>PVIA01000962.1:0-332575 GCA_004024845.1 Tonatia bakeri
AATCCACTGAGCCACACCAGCCAGGGCAGAATAGCTTTCTTTCTTGTGTGCATTGATAACATGGCTCAGCACTTGGCCTTAAGTTAAGTGAATGATCTTTGAAATGAAGTCTCAATAGAAACATGGGTTGGGGTAGTGTAGATATTATGTGTAATTCTCTGTTAGTATCTGGCTAAGATATCATCCTCAGGCTGTAAGAGATAGGGTAGGGATGAATTGAGCCAAGAATCATCTTACTAATTTGTTTTTACTTTGTGAAAATGACCTACTCCTGTCCTCCAATCTTGAGAGTATTTAGGTTGATGTTGGAAGTCTTAAGTGAAGTACAATAGAAGAGAGGATCACTATGGCTAATGGATTAGAAACCCCTAATAGAAATGCTATTCTTCATTTTCAAGGAGTTTCTACACACAGGAAAATATTTGTTAGAGGTCCAATATCATTGAATTTAAATAGTTTTTAAAGCTCCTAGAATTTATAAGTAGTTATAACAAATAACAACTCTTGAATAAGACCTATTATATATTTAGAATACAGGGGTGGGTCAAAGTAGAATAATAATTGTGAGTATGTAAAATGCAGTTAATAAGGCTATTATAATAATCATAGTCTGCATGTCTTTTCCCATACAAAAAAACTATAAAACTACTTTTGGACACCCCTGTATACAGTTTCCAATGCACAAATAGAGATACTTGTTTCGAAAGAGACAATATGAGTTTAGTAAAATTAATCGTAATGGAATTTGTTACAAACCTTCTACTGTATTTGTTAAAATGCTGGCTATACTCATTGCTCTTTGCCTTTGGGAGGGATCTTCTAGAAAGTCCATGGACACATGGAAAGAACTTGACCGTCTTTTTCTCATTTCTGTTTCAGTGGTTGTTCCCTGTAAAGAAAATGCTAACGTATTAAATAATTAATTTGAGCAATATGATCAGCAGACAACCAATGTGACACACACGTTTCATGAAACACATGCATCATGCACTTTCATATTTAAGTGGTAATGGCAGGTATTGCTGACTTATTGTATTAGTAACCTGGAATGTCCAAACTGTCAACCACTTAGTCATACAGCACAAATTGAGTTTTTTAACTTTCTGATTTCATAATTTTATGAAACATGATATAATTTAGGTATAGTTGATAATCTCTTGTGAGACATAGTTAACAGTTACCCTTTTGGAACTAACAGTAAAAAACTAACAATATGAAAATGTCATATAAATGGTCAAGGCATATTATTTTGAACAAGGTAGCCATTTATTTTTAAAGAAATACAAATGATCATGACAGATCTCATTTTCTGGGCACAAGAAATAGATGGTCACTAACAACAAAAAATGTATATTTATTATTAATTAATTTATTTATCCTCACCCAAGGACATTTTCTAATTGCTTTTTCAGAGAGAGAGGAAGGGAGAAAGAGAAAAATCGATGCAAGAGAGAGACATTGATCGGTTGCCTCCTGTAGGTGCCTGGACCTAAGACTGTACACGCCTGTGCCCAGACCAAAGATAGATACCGCAACCTAGGTATGTGCCCTGACCGGGAATCAAGCCCACAACCTTTTGGTTATGGAACAATGCTCCAACCAACTAAGTCATACCAGCCAGTGCCAAAATGTGTATTTAAACACACACATGCACATGCTGCATGGACAACAGTTTTATCCAGGGTACCAAGCAATATGTCATCTAATTCTGACTTATTCATGCCTCATCATGCTGATATATTTCCAAGTGAGTTAACAGTCTAATAAGAGGCACCATCTATTTAGAAATTCCTCATCTGGGTATATATCACAAACATACAACATACCTTTGAACACAGGCAATGTTTTTATCTGTCTATATTAATAATTTATTTGTTTCTTTTCATTTAGATTAGTTTGGAGAAGACCTATATCAGCATTTTTTTTAGTAAGACTAGAAATTCTAAGATAAAAATGAAGCTATCTATTTAGGCACAGTGTTCTTAAAAATCTTCTAAACTAAAGCAGAGCTATATTGAAGAACCTGTTGGAAAGATTTATTATACACCCTTTATACTTAAACATAGACATCATTCATTCACTTTTATACCAGAGCTTTAGAAGATGTCATGCTCTCGAAGTTCAGCATGGGTATATAGCAAATCCTCCAACCGGAGGCAGTAATTCATTACTGTGCCTAATTTATCTTTAACATGTTTAATAAGTAAATGCATTCAGGTGTTATGCAAGAGAGGGTTGAGGCTTTAAGATTTAGTTGGTTAGTCTATAAAGGTATTAGAAGATGCAGGTGCATTCACAGCTTGACCAACCAGGAATCATTCTCAAGGGGTTCCATTCTGTAGAAACACTGGCTGGTGCAGTAATAATGGGCCAGCCATGCCTGAACTATTTAAAACTTCCTTACATTGTCATCAGTAGCTGGCTTATCTATTATCACCTCTGGCAGAAGCTGTCCAACAGGCGAAGTAGGAACTGAAGGTCCACCAACCAAGGAAACCACACCATTGCAATCCACTGTGCTGTGCATCTTCCCATTGGCTGGAAACACTGCCAGCATCCGGGATGACCTACTGGTCTGGCTTAGGTTACTATTGCGTCGCTCTCCATGTCTTCGTGGCACAAACAAGGAGTCTCTCCGGCTCTCATTATCCTCAAAGGTGCTGTGCTCATCATCAGCAAAGTCATTCTCTGACCCCACATCCTTTGCTCGCCCTCTAAAGCTGAAAAGGCTCGTTCTGCTATTTCGCCTTGGAGAAAATAGGGAGCCACGGATGCTCAACAAAGACTAAAGGTTTGAAATCAAATGAAAAAATAAATAAAATCATATTAATATAGCCATTTGAAATGTGCTTCAATTTTTCAAGATTAAATTGAAGGAGCTTTCAGCATTCATAACAGAACATGACTCATTCCTTTTGATGAACAATATTTTTATTTTCTGTGCATTCAGATTAAGTTAAATTATTTTAATTTAAGGAGAAGGTTTCTAGTCCTTGAGATTAATGAATGGGGAGATAGATTGCAACCTAAAGGTATGCTGAAAAACAAAACCCTGAGCTACCATTTTTCAAGTTCTAAAGGAAACATCCTTGGAATATTACTACGGATGCTGTAAGCACTTGCTCAATATCAACATCTTGACCGTAGTAAGGCTACATTTGTCTTCCCTGCTCTTTCCTTTCAAAGAATTTTGTCACTTTTCACAAATTGCTTTCGTCTGTTCTCCTAAAATTGCTTTAAATTAATTATAATTTATTTTGCATCTATAAGGCTCACTGTTCTTAGAACTTAGGGTTAAAATTTCTGAAACCAGAGTGATAAACTTTTTGAGAAAGTATACAAGGACTAATGTGTTCTGAAGCACACTGGATGGTTTATAAGAAGTTGTGGGGAGGACAACATCAATTACACACAAAGACATTACTGCTCAGCTGAGGACCAGAGACGAAATGTCATTAGTTATAAAGACCAGCAGACAGTATGAGAATCCAGGTCACCTGACTTTCAACTCAGTGTTGTTTCAATTATACCAAGAGGTAAACTTACATATTCGGAGTGAAAATCTTCACATAGCTATATGTAGAAATGATTAGTTTAAATATAATAAACACAGCAGTCAATTCTGTGGGTGAAAATTCGTCAGTCTAATTTAATTCACCCCCTGTCTTCAGCATTCTGATCCCTCTCATGCATCAGGGAACTCAGAGGTACATACCTGATGTGGGGAGGAGTACCTCTTTTCATATGTCAAGCGATTCCCTTCGATGGAGAAGCGAAACCCTTTCCTCCTGATGCTGTCTTCAGATTCAGATTTGTGGAATTCATCCTCATCTTTCTCTTCCCCACCAGACTGCTCTTTCTGTTTTCTTTTCTTTCTCCGATTTCTCCTTTCCTTAGCGCTCTTGGAACTCAACTTGGAGGCTTCGGATGAGCTGTCGGAGAGGCCGCCTGCTGCACTAGGTTCTCTGGAGTGCTCTGAGGCAGTTACAGCGGCTGCCTGCTATGTTGGGAAGAAATGGTCTCAGCAGGGCACTAGAGAAGACTTTATCCTTTTAACAAATGGCCCAAGTATTTGCATGGCATTTAAAAAGTACATTTAGCTGACTCGAGCTGATTTCACATAGAAGAAGTTTTGCAATTACTAGGGGGAATTACTTTTTCTTTCCACCTAATGAAGACTTTCAGAGTTAACATGGTGTTCTCTGTGCTAACATTTATTGTATTTTCAGACTGCATATTCTAAAGGATCAATCAGGCATCAACAAGCACAGAAATTCATTGTACTTTTTGGGACTTGATTTACTCTAAAAATTGGCATTTACTTAGCATTGTCTTCTTTTCTTTGAAAAAGAAACTGGAACTTGGAAGAAAAGCTGATGAGTTACTTGAGGTCACATCCAAAAGTAGGAGGAATGAGATAAAGAGCTGACGTCCTCTCTCTAGTTATTGAAAGAGAGTTGTACAATATCCTCAAAATATCGTCAATAAAATTTATGGAAGGTGATAAAAATCCTTCCTTAGCCCTACACAATACTCCATCAGAAAACTACAGCAGGGAGGGTCAGTAGTTTCTACTAAGCAAGACAAGACACTCAGTTCCCCAATATTGTCCCTGCCTTCCTAAACTCAACACTGTTGTGTGCTGGCCACATAAGTGTGGGATGGAAGAGCCTTTTGATTGCAGCTTGTACTGGTACCAAGGTGGCAATTTTATTGTTATTATTATTATCCCCAGAGTAACCTCAATACAGAGATTCCTCCAAAAAAGTAATACTACACACTCAACTTGGGTAAAGACAATGAGTTTGTATGCTAAATTAAAGAGTGAAGAAAGATGGAAGTGATAGGAAAGTCACTTTATTGGACTAGGAGTACTGACACCTCACTATAAGAACAAGTAATCCTTAGGTTACCTGATCTTTACAGAATTGATAACTTCCATATGCTGATTGGATATAGCTGTATCAGCGAATATTATATTGATTTGATGAATTCCTTATTTATGTAAGAAAGGCAATTAAGAACCACATTAAAAACTAATATAGCTTTGGTTACAGAAAAGAATGGACTCCTTTCTAATAATCAGGTAAAAATTTTAAATATAATAATCAATAAATTTTTGAAGAAAATATGATTTCTTAGGATTTTCTCCTAATGCCAGTATACTTATTCAGTAAGTGTTTCTCACTTAAGAAACCCAAAAATCACATTTTGCCTTTTATTCTAAAAATCTTCAGATGATTAAAATAGCATGAGTGAATTCTACTGTGGTCAATATTTTAAACATCTTTAAATAATTAAAGTATCTATATAGATGATCAAAATGCAGAAATCTTTTCTAATCTCTTATACTACCAGCTTCTCCTGAGTACAACCAAATTATCTTTCACTTTCTCTCCAATATTTTTCTAATAACCATACAATAAAAAATGTAGTACCATGGGACAGGATATACTTCATCTGGTGAATTTACCTGAGCTGCCTCCTGCTGCTTTTTAAGCTGTTCAAGCATCTGCTGGAATTCAGCCTCTTTCTGCTCTGCCTCTTCCAAGGTGGCCTGATTCTGTTCCTCGTAGGCCATGGCTACCACAGCCAGGATCAAGTTTATCAGGTAGAATGAGCCCAGGAAAATGACCAGCACAAAAAATATCATGTATGTTTTTCCAGCAGCACGCAATGTCTGGAAACAACAACATCAGCATTATTTTTTCTATATTATTTCATTAAACGGTGGCTTCACCTTTCAACTTGTGTGGTTTGTGGGACTCTGATATAAACAATAATTATGATGTTCACACCCCTCCTACATCTCTGTGAGTTTTTAAGCCTCATCTTCTTCTCCTCCAATTCATACATTCACATTCTGATCTCTAGGAGGAAATTCTTAGAATTACCAAGAATAAAACAGAGTTAAGTAAAGTACCATGGAGACCTTCATCAAAGAGCTAGTCTTAAATGAGTGTCAAGGAAGAAACCAAAATCACCTTTCTACATCTGGTTATTATTTTTATCACCTGCCACCTGAGGGATAATACTTGAGGGGACAGATGGGACTGACGGGAGGGTGTGCCATCTGTTTCAGAAGATCTCTGTCTGGGAAGGGTGGTTAGTAAGTTTTGAGATGAGGGGAATTGAGAGAATCACTGTCCCCAGCTTAATCACTATGCTTAATACATGTTATAAGCAATAGGATGAAGAAACTCAAATCTCTCGATTTCAAGTTGTGCTCTTTGCACTATATCATGCCGGAGTTTGAATTTCATATCTAACTTGGTTTTCTCGAATACTTCTACTTAAATGCAGTATGTGTCTCTTCAGGTTCTCACCAGCTGGTAAAGGTTTTCCCAGAAGTCCTGAGTCATCAGTCGAAACAGGGACAAAAATGCCCAGCTGAAAGTATCAAAGCTTGTATAGCCGTAATTGGGATTTCTACCAGCTTTCACACATACATATCCTTCTGGACATTGACTGTAAATGGGAAAAAAGGAAGTTTACAAGAAATTCTGTTTTTTATTCTGGTAGCACGCTATACTTATACCATTGTCTATTTCAAGGAATAGAAGTATGAGACGTAAATAACTAATATTTTTCTCAACTTTTGACGTAACTTTACTAGCCACTTGATGTCATCATTAAAATATTGCATAGAATTTCTAATAATATTTTACAAAATTATTTTCTGTTGATAATTAGCATTTTAACACATATCTTGTTCATTGCCCCTACTATAGAGCCTCTGGAGTTGGTACCTAGCTCATATACACTCATCTAAGAAGAAAAGGATTTGAGCTAAACTATTACTTATTTATTAGAGAGGGGAAAGGAGGGAGAAAGAGAGGAAGAGAAACATCAATGTGTGGTTGCCTCTCACATGCCCCCTAGTGGGGACCTTACCTACAACCCAGGCTTGTGGCCTAAACAGGGAGTCAAACCAGTGACCCTTTGCTTTGCAGGCCGATGTTGCAGGCACCAAGTCACACCAGCCAGGGCTACTTCTTGTTTTATAAAATATGAATGCTTGCCTAATATTTAAATAATCCCTCACCTTATAAATAAACATAATTATAGCAAATTAGTATAAATAAAGTTAGTTGGCTGTTATCTGTCAGTTTCTATAAGAAATATGAAACAATTTTTTCACATTTTATATATACACATTATATATATTCAATTTATACACATACACACACAGATTATTGGCTTACCCTGCATCAGAGCTATTTCCACACAGTAGTGCATCTAAAAAACCCTCCAGAAAATAATGATATCCTGTTTAGCAAAAAGAAAGTCATATGATGAATATTTACATTACATTGAAAAATGAGAACAAGAAGATCAGGTGGTATTTTTTAGAGTTCAATGAGTAATTTTAAGTACATTACATAATTCAAAGATACAGTATTTGCCCCTTTCCTCTCCAAACAGTAGATATTGTATTAAGGGGATTAAATACTTCATAGAACAAAGAATTTTTTTCTTTGAAAATGTAAAAGTAGTGATAACTACAGGTATTGACATATATTTAAAAGGTATCAGTGTTTTTCTACCATGCCCATTAAAAATAAGAACTGCATTCTACAAAAATAAATGAGAATACTTTTGCTTTCTCTAAATAGTACATACTTTAAAATAAAGGAACCATATTTTTTCTGGTCTTCAATATTTTAAAACACAATTTATAAGTGTATAATAATTAGTTATAATTTACATTCTACCAACTTCCAGAATGTATCATAGGTGACTTTTAGTAAAGGATGCATAAGTCAGGTGAACTACTAAAACAGATGAAATAAAAAATAATCCTATTTACTAAAGCTTAAATAATTATTATAGGTGAATACTACAGTATTGCAAAACTTTCTGTTTGTGGCAAATTCTTTAGATTCTCAATATCCAGTTAAAGTGTCACTTCTGTGAATTACTTCTGAATATTCTCTAGTTCCTTCCCACTAAAGACTTGGCAAAACTGGGAACTCCCACTGGGCTACCGCTAACATGTACATGCTTCTGTCATTATTTTACTCATTGTCCTATTGTGAAACTATTTCTTTATAAATATTGTTTCTCCTCAAAAGCAAGTCAAGTGGTTAATTATTTTCATATTATAGTGTTTGCAACATAGTCATCTTTCAATAAAGTTTACTGAATTAATAAGAAAAGGGATAACAAGAAGAGAAATGTGAAATTAGATAATTATTTTGAAAGAGAAATTTTTAAGAAGAAAACTTTTAGATTTACTAAGAAGAAATATTTTCCAGGTGCTAAACTTTCAGAGAAGTTTATCCTATGCATAGTTCTGTAAGGGATATAAAACATAATGGGAAATATAATTTCCATTTCCAAAATCATTACTTCTTCGAACACAGAAAAACTTAGAAAGAAGTTCTTAACTTTTAATTAAAATTAAACAAAGCAAAAGCAACATGTCATTTCTGGATAAATTTTTGATATCAGGTACTTATAAGTGAAGATTTATCCATTAAATTCAATGACCTATAAGCTTAATCTGAAGAAAGTATAACTTTCAGTCATGTTTATCTTTAATTTTAATAAATTTGTATTCTAGTACTTTCAAAGACAAACTACTTTGTTTATATTTGCATTTTTTATAGTTTAGAATTAACCTTTTTTAAGAATTAACTTTTCAACAAATGAAATATTATTAGGGAGTAGATTTTTACAGCTGAAAATGACCTCAGATATCTTTGATTTTGAATGTAAGGAAAATGGCATTCATTAAATTTTCACTAGAGAAAATAAACCCTAAATGATATCCACATAGTCAGTTCCTTGATATCAGATTAAAAAACAATGAGTTGATGATGGCAGTGGACTTGCTGACACATAAAGTGAATAAAGGATGTTCCATGTTCTGCTCTGACATGTATTTTTCTTAATGAAAGTGTTTTTCTTAACCTAGAGATTTCAAACTGTTTGCAAATTATTTGTTGGCATATCACTAATATTGTGGAAGAGTTCATGTGTAGCAACCAAGGCATTTTCTACGACTGCAACTATAAAAAAATGCTGATAGTTTTTTATTATATTATCATTACTTTAAGAATTATCAAGCCATTAGTAACCTTTTATGATTAATCCTATTTGGTCCATACAACCAGTCACTAAGGTTTTCATTCTTCTTTGACTTTTCCCCCTAAATATTAGTCATAACCTTAACATAATAAAGATATAGCTAAATTTAATTATATCTAGATTCTAAGTTTTATATATTTAATGTTTTTCTCTAAAAGTATATTCCTGTTCCCCATGAATCATGTTCTAACTCTCTGCTTTTGAAATATTGCTACTGGCAGATACTAAAATTAAAGAGAGATTTTACTTACTTTTCTTGTCATTTTCAAAAGAAAAAGAATATTAGGCCAATTATTTTCCCCCCTTCTATAGCAGATTATTTAAACATTTGACTATTTTGTTTATACTCCTGAAAAAAAACAGATTCCCATAACTTCTACCTGATGTAGTACTATTCTTATTCTACAAATGTAAGAATAATGTTAACCTTTACATCTCACTTGGTTTCCATAAAATGACAATTAAAATAACCTATTAAAGTGTGAGCACCCTGAAGCCATGTGTCATTACCATTGTTTTCCCAGCAGCCTGTACAGTTTCTAGTGTATGAAAGGCATTCTTTAATTAATGTTTAATGGATTACATTTGCATAGTCCTTTAGAGTTCAAAAAGGGCTTTAGAACTTTTTATGTTATTCACTTGTTTCCATCAGCAACCAAAGATCCTGGGAAAATTTTTTTTAGCTGAATTCTTTGGCTTCTCATATGACGATACAACAGAAAATGCCATTTAGGAATCAAAATAGAATAGTTATTAATAAAATAATTAAATGTATATGCAAACCATTGCACATACATTGATATGGTGATTAAGAGATTAAAAACTGTTATATAACCATTTAAAAAATATCCATGCCTAAATGGAGGGCAGATCAACAATGAAAAAATAAATCTACGTAACAGTAGTTCTTACTTGTATCTTGAATATATGATTTCCAGTCAAACTCAGTGACTGTTTCATTTATGAGTGTGCCGTTGTAATCCACAGTTACGTTCTTCTCTATACTGTGCTCCTCCAGGGAAGCATTGGTGGGAGGCCACTGGATACATTTGTTCCGCAGGTTGCCCATGAACAGCTGCAGCCCGATCAGCGCGAACACGCTCAGACAGAACACCGTCAGGATCATGACGTCGGAGAGCTTCTTCACCGACTGGATCAGGGCCCCCACGATGGTCTTCAGGCCTGAAAGAAAGAAAGAAGGCCATTGCTATAAAGAATTAGAAGGTCTGAAAAAACAGAAGCCTCACACAATTTTCTTGGAAACATAGATTCCATGCACATGTTGGGAAATGAATCCAATGTCAGTGAAAGAGCAGCACTTTCATAGTAGGCTGAAGGGCTTATGGGGGTGACCCCCGGAAATGTAGTGATCTACACAATGAAATGAAGACCCATATCCCAGTATGTTGGAGGGAAAATAATGGGAGATTCATGGTCTCCATTAAGAGAGGCTCTTGTATTTCTCTTTTGCTAATGAAACTTGGCCCATTATTCATTAGAGTCAGTGTTATAACAGATTAACTGAATAAATATTTTTGAATTATTACTTATAAGTAAGAAAGATTTTTATATACTGGGGGCTGGTTTGGAGTATAATTATACTTTATATAATAAAACTTCCATGCAGAATCACGCTAGTCTTTATTATCTTATTCCCTTGTATTTTAGAGCAATATTAAGATTACATTGTAGAGACACAGTCATTGATGGCTACAATAAATTGGAAATTACAGATTGGCACATTCGATAAGGGCCAGGCCTTGACTGGGTGGGTCAGTTGGTTAGAGTGAATCCTGATACGGCACAGTTGTGGGTGTGATCCCCGGTCAGGGCACAGACAAGAAGTGACCAATTAATGTATCAATAAGCGGAACAACAAATCAATGTCTCTCTCTCTCTCTCTCTCCCCTCTACTCCCCTCCCCTTGTCCCTTCCTCTCTCTCTTTTTCTCTAAAATAAAAATCAATCAATCAATTAATCAATCAATAAAAATTAGGGATCAAATCCTTACAATTGATATGGAACATAAATGACATCTCTAAGTGTAAATCACACAGACTGTATTATTACAGCATCTCATGCAAGAAATTGTTAAACTCCAAGGCTGATGAAAAATGTGAAACTATAAAAACGTATGTCCCAATAATGAGAATTGTTTTCTTTGAAATACCTGATTCTTATTGTTATGATTTTAATCATTTTGGTTCTGATATTCTGTGTTGCTGAATATCAAGCAGAGAAGCTGTTGCTGAAAAACACATGATGGGTTTTAACCCCGCTCTCACCTGGAATGACTGAAATTGTTTTCAGGGCTCGGAGAACTCTGAATGTTCTCAACGCTGAGACATTGCCCAGGTCCACAAACTCTGTCACATATCTGCAATGGGGAGTTCACACACAAACACAATACAAAGATACAAAGAAAGAGCTGTAGGTACAAGGAGCCTTATGTTTTACACTAATACTTCTTACCTGGAATTACAGAAATAGTTTTCAAAGCTCTCAAGACTCTGAAAGTTTGAAGAGCTGAAAAACTGCCTAGGCTTACAAATTCTGTTACATACCTGCAGAATTAAATCAGAGTTACTCAAGATTTAAGTGGGATTCTATATATTTGCTTTGGTCTTTTACAAAGACCTTCTTGGTGGTGTTACATGATAGGTTTGTAAGTAGCAATTTAAAAATTATAGTTTATTGCTATGGTTTTCCTTACTCACATAATTTAATGCCATTAACTATATGTAAACTTCAGAAAGTACATAATCCTGTTGCCATTATGAAAAGCTATACAGTCAGCATCATGTATAATTTAGGAGAATTAAGTAAAAAAGGAAAGAAACCTTTAACTATAGTTTCAAGGTCTCAGTTAGAAAAAAGTGCATAAAATCATCCAAGAGAAATTTCGCCACAAAAAGTCAGATTGCCGGACTACGTGGATATGACAGTTTTCCCAGTGTACCTCTGAAGTCAAAGTTGGTAGGCAAATTAAGGACAATATTTTACGGAGGTCTGATGATGCTCCTGCCATTCCTGCTATTTTAGTCTCAGAAAACAGTAGCCTAAATAGCCTTCTTTGAAACCGTGGTCAGAGGGAACGGTGAAGAGCTGGCCTGCATGACTAGATGAGGAATTAAGATGAGGCAGGCAGCATTTGGAGCCCTGAGTACAGCAGCTGCGCTTCTCCTGTCCACCTCGTCACACCTCTTGGAGGCCGAAGAAGTGAGCTCCTGAAAGGATGACGAGGGCAAGTGGTGTGACCTTCTATTCCTTTGCTGACTTTCTTCTTCCTTGGGGGAGTTCATCATGAGAAAAAAGGTGGGGTGGGGGACAGGGATGCAGATGTGGTGCACATACTGAATGTACCTGGAAGGGAGGTAAGAATAAAAGGTTTGTGTTGATGTTGAGAGTAAAGAAAGAGAAGATGGTAATTATAAAGGGAAAGAAGAGAGAAAAAGAATCATTTTAGAAATAGGAAATGGCAGAGAGTGTATGTCTGTTTATAGGTCTTAGCTAGCAGATGTTTTTATTGTTCTTTCAAACTAATGAAAGAAGATGGAAAGAGTGTGTACTTTGGGTAAGGCCAATGAAAATTTGTGCATCAGAAAGTTACTTGTGCCTGTATTTTTTTAAATCTATTTTCACAGATGTATTAGGAATACATATTTTATTTCATATTAGGGTGTGTGTATGTGTTGAAAAAGCAGCATGTGTGAAATTTGCTGACAGGTGTTTGCTACATGTGAAAATTGTAATTTCAGCTGCTGCAAAGACTTTGCGCCAAAGTGAAATGCCACTTTGACCTCTGTTGTGCTAAACTAAAATCCGAAGCTAAAATGTAGAAAGCACTCTAAAATATTCTACAGTTCAAGTAAGCTTATTCTTTAAAAGCATAAGCATGCTCAGAAAGCCAAACAAACTCCTTTGAAGTTCTAAAAAAGGCACTTACGCGAACGTGATGACAGTAAAGTCGAGCCAGTTCCATGGGTCCCGAAGGAAAGTGAAGTCTTCTATACAGAAGCCCCTCGCAATAATTTTTATAAGTGACTCAAATGTATATATTCCTGTGAAGGTGTACCTAGAGACAGTATCCAACAAGAATTGATAAAAGAATAATTTTATTTCATAACATTAATTTCTTTTCACTCTGTTGGTGAATAGATGAATATTGTAAAATGAATCTAAGTGGGTTGATGTTATTTTCATGGAAATAAAATATAGCCTTAAATCTCAATTCAAAGGAGTGCCCTGATGGCAGAATGAGAAACAAATGCTGTATAAAATCTAGGCAGCTCCTGTCTGACACGTCTTAGCATTGACATAAATGAAAAAGTCTCCTGAGAATTATCCAGTACATTCAAGTGATGGAGTGGCCAATCTATAATATTGCAGAGGCATAAAACAATTTTCCTTTAGAAAGTAAAAAACTCAATTTCAACCATGTTTTATGAATGAGAAAACATTGACAAATTAGCCAGTCTTTATTTTTCTCTTTCCACAAGACAGGTTAATTTACTTGGAAAAATAATTTTGTTAATGGATGGATCTGGAGAGCATTATGCTAAGTGAAATAAGCCAGGCGGTGAAAGACAAATACCACATGATCTCACCTTTAACAGGAACCTAATCAACAAAACAAACAAGTGAGCAAAATAGAACCAGAATCATTGAAATTAAGAACAAACTGACAGTAACCTGAGGGGAGGTAGAAGGGGGTAATGGGGGACAAAGGGAAGGGTCATCAAGTAACATGTATAAAGGACACATGGACAAAACCAAAATGGTGTAGGATTGGGAGGTGGGGATGGGTGGGTGGGTGGGGAATGGTGGGTGGGGGAAATGGAGACAACTGTATTTGAACAACAATAAAAAAAAGAAAAAAACATCAAAGTGGATAATTCTAGAGTCATGAGATATGAAAATTTAATTTAGAATTAAATAGTAGGCTAATGTGGATGTTCCCAAAGTTTATATCTTTTATTCAGAAGTTGGAAAACAAAGTCGCAAAAACCAGGGTGACTAAAGACCCGTGGGTCTCCATGTGAACTTTGATACTTTAGGTATTCTTTGTGTATAATTTTCTTTCCTTCATGATCTCTGTCCCTTTTCTGATTGGCTTCAATCTGGACCAATCTAGGAACTAACTAAGTTCTTGGGAGTAGCTGTGGGTTGTAGTTTTACAGGTCGACAGCCACAGAGTAGCAGTGGTTATGACGTGGGTAGTGTGAGCGGCCCAGCAGCTCATCACAAACCTGGACTGGCCACTCTCCAAGGTGTCCCACGACAGAGCCTGTAGGTAGTCAGGAATGCTTCTGGTTTCTGAAAATGCTACCCTTTCACCTCAGTAAATTTCACCCCCATCTATTGAATGTTCAAGTTCTAAAATCTCAACTGTTGGGATATTTTTTCTGCAAATGCTTTTGGTGACTACTATGCTTGAAATGGATACAGGTGTGACCTAAATAGGATGTGGCTGGTGCAGGGGAAAACTTCGTGACTTTCAACATTGTCTTCTTATGGCATGTGTAAACTGCCCTTGTAAATTCTTAACTTACTGAGTTGACCTGAAACTTATCGGGAACCAAGGTCTCCTACACTGGCCCTTTGCTGTAATTGCTTTCATTATACTTGCTTCAGCCACTGTGGGTCCTAAAGGAAAAGTGTAAGTGTCCAAGCACAGTGAGCCGCTGGTAACCGCCAAGTACAGGAAAAGGAGAGGAGATACTAGACTCAACACCAACAGGCCTGAGGGTCAATGGGTATCATCGTCCTGCTTTGTAATTGTGTCTGGAAATGGACTTAATAAATATGCTCTTTGGTTTTATTTAGAAGGTATATTAAAACATTGCTTCAAAATCCTAAGTATGCATGTCTATATATCTCTGTATTTATATCTATCACACACACACACACACACACACACACACAGTCACATAGTAGGTAGTTTAAAATATAAGTTGAACTTACTCTACATTCTTTGTCCAGTCTGGAGGGTTACTCATTGTCATAAACACACAGTTGGTCAAAATAGTGCACATAATGAGCATGCTGAATAATGTGGGTTATTGTTAAGGAACACACACAATAATCCAAGTCCATGTATTATATTATATAACACTAACATTGAAAAGTTTGAAACGGAGTCTAGCTGGGGCTCAGTGACAAAAACACTGTGGGCAAGTCATCTAATCTTTTTAAATTTTTGTTTTGTCATTGGTAAAATGTGATAATAATATCAGCTCCACAGAGTAGTGATACAGATTAAATGAGATCATGTACAAGAAAGCTTTATATAAGTACAAAGTGTTGCTTTTGCTACTATTATTAAATCAATATATTTACCCCCCCCGCCCCCAGAGAACTTGAGTGGGAAGACGGTACGCAATCTGGAGTCACACCATTTTTGAGCAGAGGTTGACTGAAGCCAATTCGAGTGATTAAAACAGGACATTGTTGAAGAGGGCACATACCTGCAATATTGTGATTTCTTAAATACATGTTATATAATATAGTTTGATACATTAAAAATTTATGTACAAAGTGCAGCATGACGCTAAGTGTTGGGTTGCTCTATTTTGACTGAAATTTTTTTTAAGTTTAGCAGCATTGCATATGATTAAAAATGAATACTCGTGAAGGCCAGGACTTAATATGATGTGGCCATAATTAAAATTCAGCCTAAAAGTCGTCCTGGGCAAATCACTCAGGCTCTCTATGCCACAAAATCTTCTTAGGCCTCCACTGACTTTTACACAATGGAGTTAATTTTTATTGACCTTATGAGCTAGAGACCTCATTAGTTTGGGGTGCAAATTAAATGATTTAATATTAAGTACTTGGAACAGGCCTGTATATTGGTAGATCTGATCTATCTGTAGCCACAACAAATGACTAAGACATTAAAAAAATTATAGAGCTAAAACGGACCTTGAAAAACAAACAGTGTAATCACTATATTTTAGAAATAAGAAAAGTAAGGCCTAAACCCTAGAGAACTTAGGTAACTTGGCCAAGACAAGAACAGATTTCCTATGTTCATATTCAGTATTCTTGCTACTACAGTTTACTACCAAAACAAAAATTTCCCCAAGCAAAAAAGGGAAGTTTTAATCAAATGACCACATGATGGCACTAGAAACAAAAACTAGGATAAGGAAACCTCCATACAGGTAAAAATGCTGAACATATAATTTTTATGTTTTAAATCTTTTAATAATAACATATTTATACCACTAAGGAATTTCTTATAATCAGTTTAAAAATAGAGTGGCCTTTTAAGTTTTATAATCCTGTTTCAAAAAAATCATGTAGTATGAGTTTATCATTATACAAGTATTTCTACATCTATTTTTGCCAAAGCCATCAAGTGAGATCATCAGAAATGAAATTTTTGCAAATGAATATGAACAGATGGAAGTTAGTTGCAAAGTCTTTTTTTTTTCTTTAACAGCATGGGAATCATGACACTATATCCCTAAAGACCATTTGGAAATATAATCTGAACTTCATTCATTCACTTCCAAAGTCTTTACTGAAAAGCAATGAGTTTTGCACGTCAGAGTCATAATTCCATAACTTAAATTAGAAATTCAGCCAATATCCCAGTATTTTCTTCAAGATTTCCTTAAGAAAGTTCAAGAATTAGCTAAGTATTGGTCAAACATCCTGACCATCTTTCATGGAAAATATGCTTAAAGGTTTATTCTAAGGTGTACTAAAGTGTTCTTTGTTATAGATATATCTAAACTTGGCTCTGGAAGTAGATTTCTGTGTTATGTTATTCTTTGCTGCAAATTCCTGATAATCACAAACTGTGTATGCAGATGGTAAAGATAAATATAGTTATACTAGATTTGTAGAACTCAATACATACAAGTATATAATATTAGAAAGATATATGTAGACATATAATATTAAGACTTTGTAAGTTTCAGTAACATCTACTGACTAATAAACTTTAAGAACATGGCTTATAAAAAAGAGTAAGGCTTATCAGACAAAAGTAGATACAAAATTAGAGTGACAAAAGGCATAAAATATGTATATGTCCCAACTTAATTTTATATTTAGCTAGAAAGCACTTATAGATTATGTACAAATAGTTAATATTGATCACTTGAAAAGGATATGAATGTACCAAAATCTTAATAGCTATTTTCCTAAGAGGATTGAAGGGAGTTAAAATGTACAGGGCAGAGGTGGCACTGAACCGGAAGATGGCCTTCCCTTTATTCAATACTATAAAAGTCTGTAAGATAGGAACACAACATAGAAGTATAAAAGTATAAACCATTTAAACTCTATTGCCTACTTTCTATTATTTGTCACAATGAATTTTTTCAATGTTACGACTTACGACGTGCACCATGAAGACAAACTGCCACACTTTCTCTTCCTAACCTGACAAGACATCTGAAGGTGTCACTTACCTTTTACCCAATGCTGACCTGCAATTTCATCACCCATAAGACATTTGACCAAGAGAATTTATTTCCTTAATATTTTAAATATCTAGGCTAAATAAGGGTCTTAAATGGGTGAATATTTAATTTCATTCTAAAAATCCTGACACTACATTCCTTTTATAGTGATTTTAGCTTTTCCATTTTAAATATCTTAAAAATGAATCCTGTAGGATGCAAAAAATCATTCAACAAAACTAATACTTTAAAGAAATACCTGTTCTTTTACCATTTATGCTTATAAAATAAACATAGTCACTCTATTTGTAATAGGAAACAGAAACAGCCACCATCAAACCTACAGTTGGGTTAGATGGATATAATCCAATCATTGATTTTGGAGTCCAAGTTCCCCAGGGTGTATCTGTTGACCAGGAGTGCTAAATTCTGTACTGGGATTTCTGAGTTAGCTGACACATTGAATTCTGATCCCAACTGACTGCCTATTTCCTCCAGTGCTTTCTTAGCACAGAAGAAAAGCTCAAAGCCCTGTAGAACCTAGGATTCATGAATGTGAATGAAACTGCCTTCTACAAATTAGGTATATTTAAGAGCAATTAGCAGTATGTAGACAAAAAGTAAAGAAGCAACATACAATAGCATATGAAGGATTCTGACTCAGTGTTTCTTAAGGTGTTTACTTATAATCACACAGAGTTGGGGGTGGGGAAAGCAATTTTCTTGTGAAGAATGCTTCATAGGAAGAGACCTTCACACTTGATCATTGATATCACCCACTCTTCAGAAGTTTTGTCTTTTGGCCTTAGGGTGCATGTCTACAGAGCCCATCATGACACGGCAAGCATTAACTTTATGTTTACTTTCTACTAAGTATATATTTGGTAAGGGTTTCTTCTCTACACATTGTCTTCAGGGCATTAAAAAGTACTCATTTCTTTATCCTCTACCCTGAGTGTTTTCTAAACTAGAGTAATCACTGCAAAACATTGACTGAGTTGCTGTTTGGAAACAACACTTCCTGTCGGGTGTGTGTACAGTGCCCAGAACCAGGGCTGTGAGAAGGAGTCTGGCTGCTCATCTGGGGCTGGTGTCCAAGGTGTTGCTGGTCTGTGACAAGACAGTGCGAGTGTTTAGAAAGTCATAAGTCAATTTAACAAACTAATTTTATATCTGATGAATGCAATAATAAAAAGGCAGTGCATTTTATAGGTCTGTTTTTCAATTTTCTAGAAATTAGTTTTATTGTGTTTTAGAAGGATGGTGACCTCATGGGCACAAGAATGTCTATGGTTCAGAATGTTAAAAATCAAACCAAACCAAACCAAAACCATGTATATCAAGTCTATTGTAGGAGAGAACAATCACCTCTGTCTACAGTACCTAGCTCCCTTTTTTTCCTGATTCATTCAATGCTCCTGTCCCTAAATGACATTATGAGATTATCCTAAAACACGAGCAGACTTGTGCAGTGCAAATGCCTTTGCCTCAGAGAGTATATGCATACAAGGACACAAAAAGGTCCCGGATGAGCTAATTCAGGACTGAGTACGGTCTACCTTGCAAACCTATAGCATATGCTTCCTTTCTCAGAAAGCATGCCAAGTAAAACCTGATAGAAATATTGGAGGCTAAGAATGGAAGAGCCAATAGAAATATAATCTAGCATACACATTTTGAAAATGAGAATCTCCTTATATCAAATAACATTACTAGTTAATTTTGAAATAGATACTAGTGATTCAAAAAGATATTGAGAGTGAAGTTACAATTCATAGGTGGCCTAAATCATGGGCTTGGGGTAAGAGGGATGATGAAGCTACTGATTGTAGCTCAGTGGACAAGGACAAATCACCTGGCTCATCCTAAGGACACGGGACCGTGTGCAGAAATCACCTGTGACTCTGGCTACATGCACCTTCCAGCCCAAAGGAAGAAGGAAGTGGGTGGTGAAAGGGGTGGCAAAGTTTTAGGCGAGGCTGTGGAGGCCAAAAGAGGGGGGTAAAAAAGAGAGAGGAAAATGCTGCCCTGAGGACTAAAGCAGAAAAGAAGCAAGATTCAGAAACTGAACAGAGAGGAGCCCAAAACAGGAGTACACAGTCTGGAATCAATAAGGTGAATGAATGAAAGCCACTGCACCCCTGAGGCTGCTAATGCTCCAAGTCCTTTCACATGGAGGATTTAATACTTGGACACAACAGTTAAAGACAAATGGACATAATTTTAAATTGTTCCAGTGTTGGAAATTCTCACTGAATTTAGGCTTTATTCCATTTATTTGTAAAATTCAAAAATGTATGAAAGGTAATTATTTTTAATAATATTTACAAGAAATATGTGTATGTTGTATAGGTCCTTGCAATTTGAATTTATAAAGGAATTAATGAGGTTTTACTGTACACCAATGTTTATTATGTTTTAATTTTTCACAAGATATACAAATGGCCAAGGCCTCGTAGCTAGAGCTTTCCAGGGAGTTGAGAATAAGAACATTAGGTGAGCATTTCAGAGAATTTTCTCTGGGAGGACTCCTCCACTTTTCACAGGTTAAAACATATATACTGTATTTTGCTGAGTACAATCGGATACTTTTTGCCCAAGTTTTTGAGGGAAACATAAGGATGCACATTATACACAAGCAGTACCCAAAATACCTTGTGTCTGTTCTTGTGTTTTGTAATTATTTCTTACATAAAATTTCTTGTACCATAATATGTTCAAAAATAAATGCTAAAATTCCTTAATAATACAAAAAACCCCAAATATCTAAATATAAATTAAAAAATGAATTAAAAAATTAAAACAAAGGAGTTTTTCCCTGAAAGTTTGGGCCAGAAACATGGGTGTGTATTATATATGGCAAAATATGGCACTTATCAAAAAACTCCATAAATATTGCTTTAAAGTATTTATGGGTTTATTTTAAACAGCCTTCAAATAAAGCAGATTTATTGAGCAATCTAATACACAGAATCTTGCATGTTACATTTTTATTTAAGTTCCATTTAGGACTTCAAATGCACTATTTGCAACTGATTTGATTTCTATTTCCTCATCTCTGTATCTATCCTTACAGTTGATTGCATGTTCCAGAAGCCAAATATTTCAGTTATAAGTGCTAAAAATTAAGGAAAGGTACTTGCCCCCAAGGACTTAGATACATGTTTCTCCAAATAATGGTATTAATGGTATTGAAGGAAAATAACAGAAGGGAATACTGTTCACTTCAAGCAGTCAAGTAACGCTAGAATTTTCAAACATATAAATAGATACTTGCCTTCCCCATTTAACAAATAAGAAAAGGCTCAAAGTAGGAAGAATTCAAAGACTAGCGAAGATGTTATGTACCTCAAGATGCATAAACCAATACAATGTGGAGCAAATGTAGGTATACAACACTGTGAGTATATGAAACAGAGTTGATTCTTGTGTTATTACCTATTAATTATTATACTATTTTCCATACAAACAACTATAAACCTACTTTTGCCTCACCCTGTATTATATAACTTTAAGCAAATCAATATTTATAAGCTGTTCAACTGAGTGTGAATTTTTTTACTTTTTCTGTTCATTTTTTTTATTGTGGTAAATGACATAACATAAAATTTACCGTCTTAACCATTTGTAAACATATAGCTCAGTAATTGATTTTTATTACAGAATTTACTGATGGGCTTATTACAGTGAAGTGTCTTGACATCCTTTAAATCTAAATTAGTTCTACAAAAATTTCATTAACACAACTCAGGATAGTCTTTATTGCCTGAAGTCACTTCACAATGAAAAAAAAAAGGTTCAAAATTGGTGGGGGAGGAGAAAAGGCATCTAGCTGGAAACTGGCTTCTCTATAGTCCAAGGCTGTAGGAAATTCATGAAATCACTTCAGCATGTGAATAAGTTTGTGCCTGAGAACAAATTTCAAAACATAGTATTGTGAATTAATAAGGTTCTATAAGTGAAATATCACTTTAAAATACATTTGTAGGAACACAGTCTTTATATAGAGGGTCCGTCCAGCAGAAGTAATGAGTGTGGTTGGTAGGGGGCGTGAATGGCTTGCTTGAGATGGGCAGCAATCTGAACGTTTCACCTAAAATGTCATGTGGTGTGCTTGAGTTCGATATCGTTATGCTACAGAATTACATGCTCATGATTTTGTAATAAAAGATTTTTATGCAATACAGTAGGGGCATTGTTTGTGCAGGACCCTGTATATTAGATATTGGTCAAGTTTGTCACTTATCTCTTCACATATAGTCACCAAATGAAAGTAACATGTGTCATGCCCTATATAATAATAATAATAATAATAATAATAAGCTGTTAACATGTATCAGCACTGCAGATACCTGGGAAGTAGCAGGGAACTAGTTTTATGTCCAATTTTCAATTTAATGATTTCAACACAAAAGACGTCTTATGTTTAGCACAACATTCACACAGCTCTGTGCTACAGTTTATAGGGAAACAAAGAAATGCAAGTCATTACTCCAAGCAGCTTATAAACTAGTGGATGTTCCACTATCTCTACTAATAGAATAAAGTCCAGAAGGATAAGTGAAGGTTTACCTAGATCACAGCCATTTAAAACAAATGTGTGAACTAAAAATCTGAACCACATATGCAACTTTAAATATTTTAATAGCCATGTTAAAAAAAAAGTAAAAACAAGCAGGTGAAATTAATTTTAATAATCTTTTCTTTAATCCAAAATTTCTTAAATGTTACCATTTAGGGATGAAATCAATATTGAAAATATTGAGACATTTTACATCCTTTTTATGCAATCCTAAGTCTTCAGGTGTGCACTCACCACACTTTATGCACAGCAGCCACACTTGGCTGTGTTTGCTACACCGGGCAGCACAGGCCTAGATATAAACCATTGTTGTACCACAAGGTCTGACTCTCTTCGGCAAGACTGCCAGGTAAAATATCATTTCTCACTCTAAGGCCAAATCAAAAGAAACAGGTAAATACCTCCAGTAGTCAACAGCTTAATAACCTATAAAGAAACATTGGGAAAATATAAGTAGGATTTGTTTTACTTATGTAGTTATTAAGAGTGCAGACTTTGGAATTGGATGCCTGGTTCAAAATCTGGCTCTGGTGCCTTTCAGCAGTGACATTCTAGACAAGTTACCTGACTTCCCTGTGACTCATTTGCCTGTTTTGAAAAAAATGTGAATAGGTGTATGTAGCTCTCAGTGTTGTGATTCCAGTCCTGTAGAGATTCTTGTGCCTAGCATTCTGTACTTTAACAAATAACTCAGGTGATTCTGCAATAGCAGGGCCGTGAATCTGTTTTGGTTAACTAGTGATTTTTTTAATTGCCCAAATTATCAATAATTATGCTGTACGCATGGATTAAATGACAAAAGCTGTAAGTAACAGAGAGAGGTTCACACTGATCATGAACAATAGAAAAATGCAGAGAACACTTTTGGTATTAAAAGTATGCCTTTGCTTCAAAATTTAAAACAAATGATTTTCAACCTGTGTTGCAACACTGTGTTCCAAAAATGCTATTTGGAAGTCAGCTGTTTAGAATTTTGAACACATCTTCCCACAACAGAGTACTAGGCTGGGATGCAAGGTATACCTCTATCCCCTTAATGGTGCCCTGGCATTGGAACTAGTAGAATTCCCTGGCCCTGGCTCGTGCCAGGAGTGGGATCAAACCTTTTCCAGCTTCAGGCTGCTGGCTTAAGAAGAGGTTCCAGCAGGGAGGGGTAGAGTAAGAGTCGTGTGTCAGGAAGAGAGATGCTTCAGAGCTTTGGGTGTACAGAACTGCATAGAGAGCCGAGAGACTCCTATTATTACATATCTCTGGGGACATTCCTCACACTGAGGAGATTCCGTAGCATCTAATTCTATTTTTTCCTGTGGGCTCTTGAAATGGTCTCACCTATTTCCCTGCCTGTTTGTCTTCACCTGTGGATTCAAGCCAAGATTTCCCTCCTTCTCCGGCTCACTAAGGGATGGAAAGTTTTCTCTCAGGTTCTCTATCTGACACTGAAGTGAGCGTGCAACATAAAAAAGACTTTTTTTACTCTCCTAGTCTCATTCTGTTTTTCCCATTAGACAAGGGATAACTAACCTGAAAAACAATCAGTGGCATTTGTCTGCCTGGGGCCCACCAAGCTTTAATCTACAGACTTCACCTCATTACACATGTGGTCTTTAAGCCAGAAATCAGAAATCAAAATGCTCACAGAGGCTAGGCACATGCCAATTTTTGGTATGCAAATTAGAAATCCTAAACATGCATGTCTATGTGTGTGCATGCATGAATGTATGTTCACAAGCTCCAGATTTATAAATCTGAGATACTGATTCAAAATTTTAAGCAGTATTGCAAGGGTCAACAAAGTGTTGCCTGGGGACTGTATGCCTCACAGTCAGTTATTTTCTTTGCTCTAAGCTCCTGCAAAAGGGAAGAGTTGGTGCCCAGAGAAGAGTCTGTAAAACTGCTGTCCCTGGTCTGTAGCTGGGTGAAGTCGTGGGAGTGCAGCCAGTGCAGGAAATGACCCTATAGGAGGTGCCAGCAGGGCTCTCACCAGCCAGGGGTGCTGATGCCTCTGCCTCTGTCTACCTCAGACAGAGGAAAAACCATAACCACAGGTGAAATGATCAAGTCTGGGGATTAAATATTTCTCAACTCTGTATCTTATCCCATACCATGGCATGGTATTACATGTTCAGTTAACTTTCCATTGACTGGAAAAACTATTTTGAGTCCCAGTTTTAGTGCAGACTTGTGTGAGAAGTTTGAGACAATTATTCCATGTTGATTTCTATATCTGAAGGGAGAATAAATATAATAGTACTAACCTCAGGCTTGTTTTGAGGATTAAGTGAATTAAAACATGTGATGCTCTTAATAAATTCTAAAATGCCATGTAAATACAAGGATCAAACGATTAAAAACGTGTGTCTCTCTGGTTTTCAAATACATAATACACATATGAACATTTCCCTATCCAATAGCAGTGCCAGTTTTCACACTGGAAATTTCCTGTTCAATACATTTCCTCCCAAATTCCATATTTAGAAAACAAGGCCATTGGCTTGTTTTCTCTGATACTAAATGTCACAGCTCCAGAATAGATTCCGATCCCATCCATTATTCTCCATCTTCATTGTCAAACATCTAGACCAAGTATCCAGAAAGACTCCTAATTAGATCTTTTAAAGTAGACCATGATACTCCTTCACCCAAAGCTTTCTGACAATACAGTTTGCCCTTAAGCTTCAAACTCTTTAAGATGTACTAAAGGGGGCCTTCTACCTAGCCCTGGGCTGACCTCCCAACCTCATCCTGTGCTCTTTTTCCTTAGTACAGTCCAGCTACATTACATATCATCTGATAGCATGCTTGTTCTCTTTCCCTGGGAGATTCTTCTTTCTCTTCTCCTTTATGTCCTTCAGATCCCAATGCGAATACCATTTCTTTAATAGAGGTGCACAACTAAAGTTTTCTGAATCTATCCTCTTTGGGAAAAAAGGTGCTTATCAGACAACTAGAATCCAGTGGCAAATGTAATTTTCTAATTATTTTAGAAGCTGATCCGGACCCACTGAGTCTCTAAGGTTTTAGTTTTAACAATATCAGGTGATGCTCCTGATGGATCAGAAATGGTGAACTGACAAGTCAGCTTTGGGAAACACTGCCAGCCTGAGAGAAAAAGAGTACAACTAGCACAGTGGCATGAACAGAAGTCGGGGAAAGCAGTAACAGGCTGATTTAGATTCTGTCACTGGCTTTCTTTTCCACTGGTATCATTAGCCCGACTGCAGACTCCAAGTAGCATGGCAATGGGCCATGGAAGCTGACAGATCAGATTTTCAATCTAGTCTCTGCTACTTAATAGCTTTGTGATCTTAGGTGAATTACCTCACCTCAGTTTTATTAGTGTTAAATATAGACAAATGCTATCTTGGAAGGACATATGGATTAAATGAGAACTGTAAATACCCTGATGCATAGTGTATAGAATACGAGCTATTGTTTTTGCCTGCCTAGCATACCTTGTTTAACAGTCCCCATCTCTTCCTTTTAGAAAAACTGCTTCCCCAGTGTCTGCCCTTGTGGAGCTGACCCCACCGCTTGGCAACACAGGTCAATGTGTGACACTGCTCTGGCCAATGAGACCATCTCAAAACACTTGGCCATGATTGGTTCAGAGGAGGCCATGTGACCTAATTAGAACAAATTCCAGGGCGTTTATTAGAGCTTTGGAAGAAAAAGTGGAGGTACTGGGCTACAGGATGTTAGTTTGGTGCTGTTGGTGGCTATTTTTGCCGTCCTGTGGGAAGTGCCAGCCTACGAATGCAGCTAGCGTAGGGGAAAGGAGAACCCAAAATGGAAAAGGATTGTGTCCTGATGCTGCTGCTGTAGGTACTAAATCCTTGGATGTTAAAACCAGATTTAGCCTACACATTTCTTTCTTTCTTTTTTTAACTGGTTTCTGTTGCATTTTGGTCACTTGAACTTGAATAGTTTCTTACTAATAATATAGCAGGTACTCAATATATACTAACCAGTATTTCATCACCAATATCATCATCTTGGGATTGTTTCTGAAACAGACAGAGGCTTAGAGGTGACAAAAAAAGGGGCTTAAGGAAGAAATGATGACTGGGGAAGTGAAAGATCTGGAAGTCAACTATACTGTCTTGAATGTCAGGGAGAACCCAGGTGACTATTGAATCTAGAGGAGTTAATATGCAAATAAAACTTATAAATTGGGGACTGTCCATATGAAAATTCATAGAATCATAAACCTTTAATTACTATCTACTTCCTTAATTTTTTATAAATTACTTTTGCAAGAAAAATTCCCTAAACCCAATTTAACACAAAGCAAATTACTCTCCCTTCAATATAACAGCAAAAATTCCCCTAGCAATGACAGACCAGGCATGAATTTAAGAGGGAGTATGCATCTTTTTAAAAAAGAGCTGATGAAGCCCTGGCCAGTGTGGCTCAGTTGTGAGCATTGTCCTGTACACCAAAAGTTTAGAGGTTTGACCCTTCATCAGGGTACGTCCCTACACACTGACAGTTTGTAGGTTTTATCCCTTATCAGGGCACAAACAGGTGGCAAGGCAACCAATCTGTGTTTGCCTTCACATCTCTCTCTCTCTCTCTCTCTCTCCCTTCTTCCTCTCTCACTAAAATCAATAAACATTTTAACAATGGTAAAAAGAGCAAACAGATTGTTTTTGAATGGTCCATGAGACAATCAAGGAAAAGGTACATTTTAAAATGATACATTTCTACATTCCATAATTAACAAACATCCATTCTCAGTATAGATCTAAAATACCTCATTCTGTGTCCAGAACCCTGTCACACTGTCAAAAGGATATTCCCTTTCATGGTACTAGTGAATTATCTGTAATTTTAAGGAGAACATGAGAAGGGAGAAGTTTTCTGTAATAAAGAATGGGTAAAGAACTTGAATACATAGCCAAATGGCGCAAAATCACCCTAAACTATGAAAAGTAACTGAAAAAACGTCCCATAAGAAAAAAAAAAGGTGCATTCAAAGTTAAATGTGCCTTGCTACACAACTAAAGTAAATAAATAAGGAAAAGGAACCCCGCCTTGAATGGTGCTCCGAAGACCACTGGACCAGAGCTCATTTGGTATGTAAAATTGTATGACAGTATTCCAGTAGTGCTATTTTATTCCTTAGTTCTTACCTTGGACTTCTAAAGGCTTCAAGCATCTGAGGGTCTGAAAAGCTCCTAAAGCTTCCGTGTACCAGGAATGCTCAGGAGAAGGTTTCTACTATTGCTTCAGTTAATACTACAGTGCCACTGATCGTGGATTAAACTAGTTTAACAATTTTAGTAGAGTTTTTAACATTATATAATTTGCACATTTTAAACTGGGGCAAAGAAGGTAAAAATATGTGGGCATATGCCATCTGGAAATACAACATTGGCAGTGACATTTGCATAAGCGCAGTGCCATTGTCTTTGTAGAAGATCACAGAGAACTCAGTGTCATTTCTATTCCTTACACATAAATGCCACATATATCTACTTGATAAATATATATATACACACACATTTCCTACATATGTACTTTAATCTAAAGTATAACAAAAGGAATAGTTCTGCAACCATTTTTATAGTAGTCTTCCTTTGTTTAATTCTATGTATTATTAATAAAGAAACTAGAGGCTTTTATGTAGATACAAATGACTAATTAATTATTGTTTTTGAGTAAAACCTTAGGGAGCTTCCTGGCCTAACTGATGTTGGCATATTCCAGCCCACTCAGGCAACACAACCCACATCCTCAATATCAGTAATAGTGAGAAATCTCATTCTAAGAAGCATTTTCTCTGGTGACATTTCCACTGTTAGGCCCTACAGCTATGTCGGAGTGCTGTGCATGTGTACTGTCCTGTTTTAATGAAGATCACCCTGCAAATCTCAGATATTCAAGTCCCTAAAATAAAATTATGAAAAGAAAAATTTATTATTTTTAAAAGGTTATTTTGCTAAGAATTCCAACTTTAATCATAGCAAACTAATTCAGAATTTAAGACTATTCCTTCAAAATGAAATACTCCAATTATGAAAGAAAATTTAAGACTAGAATACTAAGTACAGACAAGTAGAGAAAGCTTTAAAACATGATAATGCAAAAGAATGAAATTTTAAGCACACAGTTCAATCAGGTGTCTTAAGCATGCCATATTAGTTTTGAAGGACTTCAGCCCTGCAAAAAGTTCCATTTGCATTGCTGTTGAATGACTTACGTTTGAAGACTCCTTTGATATCAGCTCAATGTGAAAGCAATGGATGTGCCTTACCTTGGGGAAAACTTCCTGATAACAATATTTTTCTTATCGGGTTGTTCTACTTGCACACTATGATTTGCTCCAAAATGCCAACGTGTCTTTCCTTTCTCACACAATGTGCATTTGAAGATAAGGATAGAAGATGTTAATAGCAAGTTTGAATGTGAACCTAACAAAGTTTATAAAGGTTGTGTCAGCACAAGAATCCGGCTGACTAGTCATTCTATCCGAGATGGTCTTTAGCACTGTTTTAAGGACTTTCTTTTAAATATTAAAGGGGTCTGTATAACCTGTTTTCCATCTGCCTTTACATCCTTTTTTATCATTTATTATGAACTAATTGTTTTGTTTTGGGAAATCTCAAGATAAATTTTATTAGTCTGAATACTCTTTAATTTAAAGGAAAAGATTGATTGATGATCTGGTTTTCACATGAAGAATCACTGTTCTTATCAATATGCATTAGTTTGGTGTTTCTCAAAGCATCCATTTACTGTTTCACAAATAAGGACATAGCACATGAGCTGGGATGCTAGATTCTAGCCCTGTTTGATGAAGATTCTAGTGGCTTTGACAGTCTTCAGATGGAGATTACTACTGGAGAGATGGGGGCTGGGTGCCTCGGAGTAGCAAAAGGCCTTGTGAGGATTGAGCCCCCTACTCCATAATAAGAGCAGTCTTTCAACAGATTGATTATGTCCAAGGCCTACCAATAAACTAACATACTCCACGGGGTGAATGAGTTTCTGCCTAGAACACAGCAGTCACTACTTCAGTAATGAAGTATTTTAAATAAATTACAATATTTAAATGATTTGATTATCTGCATTTTTACATTCCTTATACAAATCAACCCCTGACAGTTTGCTTCATTTGAGCTTTAGCATTTCAGACAGTGTATTCAATTGTGTTCTAAAGGGCTGATCTAATGATAAGTGCAACTTTTCTCCTAACTTGAAAGGCAGTTATGAGATGGAGAATCTCTTACCTACTAAGATTTGGCAATATTATGTTACAAGTAATGTTCAATAAAGAAAAATGAAATCTTTGGAAAATGATCATCTCTTTTTTTACTGTAAAGTGGGCAAAACAGTTTTTAAAAAGGAAAAGTGTGTTATCCTTAAACCGACTATATCCTGAAAGTTAACAGAAAAAAGAAAACCTAAACACAGCACTGGTCATCCTATTGTGAGGTTTTTACCTCTGAAACTATAGTAAAACTGCCTCGAATGTACATATTAACATGGTCAAACTCAGGCATTTGACAAGAGCTAACTTCATGTTGTCAAGTACTGTGCCAGCAACAGAGTCTAGGGTAATTTAAGGCTTACGTCCAACTAAACTATTTCATTTGCTTAATTAAAACCTTTGTGTTGTATCCTTCCACCGAGTTCAAAAATGTACTGTCAGATGAAAAGATAATGAAATGTTGCACCTTAACTAGTCATAAATTCATCTAAAATCAATACAATAATATTTTTTATTTTAACTTTTCTGTAGGCTTTTCTTCCTGTTTTTTTGTGAAATCGTGGTTTAATGAAAAGTTGGGTGCTTAATACAAGGTATTCATCTCATGCACAAATGCAGGCATTAAAATATCATTTATACGTTCTTCTGAATACCATAGTTTTGTATTCTTACTAAAAAATTGAATAATGTTTTAAAATTGGAGTTTATATAGAAATGTTCCAGAAATTAACTGATTCATTTCTATTATATAATATAAAAATTGAAAACACTTGTGGCATCAAATTTTGTTACATGAGAAATTAATAATGAAATTTTTGAAGTCTTCATAAATTGTAATTTTCAAATGCAAAAAACATATAAAATTCAATAGTAAACACATTCTTTGGGGAAAATTTTTTAATTAATTAATTTAGCTACCTATAACTTACATTTGTTTTTAGGCATCTGTCATGGTGTATTTGGGACAGCTCCACCTGTTACGATGTAATCAATTAATTTCTCATGTATTTAAATAAACACATGCAAATATGTTTTATTTCTTAAACAGAAGGATACTTAAGAATGTGCTAATTCAACCTGTGTTGGTGCTATAAGAGTCCAAGGTATGCAGTAGGCAATTAGCAGCAAAATATGCCTGATAAAAAACACTCACTTTTTTATTGATATAGTATGGGTCCAGGTCCTCCAGCGGCTCTGACACCATCCCTGGAGGGATGTCTCCATAAATAAATGGAAGGTTCTTTCCAGCTTCCAAGTCACTATTTGGCTTTGGGCCATTTTCATCATCATCTTTCTTGTCTGGTTTGGGATTCTTAGCCTTCTCTTCTGCAATGCGCCTTTCAATAGCCGCAAGAGATTCTCTGGTAAAGAAGTTGAAGCTGTCAGGTCCTGGTGGTACAAGCACTGTTTGCTCCATCTTGTCATCCTGCACATTTTAATCACCATTTACTCTTCATATGAAAGTCCTAAAAAAAAGAATGCTGATATTTTAAGGTGATTAAGAGAAGACAATATCTGTAAACTCCTACATTAAATATTAGAGTATTAAAATTTTGTGCCTAATTAAATTGAAATGTAATTACTAAATATGAATTCTCTTTTTGTGGTAAGAACATTTAATATGGGATCTACCCTTTTAACAAAAATTTTAAGTGCACAAGACAGTATTGTTAACTACAGATACAAACTTACACAGCAGATCATTAGCACTTATTCCAGTTACTTCAGGAATGAGAAAAGCCCACTAATTTGTCTTAAGCAACAACTTTTTCTTCAGCAACCCTGAATTTATTAGAGTACTTGATATAACAAGACTGGAACAGACGCAGATCTGAAAAGCAGCAGCTCCCTGTTTCTCCCTCCCCCAGGCCCTGGCAACTACCACTCTACTTTCTGCTTCTATGAGTTTAGCTTAACAGATGTGCTTTCTATCTAGGATTTTGTTAAGTGTACCAACCATGTTTACTCATTCTTGTGCTTTGCAGATACAGGAACTGTGCCATAAGTTAGGAAAGTGGTTCAAGTCTGGCCTTAATTAAAGTACATTAGGCTAAATACCACCATGTCCCTAATGGGCTGTTTACTCTGTGAGACAAGCAGATGAGGATGGAGCCCCATGGAGACAAGGGATAGCTCAAGAGGATGAAATGGAATGGGATCCATCTCTAAGAGGATACAAAATCCAACCCTCTAGCCCCCACTAGTGGCTCCTGGCCCAGGGGGTTCCTGACCCCCTTGTTTGCTGCAACCAGATTTAATGATCAAATAGTCATTGCTGTCTTGATTGGGTGTTCATCTATTCCGAGTTTGGGACAACCAGAACTGTGACCTGCTCATGTCATTACCCATGCTGAGGCTGGCTTATTTGAACACACACAGAAAGAGACAACTCAACACTGAACAAATGTCATTGATATGACTGAGAATGAAAGACTAGACTAGAAAGAAATTACCAGATTGAGTTGGGGTGGAAGAAGGCAGCTAAAGGTTCAGGAGATGGTGGGGTTCTCCTATTTCAGGAAAAAATAACAAGAAAGAAGACAGGATACCACAAGCTCAATAGGAACTGCAGTTTTTTTTTTTCACTAAAGCAATAATAATATTCTTGCTGATACTATAGTCCTATAGTGCTAACCATATTATGAGAACCTGAGGCAAAACTCTCAACTCCAGATAGCAGAGTCAGACCTGATGTGGTGCCAGAGGCCAAATCCCAAATGTATTGTTTTCAGGCATATTTAATATGAGCTCAAATTTCATAGATGTTACTGAGCCAAAACTTCCCAGAGCCTAAGCTACTGCTTGGACACAAGATGTTTTGGGGACACTGCATTAACTCATTAAGGTCAGCAAGCTACAATCCAGTTAATTGCATCTTTGGTGTATATGAATTGCAATAATAAAATTGCAGCTATAACTATTCTGTGAAGAGTCCTATAGGGACCTCAAATTTCATTGAAGGAGGTTTCCATTGTTGTGAGGTTTATGACCATATTTTTCAGTGTGTGACCAGAAAGAAGGGGGAATTTAAGTCTAAATTTTTACCTTCAGTTTACTGAGTTATCTAACAAACCTTTCAGAGCTTCTTACAATCTACATGCAATCACTGAAAAATAAAAATAATTGTATCAGTAAATTTAAATCAAAGGAAACTTTACTTCTCTAATAAGACATCAAGAAAATAATGGCATTTATTTATTTGGAAATAAAAGTTTATGGATAACAAATTGGTGCATTTTTCTCACAAGGAAGGTATTATGGCAGAGATGTACATATGATTTTTATTTTTAACTAATTTTTGATAGAAAAATGTATAAATGATATAAATTCAAACCATTTAATAAAAATACAATGTAAATTCTTCCCTCTATCTTGTTGTCTAGCACTCAGTTCTGGTTCTCAAACATAACCACTGTTATCTATTTCCAGCTATTTTTCTAAAAATGTAAAAGGTATACACTAATCACAAAAGCATACGTATACATATTCTATTTAAACACACACACACAGTATCTTACTATAAAAACTGTATTGCACTCTGTATTTTTCACTTAAATTTATTAGAGTTTATTCCTTTTCAGTTTTTATAGTTTCAACTCCTCCTTTTTACTGGCTATATACTTTTCCATTGTTTGTATGTACCATAGTTTATTGAATCAATTCCCCAGTCATGGGTATTCAGGTTGTTTCTAATCTTTTGCTATTCAAAATAAAACTTCAGTGAATATATTTCATACACATACTTGTAGATTTGTTTATGGTATTAATATCTAAAGGTAAACTTAGGTGTACAAAAAGTGAATCTTTAATTTTGATATACTTGCATAATTACTCTCTATGAAGCTGGCACCAGCTGATTCTCTGGACAGCAATGTAACACAGTGCTCATTCATCTCCATCCACACCACATAGGTTAACATAGTTTCAACACTGTCAATCTGACTGGGACAAAAATGAAGTCATATCATAGCTTTAATTTGCACTTGTTTTATTATGAGAAAAGCTGAACTGTTTTTCTCATCCACCTAAGTGCTATATTTTCTTTTCTGTGACTGCCCATTTGAGGAACAACCTAGGTTTTCATTTTCTTTTCCTAGTTCATCTGTAGCACCTTTTTAGATATGACATGAACCACATAATTTTGTGATATGGGGCCTTTTAAAAAAGTATATATTCTTTGGCTTTATGATGTTTTTGTGCTACAGATTTAAAATTTTTAATTAAAAATTTCAGAATGCTAGTGTGATGATCTTCCTCTAATTCTTCTTTGGCTTCCAGATTTTGTGTGAAGCTTAGGAAAGCACCCATATCCCTGGAAATGCTAGAGGATCATATCATATATTGTGTTTTCTTGAACTTTTAACATTGTTATGGTTTAATTTTATAAATTTAACTGTGTAACCTATTTGGAATTTGTTTTCTCTATTAAGTGAGGTAGAGATCTATTTTTTCAGTAGTTCCAACATTTATTACTGAATAAATAACTTTTCTCCACCAATACACCTTCATAGTATGTTAAAAATATAAATATATTTATTTATATGAACCCTAAAGTCAGTAACACACTTTACAAAGTAATCCCAGATGTACTTTCATTAAAGATAAGAATCAACATTATTACTTAAAAATTTTCTGGAGGTATAAATCAATACAATTAGATATGAGCAATAATTGCTTTTTAAATATAATAATTAAGGAAGTAAAATTATAATTACTTGCATATATAGGATTATATGCCAAGAAAATTCAATAGAAACATCTGAAAAATACAAGCAGTAAGAAATCAAGTTGTATAAGTTGAAAAGTAACATAAAAAACTCAATAAATGTATTTTATAGGAATAAGACATATTTAAAAACACAATGGAAGAAAAATAGAAACTTTCTCACTAAGATTGTAAAAAAAGAAAGGATATTCCCCTCACCACTCCTTTTCAACATCATCCAGGCAGTCCTGGCTAATACAATGAGACAAGAAAAGGTATATATATTGAGAAGGATAAAATAAGTGTCTTTATTGCTGATGACATAATTATCTATGTAGAAAATCCAAAAGAAGAACAAAAATATTCCTAGAACTGATATGCATTTATAGCAAGTTTGCATGATACAATGTTAATAGACAAAAGTCAACCATTTCCCTATATACCGACAATGAACATGGAATTCGAAATTAAAAATCACTTATATCACTACCTTACAAATTGAAAAAGGTATAAATATAACAGATTATGTGCAAGGTCAATATGAGGAAAACTATAAAACTAATTTAAAAAATCAAAGAAGAACTATATAAATGTAGAGATACTTCCGGCTTAATATTATTGAGATGTGAGATCTTTCCACCTTGGTGTCTATGGGTCTACTGACCTACAGATCAGTGCAATCTCAATGAAAATTCCTGCAAGTTATTTTGTGAACATCAACAAACTGATTCTAAAGTTTATGTGGAAAGATGAATAACCAAGTAACAAAGCTTTATGACTGACACTACCCCACTTCAAGACTTACTATAAAACTGCAGTAATGCCATGGCTGGTGTGCTTCAGCTGATTGGAGTGGTAAACCAAAAGGTGCAGGTTTGATTCCTGGTCAGGGCACATGTCTAGGTTGTGGGTTGGGTTCCCGGTTAGGGCACAGACAAGAAGCAACTGATTGATGTTTTTCTCTCACATTGATGTTTCTCTTCCTTTCTCGCTCCTCCCTTCCCCACTCTCTAAAATCTATAAACATGTCCTAAGGTAAGGATTCAAAAAATACATGTATATGCACAAATAATTTTTTAAAAATCCACAATAATTAAGACAGTGCGGTATTAGCAAAATAATATACAAACAGAGCAACAGAATAAAGAGACCAGAAATAGAACCACATAAATATAGTCAACTGATCTTTGACAAAGGAACAGAGTCAATACAATAGAGCAAACAGAGTCTTTCCCAACAAGTAGTGCTGAACAAACTGGACCTCCACAAAAAAATAAAATAAAAATCTAGACACAGAACCTACTCCCTTCACAAAAATTGGCTCAAAATTGACCACAGACCCAAATGTAAAATGTAAAACTATAGAATTCCTAAGAAGACAAATTAGTATAAAATTTAGATGATCTTTGGTTTGGCAAAGACTTTTAAATAAACACTGAAAGCACAAACCATTAAAGGAATACCTGGTAAGCAAGATTTAATGAAAATTAAAAACATCTGCTCTGTGAAAGACAATATCAAGTAAGTAAAAAGACAATCCACAGAAAATATTTGCAAAAGCAAAGCTGATAAAGGACTCTTGTCTGGCTAGTAGCTCAGTTGGTTAGAGCATCGTCCTGATATGCCAAGGTTGGGGCTTCCATCTCCAGTCACGACACATACAAGAAACAATGAATGTGCATAAATAAGTGAAACAATAACTCAATGTTTATCTCCCTCTCTCTCTAAAATAATTTTTTAAATGAACTTTTAAACTCAACAATAAGAAAACAAGCACCTTGATTTAAAAGTGAGCCAAAGCCCTTAAGAGATACCTCATCAAAGAAGACATAGAGATGGTGAATAAGTATATGAAAAGATGTTCCACATCATATGTCATCAAGGAAATACAAATTAAAACAACAATGAGATACCACTACACACCTAATAGAATGGCCAAAATCCAGAACAGTGACAACACCACTTGCTGGCAAGGATGTGACAGAAGAGGAACTCTGATTCATTGCTATTGGGAATGTAATACAGTCACTCAATGGTACAGCCACTTTGGATGACAGTTTGGCAATTTTTCACAAAATAAAACTTACTCTTACCAACAATCCAGCTACTGCCATCCTTGGTATTTACCAAAGTGAGTGGAAAACTTTTGTCCACACAAAAAACCTGCACATGGATGTTTATAACAGTTTTATTCATAATTGCTAAAATTGTAAGCAAACAAGATGTCCTCTAAGATAAATGGATCAGCAAACTGAGGCACATACAGGCAATGGAATATTATTTAGTGCTAAAAAGAAATGAGCAATCAAGCCATGAGAAGACATGGAGGCACCTTACATGCACATTACTAAGTGAAAGAAGCCAATCAAACTGAAAGCCTACATACTGTACAATTCCAACTATATGACATTCAGAAAAAGGCAAAACTATGGAGACAGTAAAAAGATCAGTGACTGCCAGAGACTGGGGTGAGGCAAGGATGAATAGGTAAAGCAGAGAGGATTTTTAGGGCAGTAAAAGTTTTCTGTATGATACTATAGTGGTGGATACATGTCATTATACATTTGTCCAAACCCATCACCCATCAAATGCTCAATACCAGGAGTAGACTTTGAGTGATAGTGATGTATCATCATAGTTTCATCAGTCTAATGGATGTACCATTCTAGCACGCACTGTTGATGGTGGACTGTGCTTTTATAGGGGCTGGGCATATATAGGAACTGTGTAATTCCTACTCAGTTTGCTGGGAATCTGAAAAAAGTCTACTTTTTAAAATGCTTGCTTGAGGATACATTTACTGATTTTGGAGGGGAAGATCGTATATGTGAGAGGGAAATATCAGTCAGTTGTCTCCCATACGTGCCCCAACCCAGGACTGAAGCAGCAACCTAGGTGTGTACCCTGTCCAGAATTGAACCCGCAGCCTTGCAGTGTCCAATCAACCAAGCCACAGTGGCCTGGGCTAAAAACATCTATTTAAAAGAGGAAAATACAATTGATGGAAGTTCCATGAATAAAATGTAAGAGGTTTTTAAAGTTTTCAGTAAACTGAAAAATATATAAATGGATGAAAAGGCATACACTGTTTTTGGATAGAAATACAATATAATAAAGATAAGAAATTCCCCTAAATTAGTGAACAATTTAAATGCAGCCCCCACAAAAAATAAGAAAATTTTAGAATTATACAAACTTATTTGAAACTACTCCATGTGGAAAATTAAACAAACAAAAATAACCAGAAAATTCCTAAACTCTGGTTTCAAATTCCTCTTTATTATAGAAGCTGTGCAAGTCAAAATGTTTAAAATTTCCAAATGATAGATTTCCCCTCACTAATTTGTTTATGTTTAGTTTCATTGCATTATAACCCAATAATGTAGTTTACATCACTTCTGTTTCTTGGAATTTATTGATATTTCCCTTTTGTCCTGACTGAAATTGTTTTTTTTTAAATGACTTTTTCAGAACACAGAAAAAGAAGCTTGTTCTTTGTTTTAAAGATACAGAATTCAATATATCTCAATTCAATTTACCTTCTTTCTTATCTTACTCAGACCTTCTATATCTGTACATATTTTTGTTCTACTTGATCTATTATGAGTTAAAAGAGGTAAATTAAAATTTATTTTTAATGTCTTTCTATTTATTTTTGTAGTTCCTATAATTTTCATTCTATAAATTTTAATATGTTATTTAGAGTGTAGATATTGCTGATGGTCAGGTCTTTGGCAAGAACTAAACCCTTTACTGCTGTATGTAGCCCTTGTATCGCTTTAATTTCTTTCTTCTAAAGACAACTCGCTACCATAAAATGACTCCTACCTTCTCATTTGCATTTATCTGGTATGTTTTTGTCCATCCATTTGGTTTCACCCTTTCTATTTCATTGCTTTAGTGCTTTCATATATATGTACATATACACATACATATTCAGGATTTCTATACACGTGTATTTAAAATATATATGACAATCGTGGCCAATCTGTGCCTTTCAAAGGGAGTGCCACATTGGAGATCATTGTCCATGAAGTTGTGCAGATGGGACAGAAATATTTTACTAAAAGCCTTCCTATTGTCCAGAAATAGTTCATTTGAGAAAGCCTTCTATGCAAATCTTCCTAATCACTGGCTGTCTAAGGCAACTGGTACAGTAAATAAGATAACGCAAAAAATAAATAAGATAAATAAGATGGATAGAAGAATTTTACACTGACAGACATGCTCACTTCAAATACAAGTATATAAAATGATAAATTAGTTCAGACACTGGAATTACATTTAAATGTGAGCAATTTAATCCATATTATAATGATATCATACCAACATTAATGAAAGTGTTTCTTTAACTCTAAGTATACCTTATATTCAAATAGTATTAAAATAAATTTTATATTATATTACATATAGGAATAAAACATTAAAAATGATAATCGGTTATATAAGTTTACTTGTGGAATATCTAAAAACTGTCAATTATTTTTCAGTAACATTATAGAAAAAAATTCTAAATTATACTTGAAACCTGTACATACTTTGCTGAAAACTATAGAAATAAATCACAAATTTTCCATTTACAGCTGAAAGGGAATCCCACTGTTTAGTGTAAAAATGTATAACTGAATGCATCAAATGGTCCTAATTTATGAAACTATACCTCATTAGATGTGGGAGAGAGGAATCTGACAGAATATGCAGTTTTGGCATACATCTTTCTCTTTACATGAGAACCAGCTTTTAAATATGTATTTTGGTTGACAGAGGAGCCCTGGTTTCTTTCAAAAGAGATAAGACAACACAACTTTCTTGGTGAGAGAAGACTTCAGAGATCACATATTTTAATGATGAATAATGGCAAGCATTTAGACAAAATAAAAAAGAAAACAGAGAGAGTCACTCACACACACACACACACACACACACACACACACACACACACACAGTAACCATGGCTAGAAACAAAAAAATAACAGGAAGTGTAGGTTAACAGTTAAGACAGCAAATCTGAAAGATTAGAAAAAAATACTGGGTGTAGTGTACTGGACCATAAAAAAATGGAAGAAGAATTTTTTTTAGAAACACAAGCAAAACTAAAGTAGAAGTGAATTATGTAAGAACTCCTAAAGAAAAAAGCCAAAAGAAAATAAATGAAGCCAAAGGCTGTGGGAAAAGAGGCTGTAAAAAAAGGAAAGTAGAATTTGTGAGTGGAAAGAAACAGCAATAGTGTGATCAATGCTAATTAGTGTGGGTGAAAGAAAAGAATAAATATGGAAAATTAGTTGGAATGTACAAATAACTGAAAGAAACAATACAATCTGGTGATATCAAACTGATATAAGAAAGGAGTAACTAAATCAGTAGCATTAGAATGATGTTTTAGTTATACTATACATTCTTGGGGGGGCTCTGTAAAATCAAAAAGTTACTAATGATAATATTCTGACTATTTCTAACATTTTCTGAATTCATTACATATATTATTACAATAAATGTAATACTCTGGATGTGTTTGCTTTTGTTTCTGGATATTTCATATCCCGCTTTTGCAGAGATTACACACGTATTGCATGTTGGACTTGAGAAAGCATGTAGCACAGCCAGAGGACTCTGTTCTGAGGTGGCCCGGAGAGCAACACGGTTTCGGTCGTCTTCGTAGTGCAGATGGAGACACTTCATTCAACCTAAGTTTAACTCAGAGGTCCCACAGTTTAGGGTGCTTTGGGAGTCATTTTCCACTCAAATAGAAATATCTGTAATAGCTCAAAATGGAGCATTCCATTTTCACTGTAGCATTTTACACAAAAGTCTTAATGTTGTAAATGTTTCTGTACTTGAAGAAATTCCACCTTTTATGTTAATTATTATGCTACATCTTTGGGGAGCATGTCGGCCATGACCACTCAGGCCCAGGTGGGTTGGTCTGCCTAACTCTGGAGTTTGGTTAACAGCCCCTGAGGGTTTTCACACAAAGCCACACTCTCCAAACCAACTTCTTTGAGGTTATAGGATGTTACATGTCTGTCTTAGTCTTGTGTTTTATTTTTGTCTGTGTTCAGAATCCATGTGAGAAGGAGAGATGGATTCTCTCCTTCTTAAGAGACTTGCAACATTCTAAACCTTGCATTCTGATGCCATTGTGGATTTAGGAGGGCAATAAAATTTTTAGTTACTTTTCATGGGACTTTTTTGTTTTGTTTTATTTAGCAATGTGTTCAAATCCCATGTTGTTTTTAAAGTCTTAAAATAATTCCATTCTCTATGCCCCTTCCCCAACAATGCTGAGACAATTCCCTCATCTTTTCTTTTTAAAAAAATTTTTTTACTGTTGTTCAATTACAGTTGTGCCCATCCCCCCATCACTCTCCCCTGTCCTGCCCAAACCCCTTCTCCCACATTCAGTCCTCCCCCCACACTGTTGTCCTTGTCCATGGTCCTTTATACATGTTCCTTGATGACCCTTCCCCTTCTCTCCCCTGTTATTCCCCTCTCGCCTCCCCTCCTGTCAGTTTGTTCTTTATTTCCATGTCTCTGGTTCTATGTTGCTCATTTGTTTGCAATTCTCTCATATTTTCATTCAAGCTTATATTGTTGCCATTATGACCTGTTAAGATAATTGCTCTTATTTTATGCCTTATTTGACCCTGCAAGAAACTTGCAAGGAAAAAAAAATCAATTGACTAATTGATGAGTAAACTAAATATACTGTCTTAGGTTGTCATAGGTTGTGACTTTTAAGCATGCCCTTACTGACAAGAGTATGTAATGTAAGAGTATGCTGATGTGGATGTGGATCCGGCCATGAGAGTTTTCAGCACGGGCTTTCGGGAACAGAAGACTTAGTTTGCTGCAACCTCTGAACTCCTGAAATGTTAAGTGAATTACTTTAAGGGAATCAAAGTAAATCATGAAGTCAAAAAAGCAAACACTGAAAGAAAAGTAATATATCATCTAATCCATCACTCTCATTTAATAGAAAACAAAGTGAATCAAACAAAGTAAATTTGACATTTCTCTGTTTAGAATTTGTGTACTTCCTACTTCCCAAATAAATATGTGGTTTGTCCAGCGCCACACGTCATTAATGATTGAAGCAGAATCAGAACTTTCATTTCCTGATTCCCAAACAAGTGTCTTCCAGTTTCTAATAATTCTGAAATAATTTTTAAATAGTTAATGATTTTAAATAAAATATACACAAACATAACACAAATAACCTTATTAAACTAGTATGCACTCAATGAATTATATTCCTGGGAGAAACACAAAACAAATCTAGTAAATGAAATATTTTGGCAGAAATAGAGACTATCTTTAAAAATCTGAATAAAGAGTCCCGAGTTACCAGTTCCGAAGAATTTATGTACCCCTATGTTCAGAGCAGTCTATATACAATAGCCAAGTGCTGGAAACAGCCTGAGGAACCAGCAGTAAATGAGTGGATCAAAAAACTGTGGTACATTTACATAATGAAATACTATGCAACAGAAAGAAAGAAGGAACTCCTACCCTTTGTGACAGCATGGATGGTACTAGAGAATATTATGTTAAGTGAAATAAAACAGTTGGTGAAAGACAACTACCATATGATCTCACCTATAAGAGAAATCTCATGAACAAAATAAACTAACAAACTAGCACCACTGGCATGGAAACACGGGACAGACTGAAAGTGACTATAGGGGAAGTGGGTGGGGGTTAATGGTGGAAAGCAGGAGAAGGGACTAGACAAAGAATGTGTATGAATGACCCACAGACATGGACAGCATTATGGGAACTGACTGTGAGAGCAGGGGGTGGGGTGGGTGGGGGAGAGCAAAGGGGGAAAAAGTGGGACAACTGTAATAGAGTAACAATTAAAAAAATAAAAAAATAACACCATTAGTTGCACTCTCATAAAAAATAAAATCTGAATAACAGGAGACAAAAATGCTCAAAATATTTAAATTTAGAAATTGTATTATGCAGGTTTGAAACCAGATAAAGTATATTTCCACAATTTATATTTTACTTCTAAAACTTTTAGAAGTTTTGCTAAACCTGGTTCTTTCTAGTTAACAACTCAGCAGATCACTTTATCTAATTCACCTGCCCCACTAAATCTCCCCCCAAATTTCCTAACACTAAAATTGTAACATGATCCTATAATATTCATATATCTTCACCACCTCATATCATATAATTTGAAGTGGGGAAAATTCATAAATCTAAAATTCCATCTTTAAAAGGGTTTGAGTTTCATGCCGAGGAGAAAATAGAGACTCCTGCCAGAATGGATGTCAGCTCCTTGCAGAGTCCCTTTACTATCCTGGGGACATACACCATCTGGGGATGGCAGTTCGTGCAGAAGTGTTTGAGTTGATCTTGTGGTGTTCCTGCCACCCACTTTACAAAAGACTGTGACTGCCAATAATAATAAAAATAACTAGGTACAATGCTATTCTTATAGTCTTGATCTCACATAATGCTTTTTTTAATACCCACAAAAAGAATTGCTTTACACAGATTTTCTCAAGCCTAAGAAATGTTGTTTTATAAATTTCTTTCCAGAAATAATTTAGTTTGGTATCTTTATGATAAAAGTCTTTGTTTCATTTAGTTTTTAATAATATTCATATTTAGTATAATAATTAGGGATTAACTAAGCAACATATTTCATACACATATTTAAAACATTTATATTCTTTATTAACTGAATTACCCACCTCTAAATTTCCATACCATATGCAGATTACACTTAAAATAGGACCACATATCTAACATATATCTATATCTACATTTGTGTATTTTAAAAGTATTATCAGGACATCCTAATAATAAACTATGAACTACAAAACTCACTCAATCCACTACTGCCTTTGCTGATCTAATATCAATAAACTACTTTGTTCAAATTGAATACACAGTTAATTACTCTGCTGAATAGATGGTCTATACTCCAGATACTAATGTAAAATTAACACAAAGAATATGATAAAATGTACTGTATGGAAAAGTAAAATAAAACACTGCATTCTGGGCATGTTTGGAATCAAGAAATATGTAACACACCACTTTTTTATTAATAAAATTGTGCAATTTAGGGCATGATTTTGCCTCACTGTATAAGTACTAAATTAAATGTTTAGAAAAACAAAATAGAACCTAACGTTCCAGTCATATCAGTTGAAGTTAACTTTGAATATGATACTAGTTTGGAAAAATGTTCGAGGTCATATTTGATGAATTTAAAAAATAAATAGAGTTACTCAAATCAGCTCCAAAATGTACTTGACCATGCATACGGTGTTGCAGCCCACGGCCATATACTCTTGCTTCACACAGAACTTTCCTACACAGATGTAGTTCTTTTTCAAAACAATTAATTCATTGATTTCTTTAGGCAGAGAAGTGGGTGTGGGGAGAGAGGGAGAGGGAGAGAGAGAGACATCCGTTTGTTCTTTCACTTATTTATGTATTCATTGGTTGATTCATGTATGGGCCCTGACTGGGGATCAAACCTGTGATCTGGGCATATTGCAGCCATACCCAACCACCTGGCCAGGGCCACAGATTTAGTTATCATGGATATTATCTTGTCTTTAAACCTAGTTTCTTTTGCTCCATGGTAAATTTTGTCTGGCAAAATAATTCACTGGGTCCAGTCTTATGTGCAATTCTGATTTTCAGATTATGCCTTTATTACAACATCAGTTTGTATCCCAAACTCCAGAAACCAGTAAGCACTCAGCCCAGTAAGACATATCTTAAACCTAACAGATTTATAAGTAAAAATGATACTTTGACAGTAGGAAGTACTAAAATGTGCATACCCTCACTTAGACTGAGAGCCATAGCCATTAGAAAGTCATTACGCAATGGCATAGTTTATTGCAATATAAATTTGTGTGTGCTGTTTTTATACTTTTTCCTTTATCAGTTTAAGCAATTTGAATTCTTGGGTCTTTAATATCTCAGGAATTTTAGTAGAGCAGTAAAGGGAAGCTGTTTAAAGTCTACGCTTCTCTCTTAGTAAAACCTTAAATGCATTAGAGATATGATGCTAGAATTTCCAGAGAAAGGGAGACCAGGGATAGAGCTTAAGTAGTGAGTGAGAGTAGTGAGAGTCTGTAGACGGGGAGGGAGATGCCAGTGTCCTAGGCAGGCAATAAACTCTCGGAGCAGAGACTGGGAGGCTAGATCCTTGACAGCGAGGATCTTAGTCTTACTCAAAATTCCTGTACACTAAGCACCCCAGAGAGGTATTAAGGACTTGAAGCAGTTAAAGGGGCACCTTGGTGGTATTCGAGTGGAATACATGAGGTCTCTCCAGAAGGTATCTAGCCATGTAATAAGAAAAACAGAGACATTTTTGAAGATACAAGATACAAGAAACATTGTACATAGGACAATGATGCCTCAATCCCCTTCAAAGTAGACACCTTGGGACTTCACACAGTTCTCCCAAAAGCCATCAGCTGCCCTGTTGTATTTTCCCGAATCTCATCAATGGCCTAAAATTTCTTCTCTTTCAAAGGTGATTTTCATTTTGGGAAAAGCCAGAAGTTGCAGGGTGCTAAAACTGGGCTGTAGGGGGACGGAGTCACCTGGGTGATTTGATGTTTGGCCAAAAAACTCTGCATGAAACATGATGCATAAGCAGGCACATTGTCGTGATAAAGCTGCCAATTACCCGTTGCCCATAGCTGTGGCCTTCTGAATCATCTGAATAACTTCTGCAAAGTAATGTTCAGGCTTAACGCAAAATTTAATGGAGATTCATTGCTCTCCTCACCCAGTTATGTTGAATGTGATGGCCACACAGTATACATGCTTACTGAATGGCATCTGCCACACCCTGCTGACTAGTACAGTGAGGTTGTCATTATTTATGCATGCACATTCCAATCCACTCTCCTTGGCTGCCAGGTTACATCAATGTGACACAAACCATTTTCACTATATTAACAATGGCTGGACTTTTCCCAGACAGACTTTGTATGCTCAATCACTTGCTCCCAGAAAGGGGTTTCCACATCGCCCTCAACTGCCATGTGACTTGCATGCTCTCACGGTAGGAGGGGTTCCTGCAATGTACATCCTTGCCCCACTGTCGTTTGACTACGTGACGTGCTTTGTCCACTGGAAGAACACAGTCATCAGTCCAACAGAAACTTTCAAGGCAATGTTGTGGTGCCACCCAGTCTCTTGCCCTTTTCCCTCTGCCCTGACAATGGCATGTGTCAAAAGAGGCTGCTCCTTCAGCCTGGGTCCTGGAATAAGAAGACACGTGCAACAGAGCCACCAGAGCCAAAGGGTAGTCACTAAAGGGTTTATAAATCACTGAGACTTTGGGGTTGTTTAACACAGTGAAGCTAACTAACCCATCAGCAAAAGCCACTAATCAATGACTAGATAAATAAATTGATTAAACAAGTAAGAAAACATATTTTCTCTTAAACATTAACTGAAATTTAGTTGTGCTGTACTTTATTAAGTTCTGCCTTTGGTCCTGCCATGAAGAACACAGTATTATTAAGATGTTTTTTTCCTTATAGGGAAGACCATCATATAAAATAGGAGGATCATGGATAGCCCACATTATAAACCTTGGGAAAATCAGGATCTCTTCTTAGTAATCGTACTCAGAATAATTTAAGGGAATTGCTTTGACAGCCATGATTAGTTTGTATCAAGAACACAGTAATGGCCTTAATTATAAACAAGTTATTGCTCTGGCTGGTGTGACTCTGTAAACTGAGTGCTGGCTTGTGAACCAAAAGGTCTCTTGTTCGATTCACCAGGCAGAGCACATGCCTGGGTTGCAAGCCAGGTCCCCAGTTGGTTGCATGTAAGAGCCATCTGATTGATATTTCTTTCCCTTCCTCTTTCTCTAAAAATAGATAAATAAAACATTTAAAAGGAGATGAAAAATACAAGTTGCTTATGTCAAATTCTTTAGTAAAGAACCCTTCCATGTTAGAAACTAATCTTACTTTGGTGGGTCTCAGAGATTTGGGAGGATGTAAAGAGCAGAAGGCTAACTGCTTACGGTCGTGTCTGGGGTTGCAGATTTTGAGAACCTGAGTGGAAGTGAAAGGCTCTAAACGCCGAAAGCAAGCCTCACAGGCCTGTTCAGCTAGGAACGAGGAAGGCACTGCCTAAATTCGGGGTATATTTGTCAGGTTCCAAGCAAAGTGGATTATTTGGAGAGCAGAGTGTGCGGTAGGCAGTCTGGCTCGTCTGCTCACTCTTCCCTTCCTCACTGCTCGTCTTTTCTCTCCCAGCTCTCCTGAGTCGCTATTTCTTTCTTCTCCTCAGCCCCTATCTCACCGCCGTTGCTCATCTTCCCCACAATCCCCACCCTCCCGCTGCATTTGCAGAAATGTCAGGGGTGCACTCAATTATTTTTTGTAAACCACTGTCCAAAAGTAATTTAATATAGACCCCACAAAGATACAGCCAGAATGAATGCCATTACTCCTTCTGCCCTCTCTCAGCAAGGCGAGTCACTTGTGCTGGCAGAGCTGGTAAAGGTGGGAGTTGTGTGGCTATAAGTAGCAGCCAGCGGAAATAGTGCTAGAGTCAGCATTTGTCCTTTTAGTGCTGTGGGAATAATGGGAGGGAGAAAAGCAGGCTTACTTGTTACAATTCCCCTTGAAGAAAAAAGGAGCCAGCAGTTGCATTTAGTGTATGATTATCTAACTACCACCCTGTACACCTGAAACTAATACACAATAATATTGAACGCAAACTGTAATTGGAAAATAAAATTGAGAAAAAGAACATAGGCTAGGGAAAAAAAATGAGATGCTGAGAGAAAATTGGTAACATTCCCCCTGTGTAACTATCTGCCTTGATAACCATTTTGGTGAAATAATGTAGTCAGTGTGTAAAACATTTCAGGACTCCTGGCACACACGATTAGACTTTGTTCCTGAGAACACTATACTACCTCTCTTTCTTAATATCTTTACTGGATGTCTAGGCATTAGTGTTCTTAGAGTCCTGGTTCTTTTTTTATTGTTTTTATGACTTTCACCCTTCACTCTTGTGAGTGTTGTCTAGACAATTCAGGGTGCAAAATAGTGTTGTACACAGGTCTGGGTTAAAGTCACCGTCTACCTGTCTACCTGTTATAGTTCTATCTGGACTGAGTGCCCACCAACTGATGGTTATCACAGGTTTGTATAGAGTAGGCACTGCCAGATGTCCACCATGTCTGTCACAGCAGATCCTTAGTCAGGTCTCTTGCTGTCTGAGAAGCATATGGGTCCTTCACACATTGGTGTTAATTAATTTAAAGTGCTACTTGCTTCTCTAACTTATTGCTCAGTATCAAAGTGGGTCAAGTAAGTTAGGCTGAGGGTCTCCGATTTCTTTTTTTGGTGGAAAGAGGTAGAGTGTGGGGTTGGGTAAGAACTGTTCATTTCAGTGGAAGGACACCTGTGGATGAACTATTTTTAGTGGGTATTTTCTGTCAAAATTATCCAAATGCCAAGGAGCAACTGACTAAAAGGCTGGAATGAGGATCGAGTGTAAAATAGTAGTGCCAGAGAAAACCCACTTACTCCAGAATTATTCTTGAAGAGAAGCTTAAATAATGAGGGGAAATCAGTGGTGGGATTTATTTTTCGAAAATGCATAATGGTAAATGTTAAAACCAATGGCAAGCAGATTTTGACAAAAGGTGGAGATATCACAATAAACTAATGAAACTATCCAACTTCATATTTTAAAGAGAATCATTTTCTTTGGGGAGTAGGTAACTATGGTTATTTGAGTCAGTAAAGGATTAGTTTGCATTAAACTTAGAGGGAGAACATCATTTACGAAGGGTAAATGAGTACTGCATTTGTGTGTCCTATGACTGGGTCACAGAGCCAGGGGCTGTCTTTCCAGGTGAAAAAGCTTCCTTTCTAAGTAGTGAAGATACATTTTCACTGTCATCTATCCACACAGTATCCAGATGAATGCTTGTGGTTAGAAACTCAATGTCACCATGAAACAAACCAGACTCCTACCTTGACTTCTTTAGCTCCATGTCTGATGGATTAAAGGAATAATATATGAAAAAAAATCATTTACTTAATATAACAACAACCTTGCTGATAATAATGTTTCCTAAGAACTTCAGTGTATAAAGCAGTGTTCTCAGATAAAACATGGAAGGTTTTCCCCCCCAGCATTTAAAGCTCTGTCTTTGTGCTACCTAGGAAGTACACTGAATTTGTTAAAAATCAACCCACCTCTGCAGTCAGAAAAGCAGCTGTGTTATCCTAGTTCCATTTCAGAAGACTCAGAACAGTTCTTGGCCCAACAGAAACAATAAATGTTTCTTGACAGGATGAATGGTACAGGGATGGCTAGACAGAGCTCTTTAGGAATACTAGGTTTGTCTGGAACAAGTCCAGCCATCGTTAATATAATGAGAACAATTTAGCATCACTGATGTAAACTGGCAACCGAGGAGAGCAGACTAGAACGCACATGCATGAATGATGACGATGTCACTGTACTAGTCAGTGGGGACAGCAGAAGCCATTGAGTGAGCATGTGTACTGTATGGCTGTTGCATTCAAAATGACTGAGTAGAAGTGCTCCGCATCAAATTTTGTGTTAATCTTGAACATTCCTCCACAGAAACTATTTGGATGATTCAGGAGGCTGCAGCTATGGGCAAGTGGTAATGGCAGCTTCATCATGACAACATGCCCTCTCATGCATCACATCTTGTGCAGAGTTTTTTGGCAAAACCCCCGGACAGCCCAGATTTGATGCCCAGTGACTTCTGGCTTTTTCCAAAATTAAAATCACCTTTGAAGGGGAAGAGATTTCAGACTGTTTAAGAGATTCAGGAAAATAAGATGGGGTAGTTGATGGTGACTGGAAGAACTGTGTGAGGTCCCAAGGTGCCTGCTTTGAAGGGGACTGAGGTGTCATTGTCCTATATACAATGTTTCTTGTATCTTTTATCTTCTTCAATAAATGTTTCTGTTTTTCATATTACGTGGCTGGAAACCTTCTGTACAGGCATGTAACATACATGTGACATATAACATATGTGTTAATCAAGTGTTTATTAGCAAGGTTTCCTGTCAATAGTAGGCTATTAGTAGTTAAGTTTTGGGGGAGTCAAAGACTACACATGGATTTTTGACGGCAGGGGGCGGTTGGTACACCCAACCCCATGTTATTCAAGGGTCAGCTGTATTGCCTTGACCACTCACTGGGCATGAGACAGACTTTTTTGTATAAAATGTAACTATGTTGTACATAGGACATAGTTACAAATCTTCTTCTTTTATTTTTTTACCTCCAATAACACCCAAAAGAGTAGTATGTACTTGACAGGCCCTCCAAATATTTTGGACAATTGCTCATTAAAATTCATATTTTAAGCAAAATCTCCCAAACATATTATAAATTCCAAAATCTAATATTTTATATAATTTGTTTATTAATATTGATATTTGCTACTCTTAATCAAATAATCCAAGTTTAGGATTTCATTTTCCTAAGATTTGTGTTTGAGATAACACAATTTACCCAAATTACTCAAACTACAATTACATTCTACTTCAGATACTAGCATTGTACTGCACCACAGGCTACACAAACCATGTCAGGCCATAATGAGCTAACCTGCATTATATTTTTATTTTTTGTCCACTCTTGAACAACGATTTTCATGGGAAAGCACTAAACTGATCACCTCATGGTGGGACGTATACAACGCAGAATTTTGCAGCTACATGCTGATGCAGTAGAGAGATACTACAGAGAGTTGGAGAGAAACCATCTCTTTCCAGAGTGGCACTGCTTGCTTTCTGCTGAGACAAAAAAGAGGTTTTCTTTTCCTTTTATTTCTTTTTAAAGCCACATAACTAATCTAACATTAATTCCTTTAAACACTGGCTATGAGAATTTATTTACCTTGGGAAATTGTCTAGCAAGTTTTAGAAATTAGAGACATAGCACTTTTAAATATTTTAACCTATCTAGTAACCAAAGCAGAAGGGCCTTACAAGAGGTACTTTGATGCTACCAATCTGAAGAATGCAATGAGTGCTAAATTTATTGTATGCTTTATTTAGTCTGAGGTTCGTTTTGAGCTTAGAAACAGGGCTATGCAAGCATCGGAGACTAAACAGCACTGGTAGAAGACATTAACTGAGCTGCAGAGAAGGGGCTGACTGTCCTGTTACATTTTCAGGCATTACTCAGCACTCTGGGTATTTTCATAAACTGACAAATCTTGCCAGCTGCATAAGCAAGTCAAGACCCTTTTTACTGCTGCTCCATTACTTGTTTTTCCGCCAAAGAGGAAGGAGAAAAGACAACTTCAGCATTAAGGAAAAGGCAAATCATGCAAATATTCAATGAGAACTAAATCAACTCAGTCTTTTGAATACTATATTCTCCTCCAATTCCCATAGAAATATATGCATAATTACATTCAAGAACCAAAATGCATGCTACACTGTATCTGGTAAATGTTTCTTTAAATGAATGAATGAATGAATGAGTGAATGAATTCATAATCAATGGCTTATCCTAGGCCATCTGCTCAGTGCACAGGTCATAAGATAGTAACATGACTTCTCTCCCATCTTATTCTAACACACATTATTATCAAAAAGAGAACTAAAACATATGGCCACAATGAAATTTTCAGAGTTCATTCAGATAAAAATTCTCCTTTCTCTGAAATCCAAGAGTGTGCCCTGATTGATGTGGCTCAGTTGGCTGGATGTTGTCCACAAAGTGAAAGGACACCAGTTTGATTCTTGGTCAGAGTACATGCTTAGGTTGCAGGTTCAATCCCCAGTTGAAGTGCATATGAAAGGTAACCAATTGATGTTTCTCTCTCACATCAATATTTCTTTCCTTCTCTTTCTCTTTCCCTTATACTCTCTCTAAAAATAAATAAATAAAATCTTAAAAGAAAAGAAACCCAAGAATGTGACATAAAATTGTAATTAAATGTAGATTTTTATACTGGTGAACTAAAATTATATGGCATATTGCTTGTTGTTTTTCTAATAAACACTGAACTTTTGAGGATATAAACCACTGCATTCATAAAAATCATCTGGGAAGCTCTTTGAAAATGCATAGTCTAAGGTCCTACCCCAAGAAGTGGTTTTGGAGCTCTGAAGTTGGGCCCACAATCTCTCCAGGTGATTAGGACATAGGGCCTGTACTTCACCAATGGGCAAATATTGAGAAACAATGGTATAGAAGAATGGACTCAGTGAAGCATCCTTAACAAATATCAAAAACAAGCTTTTGGTACCTAAGGAATTTCATTAATTCATGCAAGCACTGGTTTATTGATTAGATATAAATTGATGATTCAATCCATTTAAATGTCAGAAAGGATCATTTTTGACCCAGAGATTTATTTTCTTACTGATGAAAGTTTGGTGGTACAATCACTACATTTAAACAAGAATTTCTCAGATCAAATTTTGTTCTAATTCTTAATAAAATTATGACAGTAAAATAGCTTCTTGATCTCTCTCAGCTTCAACTCCATTATTTATAAAATGTGAATGACTGAACACACTTTAGGCACTTCCCAGCCTTCATATATTTCTGGAAATTGTGCCCCATGTGTACGCATGCTGAAAGATGAACCTAGAAAACTGTGTGTGTATCCTTCACATTCCCATCCCATTCCCATGACCAGAGCCTGGCAGGTTAAATGAGGACACACTACAGGGGAACCAATCCCTAAGCTTAACTGAGCCAAGACCATTCTCTTTCTGGAGAATATTTACACTGGAGTAAGACTGAGTGAGTCAGAATGTTGTGGGAACCTGAATTGAGTGATCTAAAGTTGAGGCTGGGAAAGTGATATCTAGCCATGAGCAAGCAGAGGACACCAGCCAAAACAGAAAAGAGAGATAAGCAGAAACAGAAAGTGAGTGTGCAACCACTGAGAAAATGTGGGCTATTCCGATCTGGTTCTTGACTTCTCAGTTCCCGTTCAGCCTCTTCATGGCTTAGCTGTGTTTCAGTCAATGGGATTTCTGATTGTATTCTTGCAGTACATAACCAATTTTACTTATACTGGCTTCAGTGTCTTTTTATATCTTGAAATTTGGTCAGTGTTTCCTGGCCAACATTTTTAAAAATGTAAAAAGGCTTCATTCATAAAGGTTCTTAAGTTTTAACTGCCTAATTTACAGGGGAAAAATGGAGGTTCAGGAGAGTTACACATCACAGACGAACACACTAGGCCGACTCAGAGAGTTTGTGGGAAGTTTGACATTTGCATTTGGGTCTATTGTTCCATAGTTCAGGGCTCTTTTTTAAAACCAGAAATTCAGGCAGTAAGGCTGATATTTCATTTGAATCATTTATTGTCCATACATGTTTTCTCACTGAGAAACAGAGTGATCTACTTTTTCATCATAGTAGTCTAAAAGAATCCTTCCAGGACGAATCTTCCTCAAAAATAGTTGTTAATATAATTTCAAGCACTTGGACAGATATTTAGTTGAAATCTCAGAGCTCTATATTAGAAAGGATGGAAAAAAACTGTTACCAGAAAAAAAAGACAGCCATTATTATTGCACCTTAAACATTAAAAAGAATGACATTTGGAGGATGACTGATTTTGAGGAGAATGGTATACTGGTAGGTCTGTCAGATGTGCAGCCTACGCCTGGAAGCTCTGACCCGCGGAATGAGTTGAGTGGTTGAAAGTGTTCTTTTAAATGATCAATTCAGATCTTGTATAATATCTGCCAGAGAGAACCAGTTTTAGTACAGCTGACACTAAGTTGTGCTCATAATATTAAATTGTGCCAAATTTATTTTCTACATAAAGTCACAGCTTTACATGTTATATAATCTTTTGGCAGAAATAAGGACAAACATTCAGAATATGGCACTTCAAAATTCAAAGAATCTTGGTACAAAAATATCTAGTGTTTTAGATGTTTCAAAGTGGGGCCAGAAAATAAGTTGGATATGGTGAGAATACCAGAAATTTCTATTCTGTTGGCACAGGCCTACAGTTGCTAGGCATACATGTAGTAGAACAGAATTTAACAAAAAATAAAAAAGATCATTAAATACCAATCAGCCAATCAATCAATCACCAAAGAAACTATTAAACTGCAATTATGCTAAGTTACATAATCAGAGACTGGCGATGTGCTCCCTTTAATCGCCAGCTTTCCTGTGCAGACAATGGTCTATGTAACCCACCATGTTCCCCCACCCTGTCCCTTCAGGGGTTAGAGGTGCAAAGCTAAACTCAAGGTCCAACAAAACTCACTATTAATCTTCAGCACCTAGCAACAACTTCGCCATGCTTTTTGTTCTTTATTACTTTGATTTATACTGCATTTGATATTGTAATTCAGATCAAATCATTTTTGGAAGTAGAAAAGAAATAAACCAAATGAAGTTTTCTGTTGCTACAATATATGCCCATTGCCAGTGAGTTATCTTTCTGGTGATAAAAGATGCAATCTGGTATTCTCCTTGAGACAAACCTGCATACACCTAAAGGTAGGTACTGTCTCCCTTTGTTCTCTTTACCAAAATGAAAAGTTTTCAACCCAGTATCATGAATACTATATAATTATTTGCATTGTTCATTTATTCCTTTCTGATTTCTTCCCAATGTCACTAATCTGCCTAGATGCTCCAACAGAAAAAATGGTAATAAAATAGCATAGAAATGATGCTTGACTTTTGTATACATTTTCCTTAGTACAAATGACTGTCATCTTCTAGTAATATCCAGGCGCACTTTGAGAAGCAATCTTTTTTATTTAGCCTGTATATTTATGCAAATCAATTTGACAATTTTAAAAAAAGATTGAAATAAAACTGATCTTTGCATGTAAAAATATCCTATGGTTCTTCTATTCTTCCTGCAATTAATCAGAAACAATGTATTTGTTGACTTCCTATTAAACACAAGAGCCTTGTTGATTCCACCAACTTGTGACTAGATTTTTCCACTATCTTGTTATTTGTATAATGTTTTTTATTTACAATATACCACACTTTGTCTGAACTTTACACACTAGAGTCCCTCTTGGCTTAATGAACCAGTTTCTAAAGATTTCAAGGGGATTCTGCTTCCTATATCCCTCAGAGCTATTACTATCATTTCCTACATACCACTTAAACTTTTATTGTCCATTTCAACATCTAGATCAGTAAAAAGTTATTCAACAGTAATATTCTCTGGATTGATTTCAATAAAGTGTAATTGCTATGTTTGTCCAGGATATCATGAAATCATTGTTAACAATTCTGAATCACTCACACACCACCCTAATAGCAATGTGACTCAGACCAATGTTTGCAGGAAGTCAAGTTCAGAGCTATTCTAAAGATCACAAGAATCTATAATGTCCACTCCAGCTTTTGTTTCATACTGAATACATGTCTTATGCACATTCATACCATAACATTTTTTAAAGGTATATATATGGCAGCATTTATAATACACATTCTTTCACAGAAAACTTTTTGACAATGTGTACTGTTACCATCAACAGACACTAAAGTTTAACTTTTTGTGTGTGGTGATCTTTCATAATTCTGGTATAAAAGTTGGGAATCAATGATGGAAGATCATGTACAGATATTCAAAAGCTTTCCTGAAGCACAGATAAGTGATATCTATTATTTTTATTTATATATTGATTGATTATTTGACTTGAGAAAGAGAGAGAGAGACAGAGATGCAGAGAGAGAGAAATTGATTTGTTTTTCCCTTTATTTATGCATTTATTGGTTGATTCTTGTATGTGCCCTGACCGAGGATTGAATCTGCAACCTTGGTGTATGGGGACAACACTCTAACCAGCTGAGCTGTCCAGTCAAGACACATAGTGATTTTTATCCATACTATTTTTGGGGACTATCAATTTCAATATAAGTATGATTTTTATAGTTTTTCTTTGCTTTCTTATTTTTAAAGATATTTAAGGATATTTAGTTAAGATGAAGTTCCTAAAGCTCTTTTAATCACTTCTCTCAAAGACAACCCCCCAAAGTTGCCCTTTCATGCAGTTTATCACTAGAACAAAACATTATATTTTTGCAATTCCTGACAGAAGTCTCCTAAAAATACTATATACTTTTTTCTGTCTTGTTGTTTAATATCTTACAAGTATACAGTAATTATATTTTGCTTCAACTTTTAGTTGTTTTCTTCCCTTCTTGCCTAGAAGGGAATGCCTGATTCTAGAAATCTTCATCCATTTCCACCTCAACCTCCAGTCCCTACTACTTTGCTCTTTCCAAATGCCAGGGTTTGAAAGACCTGTCTCTAATGGGAATCCACTAAAAAATAATTATATGTGAGGTCACCTAGACTTCATTTTGAAACAAGAGATATGAAAGGTATTTGGATGCTCCAAAGCTTTTGTATTCAATTCTTGATTTTAGGTTATGTTCCAGACACTTGTAGAATAAGAACACTTGTATAATGAATATTGTTATTCATCATTATTTTTATCATAAACCATACAACTTAATAGCTCCATATATTTCATTTAACTTCATCAATCATATACTTAGTGCTTATTCTTTGTGAACCCCTTGACTACTTTTACAGCCCAATGTGGATCCAAATTTGCTGTCATATAGACTGATAATCCCTTTATCTACTGGCATTTTTCCAAAACAAAGAGCACATCACCTTTAAATCTGAATAAACATTCATCTGCAACTCTCACATTACCTAACTTTTACCTCCCATGATATTTACCTTTGAATGTTTCATTTTCTGTTTTAATCCAGAAGCACTTTGAGAGCAGCATACATCTTTATTCTTCCCTATGAAGAGTGCTTTATTCATGAAAGGTGTGCAATAAATAGTTGCTGAATTAATCAATAAAGTTTGAAGAACAATAGTTTAAATTCCAACAGCTATAACAAAATCAAAAGCTAAAATACAGAATATTTTAGAGTAAAGGATATTGTATGGTGAAATGGATGATTTATTGGAGGGTCTCAATTTTATAGTGATCAAATAGTTTTTTAGTATTTAGACATCTGATACACACACACATATGGAAGTAGCAGTGGTTCTTATTCTGGTTTATTCTTTAACAAATAAGAAGAAAACACAATTTTGATAAGAATTATGATCAGCTGAGTTTTTGATTAGCAACTAATAGAACATTAGTCAACAGTTTTCAAAAAAGATATGAAGACAATTCAATGGGAAAATAATTGTTCAAAAATTGGAGCTGGAAAAACTAGATATTTTCATGCAAAAGGAAGAATTTGGAACCATGCATAACACCATACAAAAATAAGTTCAAAATACATCATTGATATAAATATTAAAGCTAAAACTACAGCATTGTTTGAAAAATATGAGTAATACCCTGGTTGGGTAGTTCAGTTGGTTGGAGTGCCCTCCAAACACTCCAGGGTTGCATGTGGGATTGCCAGTCAGGGCACATGCACGAGTCAGCCAATGAATGTATAGATAAGTAAAACAAAAATCTATGTTTCTGTTTCTCTCTGTCTCTGTCTCTCTCTCCCCCTTCCTCTATGTTCATAGCAGTGTTATTTACAATAGCCAAGGTCTGGAAACAGCCTAAGTACCCATCAGTAGATGAGTAGAGAAAAATGGTGTGGTACATTTACACAATAGATTTCTACACAGAAGAAAAATGAAGGATCTCCTTCCCTTTGCAACAGCATGGATGGATCTGGAGAATATTATGCTAAACAAAATAAGCCAGTCAGAGAAAGACAAATACCATAAGATCTCACTCATATGTGGAATCTGATGAACAACATAAAACCAGAGGCATGGATACATGGGACAGACTGACAGATCTCAGAAGGGAGGGAAGGAGCGGGTACTAGAGGAGATTAGCCAAAGAACATGTATGCATACATGCATAGCCAATAGGCAAAGACAACAATGTGGTGAAGGCTTGGTGGAAGAAGTAAAAGGGGAAAAGTGGGGGATATCTGTAAGTTTCAACAGTAAGAAAAAATAAAAATAAAAAATAAAAGTAACAAACATATCCTTGGGTGAGGACTAAAAAAAATCACGGTGAGATACCACACCGCACCCTCCAGAATTACAATCATCAAAAAGACAGATAATAACAAATGTTGTTGAGAATGCACAGAAACTGGAACCCTCATACATTGCTGGTGGGAATGCAAAGTGGTACAGCCAGCGGTTTCTCACAATCTTACATAAATCTACTATATGACTTGGTAATTTCACTCCTGAATACCTAACCAAGGGAAAGGAAAATATACATACATACAAAAACTTGTATGGGAATAGTCATACAGCCTTATTCATGATAAACAAAAAGGAGAAACCTCCCAAATATCTATTAATTGGTGAATGGATAAACAAAATGTTCATTATATCCATATAATGAATTATTGCTGGGCAATTAAAAATAATAAAGTACTGACACATGCTGCAACATGGATGAGCCTCAAAGATATGTTAATAAGTGAAAGAAGCAAGATGCAAGAGATGATGTGTTGCATGATTCCATTCATATGAAATACCAAAAGGCAAATGTATAGAGACAAATTAAACGATGGTGCCTCCGGCTGAGAATAGGAGTGAGGAGTGACTACAAATGGGCATTAGTTGTTTTTCAGCTCAATGGACATGTTCTAAAATCAAGTAGTGATGGCTGCACAACTCTGTAAATACACTAGAAAGCACTGAACTATAAAAGTAGCTAACACCACAATGATAATCATGTCAGCAGTGATAATTATTTGATTCCCTTACTTTTATTTATGAATCAGAGTATATTGATCTATATCCATTATTTTTCTTAAGGTTTCAAGAAGTTGAGAATTTGGTAAAATTAATGATGACAACATCTGAATGAAGTCAAGAATGATTATTCTTTATAAAATGACTATTACCTTAAATCTGTTTCTGTATAAATTCTATTATGATTTACATTTGTTGAGGAAAATCTGGCATCACATAGATATGTACTTGAGAAATTTTAATAGTCTTTTCACATAATTGAGATTAGTCATCTCTGATGGTCAACCAAAACTAGACAAGTAGAATTTGAAAAACAATCAATAAACTCATCTCTGCTACATTAAAATCTATTAATTTATATTGTACTTTGAATGGATCTATTAACCATGCATGATTTTGTATCATTATCCATTGCTCATCTGTAAAATATCAGTTGACTGAATTATGCAGATCTTTGAAATGTTGAACTATTTCATTATTCCATCATCCATCTGTTAACATCACTCTTAATGAAGTCAGAATATCCTTTGAGTTTTGAGAAGCTGTTGAGCTCATGGTGACAGATACAAGTTTTCCAAAATTCTCATTTTTCTCTTGAAAGTTCAAATGTTGTCACTCGTAACAAATATTGTCTGTTATTTTTCTTAATGACAGTCTCACCTCATTCATTTTCAAAAAAATTATCTGTCAAATAACCACGTCTGAATAACCATGATTTATCTGTCAGTCATTCTTTCAAGTAAAAATGTGTCTCATAGAAAAGCAGCTATTTCGGCATGCAACTCAAACAATTTCATATGTTTTACTGTTTTTTTTTTTTGAGTCAACTATCATTATACTTTGGCATGTGACAGGTATTTTTTATGTGTACTTTCCATTTCAGCACACAAAATGCTTACAATGTGTACTTGTAAGTCTAGATGAAATAGTATTAATACATTTTAATGCTTCATCAAAGACATTTCTTTAGTAAAACTGGCTTTTAATTTTATTTATTTACTGAGTTATTTGTATTGGGAGTGAATGACAGTGAAGACTACCATGGCTACTACTAGGTTTGGTTTTACTGTCTTGACAAATGTTAAGGTGTTAAGGCTAGGAGTTTTAAGTGTTCTTGCACCATAAGTACAAATGCCAATATAGTGAAAAGGGCAAAAAATGTGTTTGTGTAATTATGAAGATTATTTTGATGTGATGAACTCCCTAAAAGGTTTCCAGGGAATTCAAGGTGGCCTGTGGACCATGCTTAGAAAATAGCTGCAGAAACCATGTTAATAATTTTTTATTTCTTGGATTATATTCTTTATGCATCAAAGACTATGAACACAGGGAGAACACAACTGTGGAAAATTTGTACATAACCCACTGAGCAGAAGAAGAGTTAGAAATGAAATGGAAAAAAAAAACAGAGGGTAAAACAAAATGCCTCGGAGTGAAAAAATAATAAGAGTAAAGGATAGCAATAAGATAAGGTTTGGCCACAGAGAAGAGAGAGTTGTGATTTCATTCTTTGTTATTCCACAGAGAGTTTTAAGAGATCCCCCTCTTATTTGTTTTTCTTTGCTTACTTCTATTTAACTTACTATGTTTACACTTCCTTTTTTTGGAATTTCTTCAAAAGGTACTCTTGGCTTCATTCATACAGGTTGATCTACAATCCTCCAAATGCTTTAAAAAAATGGCATGAAATCTTTCAGACTCCTCAAATCACCCAATGCCTGAAATACCAAGGCCCAGGTACCTCTGAAATTAAGGTACTCTAGTCCTGAAACCAGTCTGTTGCCTCTCTGGTTTTGTCCCCAAAAACTGACATATGTAGTCCAAAATACCACTGGCCTTTTAAATGGCATATCACATTCCAAGGTAATATCAAAACTGCTGCCTGGTAGCATTTGTCAAGTCTCAAAGTAACCCTTTCCAGGGTTTTCAAATTCACTGACTTTCTTAGATTGGAATATTTTGTGTAACAAATTCTCTTAGTTTTCCTTTCTCTTTATAAGTAAAACCCTGAACTCTGGTTTCTTTTTTTTATTCAATATTTAAAATTTTTTTAAATTATTAATAACTGCTTAAAAATGAGCCAGATATTGTTATCTAAGCCTTGTCATTAACCATTTACTTCCCTTCACACAGATTCCTCCCAATACACCCTAAACACAAATAATTCACATCTCCAAATGCAACACACCATATATTAACTACCTTCACTGCTCCACTCTGCCACCTCTGGCTCAACACTGTTAATTTACTCATGTTGTCATTATGTTCGCTAACACTGGTGAGTTTATAACTTGATGTTGTCAATTTGATTAGTTTTATTTTATATAGTTTAAAATTTTATTTGCACACAGTTAGTATTTACAGGTATGTTTGTTTTTGTCTTTTAGTGTTCTCAGTCTGAGGTTGATTTTTACTAACATCGTGTATGTAGACTATTTTCAATTTTGTTTGGGCAGAATTACTCTTCCCAAGTGGGGAACTAGTTTTGTGGGACTGTCAGACAAGGGTCCCAGTTCAAGTTCATAATTCAAACTTGAATACCAGATACTCACTTCCTAGTATTTTAATTTTCATCCTGAATGTCAAAAAACCTTCCAAAAGCAACAGAAATGATTCATTTCAGGAGATGGCAGCACCTTGCAGAAACTGCCAAAATGTCCAAAATCTAGGCTACCTGACTATCCTAGCTCTCCTTACTCTTACCATTTCCAGTGTCTAGATTTTAGGGCCCTCAACTCTGTGAGCTGTAATAACTTTCCAAACATTGCTTTTATGTTTAAATTAACCAGTTTCAGTTGCTTATTAAAACACTTTGAAATTAATTATTTTATTTACATGTTCCTTACAACTACCCAATATTTTATATGGTTTTGTCACTTTTCTTATTGAAACAAATACAAGCCTTAGGTCAGTAAACGTATCATAGATTATAAATATAAACATGACATTAGAGGTGTACAAGTAATATCAATGTCACTACCATTTCACTTATCACTTTGTTATTCATCATGCCTCTTTAATACAAACCTAATTAACTGCCTTCAGTGAACTATTAACAAATACACAGACAACTCTATATTACCCAGTAAGATGGAGTCAAAAATAATGAAAAACCACCACAGTATAACAATAGTTTTATTAACAACAAAAAATGACTTACTGGTTTCAATCTTCATGCTAATTATTTTAGCAATCACAAGTATAGCCAAAGACAACTGCTATGGACTGAATTGTGATCCCTTCAAAATTCATATGAGAAAGTCCTAATCCATATTATTTCAGAATGTGACTATATTTGGAGATAGAGCCTTTAAAGAGGTGATTAATGTAGAATGAGGCTGAGTGGGTCCTATTACAATCTGACTGTTGTCCTTATAAGAAGAGGAAATTTGGATACAAAAAAGACAGTAGGGATGCACACACACACAACACACACACAGAAAAAAATACATGAGAACACATGGACAATGCTGCCATCAGCAAGCCCAGAAGAGAGGACTCTGAAGAAAGCAAACTTGCAAGCACCTTGATTTTGGACTATTTCTATTTCTTAAGCTATCCATTCTATGATATTGTGTTATGTCAGCCCCAGAAAGCTAATGAAACAACCAGACCTACTCAAATGGAATTCCTATATGTTAAGTCCTATGGTTTCCCTCCAATGGAGTTTATGAAACAAAGCAGACTAGCAATGTATATCAAAAAGAATGTGGATAATGTATGTATAAGTTTAGGAAAGCAGGTAAAATACAGTAGAAATGTTTCTTAGAAATAACTAGTAATCTTTCTCTAAAAAATGAGCTCATTACTGAACTGCATATCATTATCATCTTAAACTTCCAGTAGAGTAAAAAATGAATATAATTTCAATTAAACATTTTTGACATGAAGCTAGGTCAAAAAAGTGTTTAACTGTTAAGGGCATTTAGGTCAATATTCTCTTACTTTAAAGTTATGCAGATTCTCAAAAAAAGGAGTCGATCACTGCTCTTTTCCTAAATAATAACGTTGCCCCTAGCACCCAGTGTATAAATGTATTGCTAAAGTAACTTGCTAAAACATAGATGCACATAAATACGGCATGGCCAACAACATGAACAAGGCAATTCAATGGGGGAAGAACAGCCTTTTAAAGAAACAGTGCTAGGACAACTGGATACCAATATGTAAAACAATGAAGTTAGAACCCTTCCTCACATTATACACAAGAATTGGCTCAGAATGAACCACAGACCTAAATCTAAGAGGTAAAACTATAAAACCTGAAGAAAAAAATATAAAAGTAAATTTTTATGACTTTGGATTGGGCAATGGTTTCTTATACATAATATCAAAAACACAAGTGACAAAGGAAAAAAAATAAAGCCAAAGATTATAGAGACTTCATCAAAATTAAAGCCAAGGTTTTAGATGGAGCACCAAAGGAAGAATAGGCTCTGTGAGAGATCAACTTTTGACCACTCACAAGTATGAAACAAGACCCAAGGTCTAAGAATAGAAACTCACATTTGCTAGACAGGAACTAGCAGGTTGGTAGGTAACTGAGAAGGAGTGGGAGCAAATAGCTAGAAAAGATAAAAAATAATAATCAGAACGTAAATTTTGAATGAACAGAAATACAACAAGGTTTAGCATAGACAAAATGAAAGCTAATGTTTGTACTTTACCATATTACTTTGAAATCAAATTAATATTAGTAATATTAATAAACATATTAGGTCAGGCCTAATAATATATTAAATAAACAGAAAGATCAGGCCTGCAGTGCCCTGACCACTCCAGGGACAAACAGACTGGTTTCCACCCTCAGTGTCTGCTGTGTTCTGCGCCTTCTCCGTTCAGTCATTTCAAGGTAAGTCCTCAAATGCAAGTAAGACCGACTGGGTCACAGGGGCTGTTTTTATTTCAACTGATAACTGCAGCAATCTAATCAATAATTTCATTCAAGCAGACTTTTTTCATCAACAGTGTCTTTTAAATACTTTTCAGTCCATTTCACTGTATTCCAGGAATCGTAGCACTTTTTAAAGAACTTTACAAAAACTGTTAGAACTTTGTGTGTGAAAATGACTGTTTTTTTTTTAAGCCTAGGAACTTGTCACCATTAAATATAAGACTTAAATTGCTCCTTGATTTGTTTTTTGTAAAAGCCAGGATTAGTTAGGACACACACGCCAACTCCACGGATTGGGCCAGTCACCTATTCCGTCTGCTCTCGGGATTGCTCACAAAACAGGTGCTGTTCCTTATACCCGTGAGACGCTGTGCCCTTTGGGGCCTTTTGTTTCCTCCTTTTTCTCTGCCCGGAATGCTCTTCTCTCACCTCATTCAGATAAAAAATCACTTTCTGCGCCTCCTAAATAGCATTTTTGTAACTGTAGAAACTTCATTTCTGACCTTTTCTCCTTTCTTTCCTTGTGATTCAAACTGGCCTCATCCAGCACCCTGACTCACCTGCCTCTCTCTCCCTTGTATATCCACTCCTTTAAGTATTAAGCCCTCAGGACAATGAGGTTCTGACCCACATCAAACAATTTTAGGAACAAAGCCTGAGGTCTGTTCACCCTAAGGAGAGTTTCAGTCAACCGGCGGATATCATCTAGGCTTTAGTTGTGTTTCAGCTCCAGACCCAGAAAAGCAACAACATCAGAAGTCATGGCTGACATCAGAACCAGCTGCACTGATCAACTACCCCCCACCCTAGGGCCCACCGGGTAGTAGAAGCCATAACCAGAGCACAACCCTAACTCCCTTAGTCACCAGGACAAATGATTTAACCCATCCCAGGGAAGGGGGAGGCCCTGGAGAGCCAGGTCGTTAGCATCAGCTCAACTGTCTTCTGGCGCAGACCACTTCCGAAAAGTAAACCCTTACTTTCCGTGCTGCAAACGCCCACTCTTATCTTACTGAGCTTTGATGTGAACAGACAAATGGACCTCTTTAGTCCAGTAACATTGTCTTCCTTCCTGCCCCTCTTGCCCTCACTATTGCCTTACTCTGCTACATTTTTCTTCAAAGAACATACATTCACTATTATTTCATTACACATTGATTTGTCCATTGCCTACCTCTATCACTATACTGAAATCACCATGCAGGCAGGACTTTTGTTTGCTATATTCCAGTAGCTAGAATAGGGACTGTCCTTTACTATTGGAGGGCACTTATAATTTCTTTTTAATGAATGAATATAGTAGATTTAGAGAAATCATTCTAAACCACAGTATTTTGTAATTTGCGGCATGTAAGATAACAGATGAAATTACAGCCGCCAGGTACAGCGTGCACCAGCCTGAGTCCTGAGCATCAGGGCTAAGCCAGCTGTGGCTCTACCATCACACTGGGGACAGGACTGGCAAGAGCTCAGACACCAGCTAGACTGCCTGTGCTCAAGTTTGGGCTCTGACACTAACAAACTGACCAAGGGCAAGTTAACTTAACCTCACTGTGCCTTGGTTTCCTCGTCTATAAATTCAAGGTTAATAATAGCACCTGCCTCATGGAATTAAATGAGAAAATATTTGTAAGTCCTGCTTAGAATAGTGACTGGTACCAAATAAATGCTATACATCTTTGTTAAATACAGTAATTAATAATGTGAACTTCAAAACATGGCCCCCAAAAGTTGGAAAAGCACAGTGTAGAGGAATATGGCTTAACTATTTTTCTGACCACAGTTACTCTCATAATAACTCTTCCCCACCTCTACCCTACACCAAGAAAATATAAACTGAGCTGTGAAATGTGCTTAATTGACTAATCAGAATTTCAAAGGGACGTGATCACTTCACAGTCACAGCCCCATTGAACCTGAATTGAAGATTGCAAGAGCTTTGATTGCTGATTCGAATTCTCCCTTACTCCTCTCCTTTCTCATCCTTTCCCCTTCCCTACAGGAAGATCATGTCTTGGTACTTACAGGGAGGAAGTGACAGGACTGGCCTCTCCAACTACACAGAGGAAAATACCTGGTATGGGCCCCGCAGGCTAAATTTTGGAGGGATGCCATTATGTGTCAAGCACATACTGATATAAACTGGTGAGGACTGTCTGGTCTGTAAAGTGATAGGGCTAACTCCAAACAAGCCCCAGGTTTCCCCTTAATCCCCAAAGAAGGTGCTTTTTCTCTTTTTGAATTTCTGGGTTCCTTGACAGTGCCCTCTACACAAGAAGATAGAATGTTTCTTACTGGACTCCTCTGCAAAATTCCAGAGTTTTCCTCTGTTGGTGGCCAAAGAGTTTACTTCCGGGCTCTAGGCTGTCCCTTCACTCTGGTATCTCCGCTTGGTAAGGCAGAATCCTTCCTGAGATCCCCAGTGCCTTCTTGGATACTGTATAATTAACTAGGCCTCCAATTGTGCCTTCCTCTCCCCTCCCATAGATGGAGAAACCCTCTCAACCATGCCTTAAAGGGAAACTGTCCTAATAAATGAGTCTCCAGATAGAAAATATCACAGCAAGTGGGGCCAAGTAAATGGAGACTATTAGTATCGGCTACAAAATCCAACCAATTATTTTCACCAGTATGAACATTGTGGATGCACTGACTGCTTAAAGACATATTTGGAAAAAAAGAACAACAGTGTCAAGTGGGAAGAAAAAAAGTCCTCAAATGAATTTCAGTAAGTTTAATGAAACTAATTCCATTGCTGTGTTGGTGTGATATATAACCAGCCACTCTGTTCTAGTGGTTTATAATGTTACTTCACCCTCTCCACTAAATTGTTTTCCGTAAATCTCTGTGGCCATCCATTCCTGTCTACACATTATGTTCCTAAAATAGACACCATCTAAAAATCTCTTCAAGGAGCTTTGTGGAAGAAGGCCTAAATTGCAACATTGCTCCTAGATAGGGGTGCGTGTGACAGCTTGATGGGAATTACAGAAGCAACCACCACGAAAAGAAGGTTTACAGGAGTTTTTCACTATAGTTATTCTGCTTCCCAAATGCACAGATGAAGGGGAAAGGAAGTGTCAGACGCCCGGTGAACGTGCAGAAGCTCCAGTTGCATCACCCTGGCATGCCAGGTATTGCAGCAAATAGGAAAGGTAAGCTACCCGCTGCTCCTAAAGCAGGAATCACCAACCTCAGCACGGAATTTTCCTATTTTTGTTTGGCAACATCCTCTTGGGATGATTTAAAGTGTTTTATAGAGAAATGTGTTCTGTTACTACACTAGCGCATCAGAAACACCACGTGAACCTGTGAATCCATAGAAAAAGCAGCCACATTTTTCAGTGTAATAACAACAGTGGCTGGCAATTTGCAAGTTTGCTGCTGCATCCCAGAAATATTTAGTCACATGCACACATGGACAGAACATTACCCTGCCTTGGCTTCAGTTGTTTCATCACACACAAAAAAGCACTTACACCCTCTTCGAATGGATTTGTTAAAGAGGAGTGATGCCCATCGGTGAGGAACTGAAGGGAACAATAAGAAATATGAGAAGTAAACGTGGTGTGGGGGTGGTGTTAACCACCTGCCTCAAACAGGTAGGAGGGAGGGAATCCATGATAATGAAGCCCTTTAAAAATGCCTCCTGTCCACCCAGAGGCATCTCTTGTGCCAGTTGGAAAATCAAGACGGTTCACACTGGGAACAGAACAGCATCTGCAGTATCATTACTGACAGTGACCTCTGTCTAATTAAAAGTAACTCAATATTTCCCATTTAGCATTCTATAGAAGAAAGATTCTTGCCCACTTTGCTCAGGCTCTCTCTCTCTTTTTTAGCATGGTCAGTTGGAGTTAGGGGGAATAAATCATTGGCCCTGTCTTGCCCAAGCCATGAGGCATTTCTCCTCAAAAGCCCAGCCTCTGCCTGAGGAGGCTGAACACCCCTGCAATGCTAGGAGCCAGCAACCCCACTGCCATCTCTTCCTGGGCTGAACATTGAGATCTAATTTTTGCTCCCTACTTAAGAACACTATGACCTCTATTCAGAGCTAGTCCAGTTCTAAAGCACCAGTGAAGGAGGGGGCTTCAAAAGGAGACCTTGAATAAGGATCAAAGCAAGCAAAGGCACCATCTGGCTGGGTTCCAAGCTATTTCAAGCCAAAGAATTGCATCTTGTATTAAAATGCTGAACTGCAAAACAAACCTGATTTCAGTTGGTGGAAGGTTGAGGGAGGAGGGGGAGGGGAAGAGGAGGCGAGGGGGCAAAGGGAGGAGGGGGATAGTTGGTTAGAATTCATAGACAAAAATGGACTTCCTGCTTTGCCCAAAATGTATTTCCATGGGCTCTTTTTCCAAAGGAATAACTGGAATGAATATGTCTAATATCACAATGAAAGAACCAGATAGCTTACCTGATAAAAAGGAAAATTACCCATCTGCAGTGAGGAACTGCATCTCCCAGAGACCAGATGATAACAACGTGCCTTCAGTAGCAATTGTTCAGATTCCTTCTTGCAAAAGGTGACCAAGTAGTTACAAGGGCTGCAGTCTCACCGGGACAGAACACACGTACAGAAATACACACAGCCACACAGATACACATGCACCAGAGACCTCCGCAGTATCCTCTCGGCTTCATCCTGGCCTCACTCTCTGGTACCTAATACAAATCAGCAAATAGCTTGTTTAAAAAAAAAAAAAAAAGTCGAGGTAGCACCTTACATTATATCACCATCTAGTGGCCCAATGTTAAATATGTTCTCATCGACCGCATTCATCTGTTCTTTCTCAGCCTCTTTTCTCTCAGCCTCCTCCTTTCCCTTTGGCTTTCTCATTATTCCTCCCTCTTGTTTCTCCTTCATTTCTAACTGGACTATCGTAACAAACACCTAATGACTCGAAGATTGAAAAGTTGAAAACTAAATATAGATATCTTCAAACATAGCAAATAACTTGTTATTTTTCCATTTTATTTTTGTTTAAAAGTATTACTTTATTCCTATTATGAATCTTTAAAAATTATAGAATTTGTGAATAAAATTTTATTTGTGTTTCTTTTCCACTAGAAAAACTCAGTTGGACCTTTATTACAAATTTATGGTTTTCCATTGGAAATCTTAAAAATTATCTTATTTTTAATATTGTATTTAAATATTAGGCTCTGTATTATAGTGAACAGCTCAGAGTTGGAAAATACGAGTTTTACTTCAAGCTAAACAACAATTACCATGTGCCTTTGAGCCAAAGAACTCTTCTATGAAAACCTACATTTCCCCATTATCTTCATCTTTAATTAGGAGTTAAACTAGACTCTCTCCTCACTCTAAACCTATGGTTTTATTATCTTTTACCAAAATATGTTTCCCTATCTTGTGGACATGACCAAAAACTTAATTACAATAACATTTTAGTAAGCAAAAGTTTACGTTTAGGTATTACCTCTTGACAGATTTATGGAGGCCATATGTATCAGGTTTTCCTAAGACGATGGAGAATCCATGTGAAACTATATATAATTCCAGAAACTGAGAGTCATTTTCTATGTTATATAATTTTATATGCTGTACTTTAAAATGAAAAAGAGTTTTCAACATTTGGTCATGCATAAATGCACAATTAAACATAGGTACATAGTCATTCACAATAATTTGCAGTAAATATTTTATTCTGGTTGTTTTCCACCTAACATACTTATTGTTAACCATTGTTGCATGTGTTTCACCTTTTGTTTTTTGCTCAACCCAGGCATATGCCCTGACTGGGAATTGAACCGGCTACCCTTTGGTTCACAGGACGGTGCTCAATTCACTGAGCCACACCAGCCAGGACTGTTTACTATTTTTTTTTAATTGTTGTTCAAGTACAGCTGTCTCTACTTTTACCCCACCCTGCACCCTTGCCCCACCTATCTCCACCTCCTACCCTCGAACCTATCCCGCTTTGGCTTTGTCCAAGTGTCCTTTATATGTGTTCCTTGACAGCCCTCCCTCTACTGTCCCCTATTGCCCCCCCTCCCCTTTGGTTACTGCCAGTTTTCCATTTATTGAATGATATCATTTTTAATATTTTCTTTACTACAGGATTGTATATTTACTATTAATATTATTATAGTTATTTCCATTGTAAAATTGAGAATTCTTAGGTTTTCCTCAGCCTTATCAATAAGGCTCAAGGCCACACAAAGTTTGCAAAGCAGTAAAACTAGGGCTCTTGGTCCCCAAATCAATAGTTCTTTGCAACATATTCAAAAGTCTACCTTTCTTTTTTTATTCTATAATTGCAAGAGTGTAATTTTTATTTCTATGTTTGCAAAACATTTACTAACCCTTGTTTATAATTACTCATGGTCCAACTTCTTATATATAAAAGAAAGAAATTAAGTAATCATTTTCTGTTCCAGATAAAAAGAATTCTACACTTTCACAAAGGCCAATTAAGGTAGCATGAACACATTAATTAGTTACTCAGTGTCTGGGAAGTGGTGTTGCTCAGTCTCTGGTACATCAGAGCAGTGTTGAGAGGAACTAGAGAGACAGGTGACCAACATTTGGTAAATTATTCTCAGGATATAGAGATGAAGAAAAGGAAAATACGTGAAAATGCATTTTCTAAAAATTTTAGACTAACACACTCCATGTAAATAGAATCATGGTTTAGACATATGAGATCAAAAGTAAGAACACCTTACCACATGCTTTAATGCCTTCCAATTGCTTATGACAGGCCTCAGGTTTTTGAGTGCCTGCTCGTAACAGTCTTCTCTATAGCTCTCCATCTCTGATCCCCAGAGATGAACCTGTGCTCCAGGTTAGAGAGGACCAGAGCAGGGGAGGTGTCTGACCACCCGACCTAATCAAAGAGGACTGCTACATATGATCCTAGCAGCCATAGGGTCCAGCTTTCCTTCTCAATGCAGACTCACGACCAGGTGGGCAAGGGCATGGAGAGAAAGGAATCTTGCAGGTATGGAAGAAGTAGTGACAAAAAGAGCCAGGAAACTCTCAATGACTTCCTATTTCTGGCTCCTGTCCTTCCCAAGATCCAGATACTTTCCTGATTTGGGGGGCCATGGTAGGCAAAAATAAACCCCATTTTCACTTCATTGAACTTGATGTCTGTTACTCTGTAGAGTCCTAACTGTTTCATTCACAGTAGGAATCCAAAAGCCCTTGCCCTTGCCCTTGATAACTATCAAATACTACTCATTTGGGGGGCACCTGGCACCTCATTTATTTACTTCCTCAAGTTCCTGCTATACGTCAGCCACCTTTCCAGATACTGAGGGTGCCCCAGTGAAGAGCCCAGATGGACATCCCTCCACTGTAGAGTTAGTTTACTCTGACACCTCAGACCAGTGGAAAGGTGCGCTGCTCTCAGTGCCCCACCCCTTTCCCCTCCGTGTCATTGTTCAGTCTTTACTTCTCCTGACAGACCTTCCCCCCATCTGTACGTAGAAAATTCTACCAATGTTCTAGGTTGTGTATTCTTTTTCTCTAATGTCTTTCTTGTTTTCTCTGTAGGTAGAATCCATTTTATTTTGTGAAATATGGTTATTTGTGAAGTTGAAAGCATTAGGCATAAGAGAACAAATGACTGTTCTGATACAGACTCAGAGCAAAAAAAGGCCAATATCCCACCCATTGCACAAGCAGCATGTTTACCAACTGGATGGCTCGCCATTCTGTACCCAAGGCATGTCATTCGTCACACTGAAGCAGTTTGGCAGCACTTCTAACTTTAAATAGTCCTCACATAAGGCCTGGCATAAAGGCAAGATGTGAGATTTTTACTAAATTAGTGTAGTGTACACTTAAAATCACTTATTCATAAAAGTTGGCAAAAGATTAATTTACATGAAACTTTATTATGTGCTACTTTCTCATGCTGTTGCTCTTGTCTCTTCTGTCCTTGTGCTGAGAGTTTCATGTGCATATTTGCCTCCCAGTTATAAACTCTGTGGAACAAGCCCTTCATTTTATTTATCTTTGTATATCATTAATTTATCGAGATATAATTTTTCCTTTCTCACTGTTATGTTTCCAGTTTCAAAGAATGAAAAGGTAACTTTCCCCCCTTTCCTCTCACTCTTAATGTTAGCCATTGCAGGAGATTCTCTGTAATCTTGACTCAGACAGGGGAAAGAATATACACATCGATATGACAATACTTCTTCAACTGCGACTGCTTGGAGTTGCTACACTGGCTAAGAGGCTTGGGCTGTGCCTTTCCTGTGACAGAATGTCTAACAAGGCAAAGAGGATGAAAGCATCAGTGTCCTTTGGTCTTTGCATAGTTCTCTCCAGCATGAGAACTGGATCTTTACTTTGGTTCAGCCCTGTTGGGGACTAGCGGCAGCAGTGCACTGTTCAGTGTGCAAAAGACTAAGGGATTATGGCAATGCCTGCAAATTTGGGGTATTAAAAAGGAAGAGAGGTAGCTCAGATGAAAAAAGCTGCACCAGGTCTCTTAGTCTGTCAGTTCTGAGACAGGAGAATCGTCTGTTGTGATTCAAAATTTGAAAAGAGAGCTCAATATCAGAAGGTTGAAGAATCTGTGTGACTAATATCAGAATATTATTGAATATTTTATTGCATTGAAAATAAAGGAAATTTGTCAAAACATTTTGCCTGATTTCCATATCTTGGAGTTCTGAATCCTTTACCTAGCTGCCTTATAAAAACAGTTAACTCAATTAATTTGGGGCCTGGCTGGCAGATGGGGGTCAGATTTAACCTTTGACCAAAAATTCCCCAAAGTAATGGTCAAATCATTGTGTTTTGAATTTTTGATTCCTTTGCACAGAATTATAAGTTACATTTGAGTGTTAAGGCAGAAAATGTTCGTACATTTATCAGTAATTTCTTTGGAAATTTGGCTTACCAAGTGACATGGAGCTGGGTCCTTCTTGTAGGAAAAGGAAGGGATGTTGGTGTCCAGAGTTGAACCTGGGCAGTGGTCTGACCTTAAGATGGTGTGCCAGAGGATATAATGGGGATGCCACATAGGCTGTGGGTGGTGGCAGGTCTTCTGATAGAGTGGTGAGGGATTCCAACATGGATAGCAAATGCCAGAGCCAGAATTGAGCCCAGGCCTTATGATTCTAATCCATAGGACCACTCTGTCATTACCTCGCTTCAAACTCTGGCTTTGCCTTTTTGTGATTGGAAGATGGAGCTCAGCTAAAACACAGTACCGATATGAACCCACAGTAAACACAATTTACCACTTCAGAACAGTGTTTTTGCACATGCGAATTTCCCAGTACTTTTTTGCTTGCATAGCATTCTGCAAAGACTATGCCAGTGCCTCGCTCTCCCACAAGCATTTCCTAAAACAGGGCCTTCAGCAGCCACTATTTTAGAAATTAAACAAAACAAAACATTGCCTAGAAGAAAATAGTGAACTCTTATGTTTACTTTCCAGGTTAATTTGTTATTTTGAAAATGAACCAGAAGTGAATGTGAAATTTATCTGTTATTAGATAAATAAATGAAGAAAGTGCAATTAAGACCCTTAGTTTAGGACTAGAGCCAACTAGTTTTCTAGCAAGTTTCAAGTTACAATTTCTAAATAGCACAAAACTGGTCTAATACCTACAGAACATCTTGTAGGTGTTAAAAGGTGGACATTTGAAACTGTGGTAAAGGCCATCTATCCCCTCCCCCCAAACACACAATTAGCTATCTTATCACACAAGGTATCATAATATTTCAGGCCTCCTCCCTCTGAAATTTACTGAATCAAATCCATTACAGGGTCGTGATTTTTTTCACTCATAGGTTTCTATGTTTAAAATCACCTACATTGAGCCTAAATAATTGGAATAGTTTATCTTATTGATTTTATTTTAAAATGTTTCTCATGTCTGCAGGACCAGTGTGTTTATGGGCACAGACAGAGAAATATTTAAAATGTAACAAAAAAGTTTCTAAAATGTCATTAACATTCTTTGTCTAGTAGTCCAGGAGAAGAGTAAGGGGTTTCTCACCACCCCACAAGGGGTACTGTAAAGTGAGAGAGAGGGAGGGAGGCTGTGGGACCCGGACAGGGACTGGGTCCGCAGCCTCCCGGGGCCTTCCTCGCCACTGCACCCTCAGCATTGAGAGCCAGAACTGGACGACAAGTCCACAGGCAGTCATTTCCAGGGATGCAGTTACTCCTTGTTATAAGTTTCACTGCCATTTCCTTTCAATTACATAGGCAGCCATTGTGTTGGAGAAGGAAATGATGGTATTCCTAAACCGAGTACGTCGGTTTTATGGACAAGACACAGTAATATACAAACCTGATTTCTCAAAGGGGAATTGAATATATGAATGTAAAACATCCAATGAGGTCAGCATTGCAATATTGGTTCAAAATGGGTATTCAATTACAAAACTACTTTTTATCATTTATAAATATTATTCTTTCTCTAGCATACAACCATCTAAGCAACATTTTAAAAAATTACTTTACCATTTCTTGGTATATACATATATCAAATCATTATTTATATACATAGACTAATTTAATGTTATCTCAATTATATCTCAACTGAACAAAATCACTGTAGTGTTCTGTATGAATTTTCAGTTTTAAATCCTTTCTTATTTGGAAGCCTGGTTTATTTATTTATTTACTTTTTCATCAGCTAAAGTGTCAGAGTACACTATCAATATTTACTAAGGATGACATCAATGTCATTTTTCATAACAACAAACTCTCTGCTCTTCCTGAAATAAGCAACCTTTGACAGCTTGCTGCCTTCATTTCCTCAGCTTGGAGACCTTCTCTTTTCTGGCTACTTCCCCCCTGCCCTTTATAGGACTACCTTCCTACCACCTGTCCACACCCCCAATCTCTTGGAGAGCAAGAATGATGTCTTACTTATTTCCCACACGTATGCCAATGTCTCTGGTTGAATTAGGGCATTCTCTGAACTGATAACATCTACTGACTACCAATGAATCAAAAATCCCAGAATAAAATTCCACAAAAATTTGTATGTAGGACAAATTAACTTTTTAAACCTTATAAAACACAATGCCAACAGACACAAATGTTTATTACTGCTTTATAGAGAGGATAGTGATTGAGGAATTGAGGAGCTCTAAAGTTCTCAGAGATCATCCAGACAAGGATTCTTGATTTGGATCTGAGGAATGATGTCATGGGAAGCAATGTGACTTGTCCAAGGTCACATAGCTAGTTATATACCACAAAAGTCCATTCAAAATGTTTCCACGTGATGGAAATTAATATTGAGTAGGTACATCAGCACATAAGAAGCAAAATGCAAGCGAGTGGAATATTTCTAGAAATGCCACAATTGATTTTCACTCATGTTTTGACAGAGTGAGGGATGTGATGGAGTGAATGACTGCAGTTGCTGTTTAAAAAGGTGATGGACTAACCAACATTGGTTTGAGCAAAGGTTAAAGAAAGTGACTGTCCTTCAGTCTAGCTCCAAGTACTAATCTTATATATTAATTAACCACAAAGGGTTCAAGCTCAAGGGCATGAGTACCAGCCACTCAGAGTGTAACACTGACAGATTTCAGGAATGCTGGCCCAAAGAAGGCACCAGGAAATGTCCAGGAGGCAAAAGTCATGAAGTTCCAGAATTTCTTTGAAAAGCCAAAATATAATCTGCAAACATACTTTGTTTCTTTAGAATCATAAACTATATTTATATGGCAGTTATTTTTCATATGTGGAATCCAAATTTAATGTTTCACACGCTTGAGTTTTATGCCTTTCTTTAAATATATAAAGGTTCCATAAAGCTTAGACTCTTGAAATGAGATCAAATGTATCACATTATTTAAAGTATTATGTCTAGAGCTACGGTCACAGAAGGATAGAGAAAAGAATAATAAATGTAAATTGTTAAAAATGCATGAATAATCATAAAAAACTAAGTAACTGTACTGGGTTCTATTCTGTGCCCACATGTGCTCTTTCCCATCCTCTTAAGTCAATTAAATACTATGCTTGGGTTTTTGCATAATCTGTTTCATGTAGCAATCCCTACCCCCCATTTGCAAAGAAGAGGTAGTTAAAGCTGGTGTTAGGAAAAGTATGGTTGATTACTTATTGGTACCCAAATGCCAGTTTGCTTCTTAAATATGCCTTTAAATCAACTATATCACTTGTTAACATATAGAAGTTCACTTGAATTTTTTAATGAAAAGGACTGTCTTTACACTAAAGTAAATAGCTGATACTTATGAAGACAACTCTTTACAGGGTAAAAGTGAACTTTACTATAACTTAGCCCAAGCAAACATGCAATTCCTGTTTTCTTAGAGGAATCTTACCAACATCTTTTTCCTTTCATGTTCAAAGGCAGAAAGCCATTGGCTTTACCAAGAGATGGCAGAGCTATTCACAATGCATGCATAGGCCCTTTGAATTAAGGTGATGTCATGTTTCTCTGGGAGAATAACACCTTCCACACATCCTTAAGCAGTTTCAATCTTTAGAGATCTATTCACAAATTTACACAGATCACATATGATCACATATGATTACATGTCTTCTCTCTCCCCTTGAGAAAAGCAAGTATTCCGCTTTGGGCTAAAGATTGGCGAATCAGTGGGAAGTCCTCAAGGAGAGTTGAATGATGATTAGCCTAGCACTCCCAGAATGCTTTGGGAATTTTGTGGCTCATGAACTGAGTTGCTGCTTCTGGGATTGTCTCTATTCACACTGGACAGCAGCAGAGCACCAGAATGTCTTACCTACAGGGGGGATCACTTGGGGCTTGGGGGTAGGAGAGAGGTGCTGGGCAGCCATACTCCTGTGCCTATGGGCAGTCTCCTATAGCTGGTCTTCTATAGTTAGGTGAAAGACAGATTTCTCTACTCATTAGGAGATACTGACATGACAAAGCCACTCCATCTTAACATTTTTCATGGTACTTGATACATAAAGAAGCTCAGAGACCAACATACTTGTTTCCTTGCTCAATGCAGTGTCTATGAAAGTCTTACATTCTGGTTATTATCATTACATTACACTTCTGCTAGCTGTGGGGAGGAGCAGTCTGGATAGCAGGAAAGGGATCTTTCTGGATCTTTAATGAACATATCTGCCGGATGACCATTTACATTTTCCTCCCTTTCTCTTTCTGCAACTAAACAAATACAGAATGGGGATCTTTCCATTACTTCAGCAAGGATACAATGCAGAAATTATTTGTCCTTCTTCACATGGTAGTTGCTTCTAAGATTTTATATATAATTTCAGCTATTTGTTACTGTCCTAACTCCCCTTTTCAGTTCCTCTCCCCTCTGCTCTCCAGGACAGCAGGACCTTCGATTGTATTTTCATCCGCCCAGTTTCCTCTGTGAGGTGTCACAATGGAGCTACCCATCCATGAAATATCAAGTGCTTTTAAATTGCACCTCTGATTCATTCGGGATCCTGGCAGGAAACAGTTGCTACACTCAAAAGGGGTTTAGTGAAAATAATTTAATAGAGAAACTTGAAGTAGGTTAAGATGGTTGATGGAGCTTCCAGGATTCAGCGATGAAAAGAAAGCCACCCCTTGGTCTAAACAGACAAGAGGAGGGAACACAGGCACCAGATTTCAGTGAGCACTGGAGCCTTGGAAGAGCCAGCAGGAAGTTACCCATGGAAGAATGTAGCCACTTCCTCAGGCTAGAAGGTGGGGTGTGGTGGGAGAGATCATCCATTTTCTACTAATGTCTGCCTTGGGCAAAACTCCAAAGCAAGAAGAAAAGGGGCTCCCAGATTATACCTAATTATGGGAAGTGGCCTTTGGGGGATAAGGGTCTTCCCAGCTCCTACCTAACATTTGGTAGGTCCCACTTCTACCTAACATTTTGCTCCCTCCACTCCCTTCCCTGGATGTGCATTCTGCAGCTCGTGCTGGGGCGGCTCCTCTTCTGTGGCCACAGCTATTGCTGGGCTCTGGAATGCTGTTCCAGTCATGTTCATGTTTAGTCCTCCCCAGCTTTGCCTATCTCTTGGTACCTCATCGTCTTGTTTTGGCTCCCTTAAATCTAGTGCGTTTGGCCCCTTCATTCACACTGTCCTTATTAAAACTTCTATTCCTTTGCAAGCACAGGGAGGATGGCTTGCAAGTTCTTCCAAAAGGAAGGGCTGGTGGGAAGTGGGGAAAAGAACCATGTCCCATCTTATCTCTAACAACACTCCCTTCTTTTTTACTTAAGAAACAAACACATGAATTCAAAGTATTTTATAGAGATAACATCTTTATGATGTGTGATTCTCTTGAATATCTTAAGTCTAAGCACATTGCCAGTATATAGTAGGTACTCAGAAATAAATATATTGATATTCCAATATCACTATTTTCAAATCATTTCTCATAATGATTTCAGAGAAATAATAATTGATATATGTTGAAACTTCAGAGCAATTTCATGAAATAGACTCTGATATAATTATGACAATTTTATAGATAAGGAAACTGAGACTCAGAATGGTTTAGTAAACCTGGCCAGGGTCACACATTATAGAGAGGATTAAGTGCAGTTTTGAAATGAAAAATCTGTCTCCAGAGTACCTAATCATACCCCAGATTCATACTGTCTTGTTTTATGTAAATCTCTGCAATGCCACATTATTATAATCATTGTGGTAAGTCTCTGAGATCCAAGTTTAAAGACAAACAAGTGGGAGAAGACAGAGCTGCTCCTCAGTGGGCCAGATTACATCACGTTATACTCACACAGGATTCCGTGGAGGAAAGACAGTTCTGCCTGTGGCCAACCCAAGACGGTTTGCAAGGGTACAGCAGATTTACAGGCTGATTTCTGTCAAACATGTTGGGGGACGCAGTCTGTGGCAGGGAGGGAGGGTGGCTTCCTTTTCAATTCTTTTGGATTCTTCAATCTTCCACAGAATGTGATAGAATGTAACTATGTTCGGAAATACACTCACCAAGTCAACAAATAAACTAAACACATGAGAAGTGGAGGGGAGAAACCTGCCCCAGTGTGGCAATACTTTGTTTCCAGAAGCCTACATTCGTTACAAACAGAGAGTCTCTAAAAGCAGTACTGCTAATCGTGAACATTTGGCAATGAGATGGCTTTGGCAAAGCTTCCTGTTGCAAAGATCATACTCAGTGGCTGTTTTTTTCTCAGCTTATTTTCTACAAACAAAAAGCAAAGTGCTTTCTGGTACTGCTTGATATTTGTGAAGACAAAAAACACACAAAAACACCATACTTTCTAGGTTTTAAAGCCTTGCTTCTCAACGTATGGCAGCGGACTCTCGGTATGGCCCTCTCTTGGGAGCTTGTGAAAATGCAGAATCTTGGGTTCCACTCCTCCCTGTTACAATAGTATTTGCATTTTCACAAGATCATAGTGTTATCAGTGCACATTAAAGACTGAAAAGGAGTACTATTGGCAATGACCTTCACAGCCTGCCTCAGATCCCTATGATTACTTCCCTCCCTGTGTGCACATAATGTGTCGATCAGCCACTGTCCTCACCATTCTCTAACACTCCCACCCACCTTTGGAAAGTGTGCTTGTGTGACTGAGTCAGGTACTCCCCTTCTCCCACCAAGAAAACTCCTAGCCTGTGCTTCAGGTAACATTCAAATGTCGACTGTCTTTCGTGGATTTGAACTTTCCAGTCTGTCTTCCGCCAGGCCCATTCTACAAAGGCAGTCACTGTTAACACATTTTTTTTTTTTGAAACTTTTCTGAAATTCCTTGGATCTATCCAAGCATCTGAAATATACATTTTATATATTTAGATCGATGTATCCCTTGTTTGATTTACATAACTTATATATAAATTTATTTATTTAATTATGTGTGTGTGTGTGTGTATTTAACATTTATTTAATCAGCCCTCAAATGATAAACACTTATTTCCAGGGTTTTTCATTTGTTTGTCTTGGCTTTTTTCTGTGTGCTATTTCAAACAGTGCTGATATAAAACATCACTTTACAAACTCCTTTCCCACGTATACAAGTTTCTCTGCAGGCTCCAGTCTCAGGAAATGGCTCCGCTGAGTGGAAGGGTATGTGCTTTTTAACTCTGGTGGACATACTAGGTTTCCCTCGAGCTCTGGGACCATTTTGCACTCCAGCAACAGTGTTAAGATACCTGCTGCCCACATGCGCACCCTGAGAAAGAAGATACCTATTAAGAAGAGCTCCTGGTGGCTAAATGGGTTCAAATTAAAACAAAATTGATAAACTAACAAAAAAAAAAAGCAGAGCCTAGGATCCAGTTCTACACTGTAGCCTCTCGCACAAACTGTACTTCAAGGAGAACCCTGCACTACCTGCCTCTGCATTGAACTGCCTGCTCGCACTGTTTCTGCCACCTGAGCCAGCCTTCGTAAAGGGGTTCCCGGAATCCTAGTTCAACCAATAGGACTAAGGCTTCTTACCCCGTCCAATCGGAGCCGCGCAGATACATCCTCATCATCATCTTCACAGAATGATCAGAGTGACTTTATTTTGACCAATCAGGACAGTTTCTTTCCAACCAATCAAACTGCAAAAACTTGGAGTCTTCATTTATATGAGGATGAAGCAGTCAGGGACCAAGAGTGGGGACTTCTGTCTATATAAGCCGGTGACCCTCTGGCTGAGAGAGCGCACTTCGCTTTCTACCAAAGATTGAGGAGTGCATTTCCCTGGCTAAGCTGAGACACTGAAGCTGTCTTCCTGGAGCAGAACAAAGTGCAGCAGACCAGTGCAGGCCTGGGCAGACTGGTCCGGACCAGAACAAACCAGCCTAGGGCAAAGCCGGCCGCTGAGATGCCGAGCAGAGTTGCCTAGCCAGAGAGGGGCCTGGCCCGAGGATTACCCCACCACCACATTGTTTTCACAGCCGTGCTGCAGCACTATCAAACTTCTTTGCACTGAGTAAAGTTTCCTTCTTCACTGCACAACAAATTGGGGATACATGTTAGTGATGAATTGGCACCGATGACCATCCGTCGTTGACAGCTCTATCAGTAGGAATTATCAAACTTTTTTTCTTTGTTCACTGGGAAGTGAAATCTAGGCCAAGTTATTTTTTTTAATCCTCACCAGAGCATATGTTTTTATTGATTTTAGAGAGAGAGAAAGAAGAGAGAGGAACATCAATGTGAGAAACATCTAGGGGTTGCCTCTCTTACACACCCTAACCTGGGATTGAACTCACAACCTGTGATGTGTCCTAACCTGGGATCAAACCCATAATGCTTTTGTGTATTGGAGGATACTCCAACCAACTGAACCAAACTTGGCTAGGACCAGGCCAAGTTTTGACTTTACCTAGGAGCTTCCCAGAGGAGTTTGTTAGGAGGAATACAAAGATATGTGGAGGAGAAAGAGAAAGTGCATTCTAAGGAGAGGAGAACTGTTTCCAGACAAATGTGAGGCTGGGTTTGTGGAAGTGGCTAGAGTTTGGATAGGTGGGCAGTTGGCCAGATCACACAGGGCCTTCCACACCTGCGACAGAAGGAAAGATGGGACTACATTCACAAGGACACCAGGAGAATATAGTGCTGAGAAGCTAAAACCAAATATTTGGTTTTTCTTTCCACCGGTCTGAGGAAGCCATCCATTCTCGTCAGGGCACTGACTACTGCTAGCACCGTCCTTCTAATTGGTATATTTGTTCCTAAAACAAGGTGGGTGTGCATGTGGAAGTGTTGGCTAATTGTCAGGGTGACAATGTTTAGTAAATTTAGAAACCAAAACATTTCTTTCTGATGTCTTGAGTGTGCTAATGCACAGTTTTCTATAATGCTTTTTACCAGAAACTGTACAATTGAAACCAAAATTATCTTACTATTATTGCCACTTTCCCCTCTCCCAATATTAATAGATGGTCACACATTTTTTAGGAAATTTCATATGGATGATTGATATCTGTTCTGTTTTCCTTGTGTTCTCAAGTGAGACAATCCTAACAAAACATTGACGATTCTTTCAGACTTTCTATTCCACTCCTTCATTTTTTGGACATAAAAATAAGTACAGTGTCACTTTATCAGAGAACTATGTTTTATTTAAAAAAGAAGCAATAATTTTTCACAAATAAGCATATTTATCAAAAAAGTCTAGATTATGAGACATATGTAATTAATGATCCATTTTAGGATAATAATAAAATGTCAATGTTAAAAGTCGTTTACTTATTTTTAATTATCAGTGGATATATGAAATTAAATCTGATCATCTTGGATTTGGTTGTTATTTGGATGATCATATTCTAGAGTTGAATTTATTTACACAGAATATTAGAATTAGAAAAAAATCTGAGGAATTTTTTAATTTAGGCTCTGTTGTCAAAGAATTTACATTAGCTTGGTAGAAATTTGTTTGGTTTTATCTTTAAGTCCAAAATTTTTACCCCAAAATAAATAAAATCAGTGTAATTCTAAATTTCTTTCCCAGTAATATTTATTTTTCTTCCCAATAATTGTTTCTTATACTGTGAGAAAAGTTTTTACATTTCCTGTGCTTTTCAAATGTTTGAAAGGATCATTTATCTTGATAATATAATTTCTTAAGAACAGGAGCTGACATTTTAGGAAAAAACTGGACATCTGGCTGACAAGTTACCTTAGGATATTGGATTTTGAGAAGTATCTTTCGTGACAGGATGAGAGGATCCAGGTGTTCCTCTGTCATTGTTCAGCCCCGCCCACCTAATCACCCTGTCTTGACCCAGTTCTTTGAACCTCAATCCTTGAATCTAGTATCTTTTGAGTCCCAAACCCAGGCTATGATATCAATGTTTTAGTTGCTCAGAAAATACTAGAAGGACTCCCTGTGTCAACCTGATATATTGGGAGTATGTGATGCCAAATATTATAAACTGTTGTTTTCCTAACACTTTGAATGTTGCGATAGACACTGTAATATATCACTCAACATACATTACCTGATATGGAGACAGTATGGTTCTCATTTGGAAGCTGAAGTAACAGATTTTCTGAGAGGTTAAATAAATTGTGGTCACAGAAATAACCAGTGGAAAGGAAGGGAACTGACAGCACACACCCCTGACTCTGAGGGGATAAGACAGGTTGAGAACTTCCATTCTAAACAGAGGACTCTAATACTGCGTGACAGTGTTAGAAAAATGGAATTCACATATACTACCAGTTCATTTGGATGCCCCTCTTTGAATATGTGCTTGAGTAAGCTTCTATTATTAATAACTTTTTCTGAATTAATATCTAAAATGGAATAAAAGATCTTTCAAGTTCAAGGTATTTACTTTAAGATCAAATAGAGTTGCAAATGACTATGATCTGGTGTTGGGAAACTACCACTTTAAAGAAGAATTTATTCTTGATGTGGAAAATAATTTTTCAGATTCTAAGTCTGAGAAAATCTCTATAGCAAACCCAAAAGATTTTTTTTTCACATTAAGTAAAGAAAATGGCATGAATGAGAGTCATAGGGAGTTTCAAATATATTGAATTCATTTCTTTCTTTTGGCATTTGATTTGTAAGTTGCTATTTAATTGATCTGGACAAAAAATGTTATGTAAAGTCAAAAATATAAAGGTGCTAGATAACAATGATGATTATTCAATATTCATCCAATAAACACTTACTGAGACTCAGTATATGCTCAACACTGCGCCACGTGTAGGGTGGCGTAGCAGTGAAGAGACGGTTTATTGCTACGGCTCTGCCTTGGCTAACGAAGACTGAGCAGATGGCTGGGTCCGTGCAGCAAGAAGCTCAAGTTTAGGTTAAATTAAATTTAATGTCATCCTTTAGGGCAGGGAATTTTAGCATACTTGTGGAGATTTTGAGAGCATTAAGTGATATAACATATATGATTATTAGAAATAATCAGTGATATGTTGAAATAATTCCGTAAGTACTTTAGTAACACATATAAAGAACAATTAATTAAGCATATTATACAAATATGTTAAGTCAAGAGAAATGTATTAAACTTAGCAACTAAAGCAAAGAAGTTCTAACACATATTTGCCCTTGTGTTATCTGAATGGTTTTGGAGCAGGAAGATTCTTTTCTTTTCTTAAAGATTTTATTTATTTATTTTTAGAGAGAGGGGAGGGAGGGAGCAAGAGAGGGAGAGAAACATTAATGTGTGGTTGCCTCTCACACACCCCCCACTGCGGACCTGGCCCACAACCCAGGCATGTGCTTTGACTAGGAACTGAACTGGTGACCCTTTGGTTTGCAGGCCAGCACTCAATCCACTGAGCTAAACCAGCCAGGACTTGGGAGATTCTTGAAATAGGTCTTTATCAAAAAAACACTTAGAAGTATACTCACAGGAGTGTTCAAACTACATACACTATCGAGTCTTGCTTTGCAGAATAGTGAAGAGAGAAGTAGATTTAGCATCTGGAAATCACAAGCTGATATTTTCATATCTGTAAAGTGATAACTGTAATGGGACCATCACATAGGGTTGTTGTAGGTCTCTGAACAAATCATGTGCACAAAATTACCTGGAAACACAGGTAAAATTATTCAAATATAAGCTATTATTATTTTGGATTAATTGACATTGGATATCTGTCCAGAAAGTATTCTGCCATGTAATATGAAAAATAGAGACATTTATTTTTGATACAAGAAGATACAAGGTACAAGAAACATTGTACATAAGACAAGGATGCCTCAGGCCCCTTCAAAGTAGGCACCTTGGGACCTCATGCAGTTCCTCCAATAGCCATCAGCTGCTCCATCATATTTTCCTGAATCTCACTGATGGTCTGGAATCTCTTCCCTTCCAAAGGTGATTTTAGTTTTGGGAAAAGCCAGAAGTTATAGGGTGCCAAATCTGGGCTATAATGTGGCTGAGTCACTTGGATGATTTGATGTTTCACCAAAAAAACTCTGCATGAGACATGATGCATGAGCAGGTATGTTGTGATGGTGAAGTTGCCTATCACAAGTTGCCCATAGATGCAGTCTTCTGAATCATCTTAGTAGTTTCCACAGTGAATGTTCAAGCTTAACACAAAATTTAATGCAGGTTCATTGCTCTACTTGCTCATTGCATTTTCAATGCAATGGCCACATAGTACACATGCTCACTCAGTGGAGTCTGTTGCCACCACTGACCAGGATGGTGATGTCATCATTGTTCACACATGCACATTCCAGTCCACTCTCCTTAACTGCCAGGTTACATTGATGTTGTTGTTAATATATTAACAATGGCTCTATTTTTCTGGACAGATCTTGTATATCTATCTGGTAAATTTTCATGCAAACTTTTTAGATTAAGTCCCTAATTCACAGATATCTTGTAACGACACAATTTGAATTTGTAGTACAGTGTACAAAAAGAACATCTAAACCTCTAGAAGTATGTGTTTGTGTGTGTATGCAGATTTGTGTATTTCTGCTAGACATCTCAATTCAGAAAATGACAGGAACCTAATTGCTGACCTGTTTGAAATAACAACTCATGGGCAGATATAATTTAAAATTCTGATTACATGCAACATATGTAATTTAAGGGCTAGGAACTGCCAATTAGTATGACTTCTAAATACATGAAAGTGAACTTAAACTCTATGGTCTCAGCCCTATGACTTTATGATGATATGATCCCAACTGCATTATGGGAAGGGAAGGCCCTAAACCAAGGCCCTTGATCTTCTGAACTCTTTGGTTGATTTGGGCATTTACATCTAGAGATAACAGATATGAAAAGATGGGCTGTTCTGCATTGTGGAAGAAGAAGAATTTGTAACCCTCAGAATATCTTACAGGGAGAGGATGAGGCGATGAGAGATGGAGGGTAGAGAATGGCAGGGAAGATCCCAAATCCTTAGTGACCTCTATTAAACCCAGAAGATGATTGGCATAGACAAATCTCTGGTGGAAACCAGTGGCCATTGGAACTTGGGTCACTTTTTTAGAGTGTTGAGGCAGTATACATGGAACCAGGTCTGCAGAACACAAAGGATAATGTAAGGCTTTCAGTCCCTGCGAAGTTGCAGAAGGGTTTTGGACTTCCAGACTCTGAAATTGGTAGGTATTTGAGCAAATTATACCTAGATCATCAAGGGGGCAAAGATGCCTCAACTTATACATATGTTGAAGTAGTAAGACATATATTTAGGTATTTGTAATTTTTAACTTGCCTGCTTCCAAAAGGAGAAATAATGCTTTTGGTGTATTATTTAGTGCAGTGGAACTTTACATAGTAGAGTTAACCCAGGCCAGTGGTTCTCTAATGGGCAGAGGGGATGGGGAAGGCATGGGGGGAGAGCAATTTTGTCCTCAGGGGACATGCGTTAATGGTTGTGAATATTTTTGATTGTCACAAACAGGGGTTGCTATTGTCACTTTGTGGGTAGAGGCCAGGGATGCTCCTCATTATATGATAGGCAGGACAGACTCCATAGGAAAGAATATCTGACCCAAAATATCAATGGTACCTGAGTTGTGAAACCCCAACTTAGGCCAGCCTTTCATGAAACAAATGAGAAGATCAAAGAGGGTCAGTGATGCATGCCAAGTCACATAGGGAGCAAATAGAGGAGATAGTTCTTTAAAGTTTTTTTCCATTACACTATGTAACTTCTAAAAGCTAAAAATGGAACTGTTGGAAAATAAAAAGCTTCTCATGGGTAAATTTAGGCTTAAGATGTACAATACACAATTGCATAAATCTTTAAAATACAGTACTGCTTACATTGGGAAATCTGGGCAACCAGGAAAATAGAGAATTTAGTTGTATTTGTATTTTGTATTTTTATTATTTTTTGTTGTTGTTCAAGTACACTTGTTTCCATTTCCCCCCACCATTTTCTTCCACCCCACCTACCCCCACCTCCCACCCTCAATCCTACTCCCCTTTGGCTTTGTCCATGTGTCCTTTATACATGTTCCTTGGCAACCCTTCCCCTTCTTTCCCCCTTCCCCCCCCTCCCCTCTGGTTACTGTCAGTTTGTTTTTTATTTCAACATCTCTGGTTACATTTTACTTGTTTGTTCGTATAATGTATATTTGATTGGATGTAGTAAAACCTATTTTTCATGCTATTTAACCAAAGTACTGCCCAGCTAGTGGTTTTCAGTCGAGTATTCTTCACAATAACTGGGAAGATGGTTGTTGAAACACAAATAACCCACACCAACCCCAGAGGTTCTGACTCAGTAAGCCTCTAGCAAGGCCTGAGAATCTGCATTCTTAACTACTTCCAAGATGCTGCTGCTGCTACTGGTTGGGAGGTCACGCTTTTTTTGGGGGGATGAGGCGGTGACACCTTGAGAACCACTGGCCTAGAAGAGGTACTCCATGAATGTTAGTCCTAGTAATATAGGTTTTAAAAACACCATCTCACTTTATAATGTAATATCACTTTAGAAAAAATTAATAAAGCTAATTCACACTTAGATGACAGAACCAAAACTAAGTTCATACCTCATTTAACTTAAGTACCTTACTTTAGAAATCAAGAAATTAATATAACTTTTAAAGCTTCACTGCCAAAAGAATCCCTTTCAACAATAGTCAATTAAAAAGTATCAAATGAAAATCATTTATAGACAATTTGAGTACTGACAGTGTTATCCTGGAGATAGATAAATTCAAAGATTGCGAATACAATGAAGTATATATACATCATTTTTAATAATATAGTTACAAGGAATATTCTAAATGCCAAAGTGAGTAAAAACTGGTCTGATGAGGCTCTTGTGCCAAGCATGTCTGTGGGGAAAATGCCTGTTGACATCAGTAATATAGAATCAGGCCCAGAGGGACCATAACTGTCTCTTCAAATCATCTGGGCAAACATGGACTCGTTTAATCAATTGAATATAGCATAAAATGATAAGCAGTATATTCCCATCATAAGTAACCAAGTGCTACTGTTAATCATGATTAATAGAATGAAAAGTACCCAGAAAGAAATTTATTTTCATAACATCATTTTCCTTCCTGTAATTTAATAAAACAAATGCAAGAAATTCCAGATACTTAAAACTACCTGTTCACCCAGTGAAAGTGCCCTAATGAACCTGCCTTGTGACAGTCCCCCCACTGAGAGACACCCAATGACTGAATATTCAGCTTCCCATTTAGCTCCTTACATCATGAAGACAGTTTAAACAGCCTTCATTTTACTAACTCATGACATCCTGTCCAAGGGGTTGAACTTCATTTGCCAAGGGTACACAGGAAGCCAAACCCTCTCAAATGTGCTGCATTTTTCTTCAGTTTTTTACATATCCACCTATCTCCTAAATTTGGTGCCATCTGTTGTACCATCATCTCTGGTTGAATCTTGTTAAGATTCCTTGCCCACACCACACTGCTGCTGCAGTCTCACCCACCCTGCTACTTCTCCCAGCTTTTCTGCAGCATTCAATGACAGCCTGCTATTTTCACTAATTCCCATACCAGGACACAGTGTGAGAGTCTGAAGCAGAATCAGCGCTCCACGGTTTCTGCTTTTACTAGGAGAGTGAATAACTGTTCACGTCAAAACTGAGATTAAGCCTCCAAGTCCCCCAAATGCAGCACAATTTGAATCAATGCAGTTAACCCAGCATCATCCAGTGCTAGGATCGAATGGCACTCTTACTGCAGCATTCACCTTGTTACTAAGTAGGCAGGATTTATTATTTGCTGAAGTCACTTAACTGCCAGGGTATGCAGGCTCTGTTCCCCAAGTATCACAGTCACGACAGAAGACACGTACAGCAAAAAATCTAGCTCATTAACAAGGGAGGCAAGCTGGCGATAAGACAAGAGCAGCGTAATAGCCAAGAACTGCAGTAAATCTCTTCAAACTAATAGCCACATCTAATCATCTCTCCTGCAACACCTCTGAGCAAATGGATTGCATTCAGAGTTTAAACAGTCAAATCAACTTCATTCTTTGATGGTTAGAGATGATGCTTGATTAGCAGACCCTAATTTATGATTCATTTACTCCTTAAATGTCTTAAAGCTAAGATTGCTAGAACGTTTACTATGTTTACTCAAGCAGGCTGACAGAATTGGAATCTCTTAGTAATTGCTCCCTGCACCTCTCGGCATGGCTGACAGGCATCTGCCAAGACTACAGCACATAAACCACTGAATCATGCAAAAATATTTACCCCCAAAAGATGTAGTGCAAGCTCAGCTTCCTCCAGCTTCCATAGCCCCTGAAGTGTTAATCTGAAGGTAACAGTTCCATGAGTTTTCCCAGGCCAGCAGTGTGTCTCCTACACTTGACCTAGACAGCCTTACATAAGAAGCATCGGGACTGAGGAGCTCGCTGAATGTCATCACCAGCAAGAGTAAGAAGTATTGGCAGCAGCAGGCAGGCGGGCAGGCTGGGAGTTTACATGAAAACCATGAAGTCTTTCTTGTGTTTCTCTTTTGAAATGTTTTGGAAGGAGAGTTAAGAATAGTTCAGAAACTGGTCTCATTCTTTTTTGGGGGAAGAATGACCAGAAGCATAAAACCTAAATCTTCCAGCAAGTGCAAGACCCTGCTTTCAGTGTTTGCAGTAAACCAAGCAGAGTGAATTGCTGTCTGTAAAATACTGTGCCATGACACCTAAAGTTGAAGGGAATGCAATGCAAAGTAATGACTCAAAGGCTGCCACCGAGAGCTTTTGTCTACCTTTAACTCCTTGTGGTGAGTAAGGGGGAGTATTTGTGTGTGGAATGAGAGTAATAGTTGGAGGTGTGAGTTGGTTTGCAGGATGATAATGAAAGGATTGTAAAGAGTGTTCATGCTCCTTAATCATCTTGCTGCAAGCAAAATGAGGGCATTTTTAATCTTGTATGTCAAATTCAGAATGGGGTGGGTTAAACAGGTTGTGCTAATGTATTTCAATTTGAGATATTTTCATGAAAGCAATAAGAAAAACAGATACCTCTCTGTGGTGGTTTGCAGATAACTGTCTGATGTGTTAATTAATTAAACTTCCATTGTCAATACCAACAAGGAAGAGCTGAATTTCAGCATTCAAATTGGGCATATGATAAATCTTTTGTTAGAATATAAAGGCAATATCTCAAAATGGGGCAAGAGCATAAATGTGCTTTTGCCATAAGCTTTGTTAGACTCACTTCTGTATTTGGGGGGTTATTTAAAAAATAGCAAATTAAAAACAATATACTGTCTCCATCTAATTTCTATTCAGTGTGTCCATGTCCTTGAAAGCTAGAAATAATGAACCCAGTCTTGTATTCTGATCCTGGGTACAGTGTTAGGGTATTATTAATACAAGATGCATTATATAATTAATTATATATAAAACTGTGGTTTGCTATGGGGATGTGGGCTAAGACATAAGTCCTAAGACAATAGAAACAGAGAGGAAGCCATGCATCATTTAAAAATAAACTTAATGTGCTGCTCTTCACTGGGAAACTTGTCTGCTAATGCATCACACAGACTAGAACTGGGGAAGAGAGAATTTTAGGTCCACAAAACAACACAGTGATGTAATTTCACCCCTTCATTTAACCCCTAAGGAAACTGATGTAGAAAAGAAGTTAAGTGGTGTGCCTAAGAGGACACAGAGGAGAAGTGAGTGTAAAATGCTTTTCCTGATACTCACATAGTATTTTGCCTATGGGCCTCCAGTGAATAATTGTCCTTGGATATTGGTGTAAAGGTATGATTTTTTTTTTTTTTAAATAATAGAAATGGCAGGAAACAAAGTGGAGCAGTCCTAATCTTTTTAGCAGTAGCCTGATTTGGGGAAAACAAGTTCTGTAGTGGATAGAATGAGACATTTTATTCAATTATTCCTTATGACTAATGAACATATTGGTGCAACATTGAATTAAATGTTCAAATCATAAAAAGTGTTCTGAATATTAAGCGATAGAAAGCACTTTGGTGGTTAAGATGCTTTTATTTTGTTAATGGCGATTGAGCTGCTAAGTTTTTCTGTCTCTCATAGAACTGATGGACATGAAATAAACAGCCCATAGGAAGCACGGAACTGGAAAATAGAATTCTTTTAAAAAGATTTGTGTATTATTACCTTTAAGTAAACTGAGCACCTTGTATCAGGCATTTGTTTTCATCCTTGCATCCCTGCCCCCAGCACAGTGCTCACTGGCTCCCCAATAAATGTTTGTTGAATGAGTAAACAGAGTGGTGAAATACATCTATGATAATCCCTTTATGGGAGTTGCATATATTACTGCCTAGTAGTGTTCCTTGGAAGAGTCATTTTAAGAAAAGTAAAAAAATAATTTATGAGTGTATATGTTTAATTGCCAAAGTAAATGAATGCTTTCAAAATACTTGTTAGGAAATTGTTCTTATTAAAACAAATTAGCATTCTCCTTACAATCTAATTGGGTCAACTTGGTATAGGCTTGACAACTCATAAAAATAATCCAGTTTTCACTAGGTTAATTAAATAGAGGTTTTGTTTTTCTCAAGTGACATTAAGTCAGGTCAATTGACATTAAGGTCAAGTAACATGAAGGTAGGACTTCACAGTCCTGGCAAACCCACAGTCTTCAGGGACCTTGGCTTATTTTTTTCCACTTCGCCATCCTAAGATGTGGCTCTTATCTTCTAATTTGCTGCCTTGTGGTCTCAAAATGGCTGCCTTATCTCTAGCATCATGACTGCATTCCAGGGAGGGGGCAGGAAGTATAAAAGCCAGAAGTCAAGTACCAGCTGAATCAGCTCTTTCTCCAAGAGCTTTCCCAGATGGCCTACAACTTTTGACTTATGTCTTATGGGTTAACTATGAAAAATGCCATCACTTCTGCAGGGGAGTCTGGAATAACTGTATTTTTATTTGAGCCTATTGTCATCCCCAATAAAGAGGTGTTTTGTTTGTTTGTTTTTAGGCTAAGTGGTTTGCTCCCCTGCTTTAGCATATAGTTTTGGTAGTTCCAATAAAATCATAAGGCATTCAAGGTGATTATTTAGTCTAAACTGGTTTATCTTATGAAAGAAGGAAAAGGCTTCTCATTTTATATTTGGGTCTTCTATACAAAAAGTTATCCTACTTTTGCAATAGAATGTTACTCAGCTAACAGTGGGTTTCTACCCACACTGTAGTCAAATGGATGCAAGGAGAAAGCTGTAGATAAACTGTCAGAATGAAAAGGGAAAAGAATCCTATGTGCCATTTCACCCCGTATTTACCCCCAAACTAAAGTTGTCTAAAGTAATTTTTTCTGAAACGATTCTGACTTTGATTGAAAGAATAAATGAATGCTGAATTAAAGCTCTAATCCTTAAAATTTCTGCAATTACTAAGAAAATGATGTCTCAGTAATTTGGAAAAGAGATTCCTACTTTCCCCCTCAGTTCTGCCTGTTACCTTGCTAGAATCAGTGACACTGAAAAACGATGTGGCTACTTCTGCTGGGCCATGGAGGGTTTGATAAGACACGCAGTTAGTTTGCAATATTGCCTTTCTAGAGCTGCTTTTTATTTTGGGACAAGGAATAACACTGATATTTTATAAAAAACCTAAAACAAGATGGCCCTTCAAACCAAACTTTTACTTTAAACTTGTAGAGAGTTCCTGGGCAAACTGCAATAGAAACTCTCTGACTCTAGAGGAAAAAAAATGGCATTCTTAGTTTCTATTAAACTCAGCTTTTACGTAGAAGATAGTTGACTTCTGAACCCAACTCACAATCACCTTGACATGACTTATTCTAAAAACTTGAACAGTATGGTATACAGTTCACTCACTTATGGGAACAATAGGGAAAACTATTTGCAGAAAAGCAAACAATATTCAGCTGAACAGGAGACAGCAAAATTAAAATGTACTTAGTAGCTGACAAATATGAGTTTCACATGTTGTAAACTCAAGGGAGAACACAACTGTAACTTTCTTCATTTTCCTATAAATTAATTTCTATTTTAATGTCCCATTTTTGCCTAATGGCAGAAATTTTAATTATTTCTAGGCCAGTTCAATCTCTTTACTATTTTTTTAGTTATCCTAGGCTTAGCTCTGTAAAGTCAGAAATTTTGATTTTGGTTTTTATATTAACCAGAGTGACTCTGCCAAAACACCCAAAAGTCTTGGTGGCTTAGCACAATGGAATTTATTTCTTGTTCATGCAAACTTCTATCTGGTTGTTCCTGGCTGGCAAGCAGTGTTCCATGTGATCATCCATGAATCCTGGATCTTTCTGTCTCGTGGATTCTTTTGCCTCTAGGTACTCAGAGACAGCAAACAGACCAAAAAAGAGGTCATAAAGAATTATTGCTACTTCTCAGCCCCAAAGTGACACCCATGAACTGACTTTTATTTCAATAGGGAGAAAGAGTCACACAGCCCCAGTTAGGTGCCATGGAAAGTTGTGAAATGTCCTTAGACAAGCAGTTACTTCCCAGAGGGGACCCTAAGTTATTGTCGTCACCAAGCTATCTCTGCCTGTCAGCAAATCAAGCAGTCAACAGACATTTCCTGCTTGCCACCCTTTATGGCTTCTGCAAAGTCCTCGGGCATTTGTAGTCAGAATACCAAATTTTAAGCTGTTGTACTTGGAACCTAGCTTTAGAAATGCTATCTTCAAATAGCAAGTCTTGACTCCCTCAGACATTTCGAACATGAAAAATCGGTAAGTACAGCCCTCAGCCAGCAGAGCTCCCTTTGCGTAAGGCCAGAGTCCTACTGGAGGTGGGGAATTAAGACTATAGATGCTGAAGTAGGTAACCCAGACCCATTTGTTTGCTGCTTTTGCCTCCTCTGTTTCTTACCTCTCCCACTCCCCTCCCCAAACCCTGACATTTCAGTTCGAGAAAGACTTGGGAAAACGAGGTAACTTGCCTGAGGCCACATAGCTAGTTGTCCCTGTGGTTTGACCTACCTACAGGGGTTTTTTGCTAGGGTCAGCTGAATGAAAAATCAATTATTATAATAGACAATAAACAGCCCAGATTTTTTTGTAGCTATAGCTGGGGTATGAAAAGTTTAAAATGTATTCCATTTGGTAAAATTTCTAAATGTTTTCTTCATACTGATGTTATAAATGCTGAGTCATCCTCTTCTTAACCCCTTTATAAGTGAAGAAATCAATGAGAATGTTGGGCTAATGGCAGATAAATGTCATTTATATTTGTGTCAAAGTGCTTTAATATTTCAAAAATCATGTTCACATATTTGATCCCCTAGCAGGGGTGCCCAACCTTTTGGCATCTCTGGGCCACACCGGAAGAAGAAAAGTTATCTTGGACCACACATTAAACACGCAAACATTAATGAAAACTGAGGAGTAAAAAAAAGGTTTTCAGTAAATTTACGATTTTGTGTTGGGCCACATTCACAGCCATCCTGGGCCACATGTGCCCACAGGCCATGGATTGGACATCCCTGTACCTAGAGCATCAACTTTCAACCTTTTCGTCTCATGGCACACAAAAACAAATTACTCAAATTTGGTGGTCCCCCCAAAAATATATTTTTTGCATATCTGACAAAAATAATAGGTATAATTTTGATTCACTCACGCTGGGTGACTATTGTGTTGGCTGTTGTCATTTTTAAAACTTGACAATCTAAGGGTAAAGAGGTCAGTGCCCCTGACTAAAAAGTCAGGTATTGCATGTTTTAAACATTCTTGTGGTGCACCCGTGTGCTGCAGCACACCGTTCGGAAGTCCCTGCCCTGGAGACCTGTGTCACTACCAGACGCACACGAGGTCTATGAGGCCGTTGCTTACTTAATTCCACACCTCTATCAAGAGGGAGCTAAGATACATCCCAGACCATGGAATTCTATACGCAGTGCTGTTTGCTGCAGCACATCACACTGTAGGATTCTACTCACCAAGTGTAGGGCCATGTGGATGTGCAATGGAAAACGTGAGTAAGAAATGTCCAGTGCTAACCCCAAACCTGCCACAGAGAGTCTCTGTTACCACTCAGGCCTCCCCTTGGACCTCTGGCAGAGAGGCCCAGGATTTCAGAGATGAGTGTGAAATACAGTGATGAACAGATCTTCAGAAATGCCGAGTTCTGTTACTATTCTGACTAACAATTAGTCCCCAGATGATTTTTATTTTGGGGAAGAAAATCTCAGAAGTGATTAGTCAACTAGCTGAACAGCTGCAAATGTCTTCTGATTTGAAAACATTGCCCTCTTCGCAGAGGACAGGCAATGGGGCTCCACGTGCAAGCACATTTCGCATATGCAAGAAACTACTCTGTCAGCAAGCTTCATTAGGTAGAAGTTTGCCTCTAAGTATTGAGGCACATTATCAATCAACAAATCACAGGATTTGGTAGCTGGAGGAAATTCCAATTTTCTTATTTTTAAAAAAGATTTTATGTATTTATTTTTAGAAAGGGGCAGGGAGGGAGGAAGAGAGGGAGAGAAACATCCATGTGTGGTTGCCTCTTAAGTGCCTCCCTCCTGGGGAACTGACACACAACCCCGGCATGTACCCTGACTGGGAATCGAACTGGTGACCCTTTGCTTTGCAAACCAGTGCTCAATCCACTAAACCACTCTAGCCAGGGTGCCAATTTTCCTATTGTCCCACATGGCTACCTTGACAAATACAGAAACAGATAAAATTTGACTTTGATTAGTGTTTTTTTTTAAGAAAAAATATTTCTAGAACACATGCCAATCCACAATTTTTCTTTACTAAGACAATTTTTAAATGCTATATATTAATAGTTTGATATTTAAATTTTCAACCCTAATGAATATTAGTCTAATAAATAATAACACTTGATATATATTGTTAAAAACACAAGCTATTTCATTTCAAAATAAATTTACTTTATAAAACAGAGCAGACTAGCCCCGGCTGGTGTGGCTCAGTGGACTGAGCACCCGCCTGTGAACCAAAAGGTTGCCAGTTGGATTCCCAGTCAAGGCACATGCCTGGGTGGCCAGATCCCCAGTTGGGAGTATGTGAGGGGCAACTGATTAATGTTTCTCTCCCTCTCTTTCTCTCTCCCTTCCCCTCCCTCTAAAAGTAAATAACTAAACTCTTTTTTAAAATTAATTTATTTATTTTTAGAGAGGGAAGGGAGGGAGAAAGAGAGAGAGAGAGAGAAACATCAATGTGCGGTTGCTGGGGGACATGGCCTGTAACCCAGGCATGTGCCCTGACTGGGAATCGAACCTGCCTGGATTGAGCCTGTGCTCAATCCACTGAGCCACACCAGCCAGGGCAAATAACTAAAATCTTTAAAAAATTTTTAAAAATCAGAACAGAGTAAATATTGCCTGTAAGAAATTGCCTATACCACAACTTGACCATATTCTCTGTAATCAGGGCAACTTTTGGAGAGGGAAAGTGGTAATAATAATGTCTCCCCCACAGGCTGTCATAAACTCAGTGGGTGGTCAGTCATATCCATTCTGTATTTCTTGTTTCCCTCACATAGAGATGGGACTTTTAATCCCCAGTCAGCAAGGGGAAGACTATTTTTTTTTTAATTCTTACCCAGAATATTTTATCACTGATTTTAGAGAGAGAGGGAGGGAGAGAGAAAGGGAGAGAAAGACAAATTGATGTGAGAGAGAAACATTGATTGGTTGCCTCCCCTCTGCGTCTGGATTGGGGATCATTTGCTCCCTGATCAGGAATTGAACCTTTCTGTTACTGGAGGACACTCAAACCAAAGGAGCCATACTGGTCAGGGTTGAGTGTTTTTTTTTTTTTTTTTAAGTTTCTTTTTATTCTTAATTCTCTGTAAGGAGGCTGAAAGTGTCTCTTTTTCATAGAGAAAGCTCACTTTCAGCTTGTGTGCTAACCAATGGGCCACTGATTGATTGGATTTTTAAAAAGTATCCTTACTTCTGATGTACTTAGCCATTGTTGTATATTCACTGTAGCTATTAACAAGGACTCAATCCTTTTGTAATGTTTAAGGTCTGGGGAATATTTGATAATATTACACTGTGTGATCAGATCAGTGTTAAGTGCTGACAATATAAAGTGCTTTGGGATGCAAAATAAAACAAGATTGCTTCTTCCTTTGGTGGCCTGAGATATCTTCTAGGGGAAAGTGGGATTTGTATAGAGAAATGGAGGTGGGGCTGTCACAGGGAAGACTATAAAGGGAGTTCAGTGGTTAATCCTCCTTGGAAGAAAAAGGGAACGAGAGGAAAATTCCAGAAAGAAGGAATAGGACAGTTTTTCTGAAGCTGATGGTTTGTGCATTATCATGATTAATCACAGGAACACTTGCCAAGCTCTCATCATAAAAATATTCTCCAGGAGAATTCATCAAGTTCCATTGCCTATTAATTTCTATTGATGCATTTCATTTAGTATGTTCAATGACAGAAGATACTTGTTTTTTGAAAGAAGTGAAGGTAATAAGGTAAAGTCCAAGTAGAGGAATGATTTATGAGTGATGTTTTAAAATGAAGCAGTGTCACTGCCCCAAGCAAATTACGAGTCTTTAGTTCTAGTAATGTTTGCAGTGTCCTTGAAATTTCTAAATATATGACTTTACATTTTTACTCAGTACTTATCAGTTGATAGTGTTTTATCACCCTATATTTATTATTTACCAAGTAATTATGAAACAAGGCAATGTAGACCTGTGGCACATGCTTTGATTTTGAATAAAAACAATACTTGGTTTACAGCCCTACTTTTACCATAAACACTCCTTGCCTCTACAACCTTGAATAGATTACCCATCTGTGAGCTTGTGTAATCAGATACAAAGTAAGTGAGACTATACTTAACTGCATTTTAATTCTTTCAAGTTTTAAAATTGTGTGACATATTTTCCAAAAAATGCCAAATCCTCTATTATTTTTATTCTTTTAAAACACTGCATTCATGGTGGATGGAATCTGCACAGTTTAAATAGTTTTTTTTTCTTAGGTAGCAAAACAATTTTCCAAGGGCTACATAGCAGCTTTGGCCCAGTTAAATCTTAAGGTCAAAACCAACATTCTGCCCTGGCTGCTGTGGCTCAGGGACTGAGTACTGGCCTGTGAACCAAAAGGTTCACCTGTTCGTTTCCCAGTCAGGGTACATGCCTGGGTTGTAGGCCAGGTCCCCAGTTGGGGGTATGAGAGAGACATCCGACTGATGTTTCTCTTGCACATCAATGTTTCTCTCCCTCTCTTTCTCCCTCCCTAACCCTCTCTCTATAAATAAATAAAATCTTAAAAAACAGCAGCGACTATCAACAACCTAAAGAAGCTTAATGAGATAAAGGGTGATTTTAGAAGGAGGTCTTCTTTCTGCTCCTGGTGAGGCTTACAAGGAATTTTAAAAGGTGTGTAATATAACATTCATTACATCACATTAGGAGGTTTTGCAGTTCTGAAGTGTACCCACCCAAACAATCACATTTTCCCTAACCACTCTTTAGTGACAGATAACAATATAGTCAGGCCTCACCACTGGAACTGGAGATGGGTGTGTGGCCATCCCAGGAAGAGTGTGTGCTATCTTCAATGTTGAGGGTATATCCACAGGAGGCTAACAGCTGATGAATGGGTACCTCACTCATGATCTAGCCAAAATGTTCTTCCAGTTAAGATTACTACCTCTCCCAATTTGCCAGCAGGAAGACTGAGCTTCCCCTCTCAAAGCCTATGTGTGTTGGAGAGAACATCTGCAGGTGTCTAGCAGCACAGACTACTGCTGCACCTCTATCAGCAGCAGTCGTGGGCAGGTGGGCGTCTCAGAACCTCTGCAAGAAAGCCCGTAATAGGCTTCCGCATAGTCACACTTCCTCCCAGCCCTGAGAAACCCTATCAGACATCTTCATAAGCCTGGGCCTATATGGGCATGTAATTCTAGCTACACATAAATAAATAACATCAGTGCTAATAGTACATACACTTTTTGTTGTGAGGTAATTTTGTCCTAAATGCCTATTGCTATACATTTTTAATCCCCTTCAGAATAAACAGAAGCTTTTCTTTACAAAGTGGTTACTGAAAGATGAAGCCCTTTTCTTCTGTTTTTCTATTTGATAAAAAAAAATCTATATATCTTCTTTAAGGTCTGAAAACATAGGAGACCCTGTTTTTATTCTTTAAAGTAGATTTGAATATTCTAGTTTCACTTTTAATATTAAAAAAATTTCTTAAGGTTAATACATTATATAAACCAAAATAAGACTGTGCTTATGAAAAACTATAACAATAAACCTGTGTTACATGTTCATTTGAACTTAGCTGTGACAGTATAAACTTTACAGTGAAACAGAATTGGGCAGATCTGGACTGAGATTCTAGCTCTATAAGTTAATAGCACTGTGATTTTTGGAACTTGCTTAAATTTTCTGAGCCTTTGTTCTTGTCTGTTAAATGCAGATCATAATCTGAAATAAGAAAGTGAGATACTGTGTTTGGCACATCAAAGTTATTTTTAAAAATATTACTCTTCTTCTCCTCTCCTTAATCAAGTCGAAAATGCAGGGCAAGAATATAATGAATGCTTCACTGAGAAAGAAAAATCAATACCTCTTGATTTTTATCCTAGACCTTCTGTTTTCCTCACTTTCCACACTTTCCTAAGTAACCTTGATCTCTGCTGGCCACAGTTACCACCTTTATGCTGATGGCCCTCCTATTTCTATTTCTGATCCAAATCACTTTCCTGTAATCCAAACCCTTACAAATTTTTAACAGTCTCCATACATGCCACTGTTAAACTCGCTTTAACTTTACATTTCCAAATCTGAATGTAGCATCCCCCTCCTACCACTAAAAAATACAATAACAACCAAACAATTGGTTTATCATGCTTTGTTTCCCATCACCAATGCCCAACCTAGGAATTTGGTTTACAACTTAGACTCTTCCCTCTCTAACTTTTTCAAACCCAAACACCAAGTCCTGCTTTTTCTACTTCCTAAGTACCTTCCACATCCACCTATAGTTTTCCATTCTTACTGTGACTACCCTGCTTCAGACTACCGTCCTCTGTTGCCTGAAATTTTGCCACCAACTTTCAGCTGGTCCCCCTGCTTCTAGTCTTCCTGCTCTCCAATCTTGCTCATTTTGCAGCCAGAAAGACCTCTCTAAATATATATCAGTTTGTATCTCTCCTATGCTCAAAACCCACAACTACCACTGTTCTCACATGGTTTACATGATATATCCTTATTACACTTTATTTACAATGGGTGTGCCCCCTGGGCCTCCTGAGGGCTCGAGCATTTGCTGCAGTGTTGCAGTCAAGAGCTCTCAGTGACGCCCCTCTCTGGGACATTCTCTCAGCTGAGGAGAACCCATTGTGCAAAGTCACACCCATCCCAGAGCGGCCTGCATCCCATGACAGTTCCGCTCCAAGATATAAAATTCCAGCCTCCTTATTCCAGTCAGAGACAACTGTGAGGGTCCATCCAAAATTCAAAGCTGGGATTGGCTGAAGACTTTGTTGGGACCTATTACAGCTCAATTTCTCCCCTACAGATAGAGAGAGAAGTTGGGCAGTAGACTGTATTCACTGCTACACAAGAGTTGATATGGAAAGCTGTCCCCAGTAAACTCCCTGCATGAAAACCTCAACCCAAGTCTATTTTTCAGAGAACCCAACCTTGAATAAGGACTCTTCCATGAACAACTTAACATTTCAGCCTCATACCATATGACTTCTTCCCTTTGAATGCTATCCTGTATCTAGTCTGACCTAATTTCAGTTCTTCAAATACACGAGATCTGTATGAAAAAACTGCAACCATTGTTAATATAATGAGAATGGTTTGTGTGACATCAATGTAACCTGGCAGCCAAGGAGAGTCCACTGGAATGCACATGTGTGAACAATGATGACTTCATTGTACTAGTGAGTGGGGGGCAGTAGATGCCTATTGAGTGAGTATGTGTACTGTGTGGTCATCATATTCAAAATGAGCAGAGTAGAGCAACAAATCTGCATCAAATTTTGAGTTAAGTTTGAACATTCCTCTGCAGTAACCATTCAGATGATTCAGAAGGCTGCAGCTATGGGCAACTGGTGATTAGCATCTTCATCACGACAATGTGCCCACTCATACATCATGTCTTGTGCAGAATTTTTTGGCGAAACAGTATATTGCCCAAGTGACTCAGCCCCCTATAGTCCAGGCTTGGTGCCCTGTGACTTCTGGCTTTTCCCAAAATTAAAATGACCTTTAAAGGGAAGAGATTTCTGGCTGTTGATGAGATTCAGGAAAATATGACGGGGCATCTGATGGCGATTGGGAGAACTGTGTGAGGTCCCAATGTGCCTACTTTGAAGGGGACTGAGGTGCCATTGTCCCGTGTGCAATGTTTCTTGTATCTTTTATCTTCTTCAATAAATGACTCTTTTTCATATTACATAGCTGGAAACCTTCTGGACAGACTTCGTATAGTGCTCTACCTGTGTGACCTTGGCACTTGTCCTTTGAGCTCTCCTCCTCCTCTTTCTTTTGCTTAAGTGTCACTTCTTTCAGGAAGATTTTCTGATCTAGATTCTAGTTAAGTGTATTTCCTTTGTGTTCTCCTGGCATCTCTTCCTGTTATTGTACTCACCACTTCCCTACCATATTGATTATGTCTAGTTCATATTACTGACTGGCTATAGGTAAATCAAGGAATTATTCACCATTATATCTTAGTGCGTTCCAGTGTTTGGTTTATGCTAGTCTCTGAAAATACAGGGTCTGGCACAAATAACACTAATGTCTTATTGCAAAATCTATTATTAATCATGTAATTCTTGACATAAAAATATCACACTCAAACATACCATATGACATTTTAGTAACATGTTCAAATTGCCATCCATCTCATGCAAGACATTCACATACCCTACCAACCACACTTAAGCAGGAGTTACTTCAGCTGAAACCTGTATATTTGCTGAATGACTAAAAGAATGTGTGTCTAAACTGTTTTTTAAGACTGGATTTACAGTGGTTTGACTTAAGACATTCAAGGAAGAGGTACTTACTTGTGTGTTTTTCATAAACAATCATATATATTTTGGATGAGAACTTTAGTTAATCTCTTAGTATACTCATGTGTGTTTTACCTCAGACACAAATGGTCATTAGCTCATTTATCATTCAAATGCAGGAATTTTAAAAAATCCATAATGCATAGCCCTCCATAGGAATTGCTCAAAAATGTCAATTTGCTTTTGCTAGGAATTTATGTCTCACCATATTAATATTATTCTAAAGTATAACTTTTCCATCAAGACCTGACTTTAAAAATTGTCAGAACTTACAGTTGTACTCTTTGGTCTTCCCTGCTGTCTGCTCTCTTTCCTCTGTTTCCAGCGATGGGCTCTCTGAGAAATAAAGGACCAAAATTAATAATATCTTGTTAGGGTGGTTTTGTTAAGTGACCAAAGGAATGAAGTGGCCCAGCAAAGATGTTCATATTAGCAAATCCCTATCCTTATGCTGTAAAATGGAAAAGGAGGAAGAAATTCGATACAAATGCCAACCATTCTCCACAATGACCACTATAGGTTGGGTTCCCTCAAAGCAGAACAGGCTGTTATACACAACAGCAATCAGACTTTGAAGCATCAGATACCTCCTTGGGAAATAGGGTAGAACTTCTGCATTTCCATGTGAGGAGGACACTCCTGTTAGACTAGGGAGAATCTTCAGAAAAGGAGAAAACTATGCTGATGTTGTTACTGAAAGTTCATCAAGTGACTCAGGTGTAGCTCTGGCAGGTGGGATCTGGGGGAAAGAGATGATATGACCAAGTTTGTTCATCTCAAAGGACTTCTCCAACCTTTACCAAGACATAGCATATCCTTGTCTCTAGAAGGATAAGGAAGTTGTTTTAAGAATAAGTTATTAGGGGAAAAAGTTAGACTGATAACAGATTTTTAAGAATAAAGATATATATGTGTATGTACATATTTGAAATTTCAATGCAAGTTTATGCTTAGAGATTAAAAATGTTCTTAGTTTTTGCAAAAAATATCTAAGTTGATTCAAAATGAACACAAGAGATCTTTAGATGTTTAATCAAAAAATCCAAAAGTAAGTTGGCTTCAGGGCTACCTTGCAGGACTAACTATTATATTCACCTCCTATTTTCTTGGCCACACATGCCATGGAATGGCTGTCACTTGTACCTACTTTCTACAGGCTACCTCTCATGTTTGAGCCATGGCAGCTTCAGCTGACACAGGTGGTCAGAGGACATGGAGGCCATTGCAAGGAGTCTATCTCACATCTGGTCATATGAACCACTGTGCTATAGGAATGGGCAGGATATTACATTCCTCCATGGCATATATAGAGAGGAAGGAGCCAACAGATAAATTTCCTCTTCTTTCCCTCTTCTCAGGGACAGTTCCAAATCATGATGTTATTAGATAACCTGTCCAGAGACATCCCACAGTCTAAGTGACCACTGATGTCTCTTAGAGAAGCAGGCCAGCTCCACAATGCACCACCTGAACTTACTCTTTCTTCTCCAGCTCAGTCCCATTTCCCTCCCATTTACTCTTCTGTGATTGCCTCAGGCTGTTTTCTAGTCAACCTTGGCTAAGTCTAGAGCACAATCCTTTAACTATTGCTTGGTGAAATAATTATGAGACACTGTAAATTCCAACAATATACCAATATTCCTAACTGTAGCTTAACATTTCTCTTCAGGTTTTTATTGTCATGAAGAAAACTGTAGCTAAAAACAAGTGAAATATGAGGAGGACTTAACCAAAAAGTAGTAACAGTGGGTTTTTTTGGTAAGTTTATTACAGATTTCTAGTTTCTATTTTCTTTCATTTTTAGCATACCTTATCTTCAATTTTTCTAAAGTATAGGTATTTATGTATCTAACAACTATGCAAAAGCAAATAAAATAATTTAGATTCAATTTTAAAGTATTATAACTACTATCTGTTTTTCATAATCTACTTTAAAGTATTATTCTATAGTTCTTTAAAAATTTCCATTGTTATATCTCAAGTACCAAAACAAAACTTATAGGTGCTCAACAAATGTTTGAATGCATATCTGTGTATATTGAAGGAAGCTCAGTCCCATTTCATTCATTGGAAACAGGTATTTCATTCATTGCCAAAAGATAATTGTGTCTCTCTGTATTACTGCAATATTGCACATGCCCTCCTTCATGTTTACCACCCTAATCGAAGTCCCCAACATCTCTTGCCTACTCAACTCTAAAACCTTCCTAATTATAACTCCTGCTTCTACACTTGCCCTGTTTCTACTCCAGCAAACAGGCAGAATAATCTTTTTAAAATGTAAATCATTGATTGATGATAGCTATTCTGACAGGAATGAGATGATATCTCATTGTGGTTTTAATTTGCATTTGTCTGATTATTGATATGGAGCATCTCTTCATAGGTCTCTTGGTCAAAATACTTTAAAAAAAAGGAAATCTTACTTTTTTTGACAGTATGGATGGACCTAGAGAGTATTATGCTAAGTGAAATAAGCCAGTCAGAGAAAGACAAGTATCATATGATCTCACTTATATGTGCAATCTAGTGAACAAAATAAACCAACAAACAAAATAGACATAGACTCATAGATACAGAGAACAGAATGACAGCTGTCAGAGGGGTGGGGGTCTGAGGGCTGGGTGAAAAAGGTAAAGGGATTAAGCAAAAAACAAGCAAACGAAAACAACCATATAGACACAGACAACAGTATGGTGATTACCAAAGGGAAAATGGGGTGGGAGAGGTGAAAGAGGGTATGGGGGGAATAAATGGTGCCAGTAGTCTTGACTTTGGATATAGAATTATACACTTGAAACCTATATAATTTTATTCACCAATGTCATCCCAATAAATTCAATACAATTTTTAAAAATGTAAATCAAAGTATGTCATTCCACTGTTCAGTGCATCCCAAAGAAAACCCACAGCATTTATCAAATTACACAAAGCCCTCCATGACCTGGCCCTGGTCTGTTTCAGGGCTCATTTCCTACCACTTACACCAGCCTTCTTTTCCTCAGATAGCTTGCACTCAATTTTCCCTCAGCAGATTTGTTCTTACTGGTTCCTTTGTCTGCAATGCTCTGACTCTGGATGTTTAAATGACTTATTTTCTGTTCATTCCAGCTTTACACCATATTCATCTCAGCAAAGTGTTTCTCTAGTGAATAAATCCAATTTAGCCCCCTCCTGCCCCTTCCCCACAGTCATTGCCTCTCATATTATACTGACTTTCTTTCATTCTAGAATTTACTACTGGAAATTTTCTTGTTCTTCGTTTAGCTTTTCAAACAATTTTTCAGATACCTTCCCCCCACCCCCAACCTAGACTGAAATTTAGTTCGTTCAGGTGAACAGGGGTTACTAGCATTTTGCTCAGCACCTGTGCATGCCAGACATGGAATAAACATTTATCTCCATCGTTTAGGTTGGCACTAGCATTCTGAAAGTTACTTTTAAAGTTCTTCATTTTAGAAATGTTATTCTGAAACCTCAGGCAGACATAACCTGAAGTTAGTGAAAGAAAAATGAGCTTATAAACTATTTATTTGATCAGAGTATTCCATCAAGGTACTACAAAAATTAAAAATTAAAAAAAGTTTAATGGGTTAGGGTAAGAAGATCTTTAGGAAGAACTAAGTATTCACTGCTTTGAAATTGCATATTGTTACCATTTATTATCCTTTTCAAAAAGCATATTATAATCTTTCTGGGATTTTAAAATATATGAGCACTTCCACATTTTTGTGGTTGATGTTTTCTATGTCTAATAGAAGTACATGTCTGCAAGTTCAGATTATCTTAGTTTTCCTTTTTTTGGAGGAAAATTCCTGAGGTACTTCTTTTTAAAATATAAGACTAAGATTCTCCGAAGCAATTTCATCTAGTTAATTGCTGCACTGTGACCTAAAAGACCTTTCATTTCCACTGATGTTATCAGAAACCAGACATCATCAGACAGACATCAAGAGGGACTGACAACTGCGTCAGAATGAGGGCCTCAGCCTAGTCTCAGTGCCTTTGTAAGAAACAGGTTCCAACTACCAGCTGACAGTCAGAGAAGTGGCTGCCTTGAGAAAGCCCCTCCTGGAGTTAAAACTCAGGTCAGTAATCCTCCCCAAAGCTTTGCAAACTGCATCGAGATTTCAGTTTCTTCTACACTTATTTGCTTACCTTCCAACGCAAATGTTTTGCGCACCCCCAAAAGTAATATTAAGTAGTAATATTAATATTGTACACAGATGTGCACACACACACACCCTAGTTCATTGCCCTGGGGTATAAGAACATTTTTCTTAGAAGAAAGGACTTTATTTCATAAAAGATATCCTCACCAAACTTCTTTGTTTCCTTAATATTCTTCCTTTATTTTCTTGTGTCAGACTGTGCTCTCTAGTCAGTAAAGTTGCTGGTCTGCACACTGGTTTAGTGTCTGCAGACGGAGTTAAGAACACATTCCTGTGCCTTTCACTGCAATTTTAGTGCTTCTCAGCCACATTTACACTGGGTTTAAGAGCTTCAGTGTGTGCCAGTAGCAATATCCACATTAAACAGTGATCGTGGGACGTGTATAATGGTTCATCAGTGTTTTTGCCTGAAATCTCCGATGCTGTCTTTATAGAGAGGAACTGAGTAAAACATACTGGATATTTTCTGTGTGCATTGGATAAAATATTTAAATGTAGTTGTTGGGAAGGAATAACATTCAGGTGTCTGCTCTGTATTTTTATTTCTGTTTTAATTGTACTTGATTAAAACATGAGCTTCACTTCGCAGAATGCATTTCTTAGACTTTCTTTTATCCATGGCTAGTTGATAGAAAGGAAAGGGCAGATATGAATCCATCTTCCTACCTAATCTGTGGAATGCTATAAAATAGAAACTTCCTGGTTGTCTTTTATAGTCCCTTTGATCCAAGAAGTATACTAAATACAGGTATATTAGAACACTCCTCAATAAGATATGAACAGGTATAAATATAATTTTAAGAAACCGAGCCCCAAATATTTAATCATGGATTAAAGAGTTCTTATTAGTTTAGTGATGCCTGCTCTGTAACTGCAATATCATATTTGTTCATGAAATTTGGACTGATTCATTATTTTCTTGGTTCTCGTGTTTATCAAAAATAATTGAGCAACTACTCACTGGTTCTCGACTTTGTTCCACATACTAAGAAAATAAAATGTTGATTTTCCTGTCTCGAGTTCTTTATGTACCAGTCATCCTCCTTTTCTGTCTAGGTTTATTATATTCACTGGTATGATACTGTATCTCGTTCAGTTCTGAACAGCTTGTGCAACCAGAATCATTCTTTAGATATGTTCATACTGAGATCAGCTCTCTTCACTCTAAAAGAATCTTATTTTCTCAATAACTTTTCCTGTTTTAAGGAAGACGTGAGAGTTGTGGTGTCCACTGCTAAGAATAGAATAATTAGAATCCTCTTACAGAGTAAGCTTTGTACTTAGTATTCTTTAAGATAATAGAAGTAGTTAAAAGTAACACAAACATGAGACACACATACTCATTATGAGATAATTAGATAAATTATTCTTTTTAAAACTTCATACAGTTAATTGTAGTTTATTTGTTCTTAGGTTTTAGGTATTATTCTTTTTACAAAGTAAAATTAGCTGATAAATGTTTTGTAGATCTGTGAGTGTATCCAGATACTAAATGAATAAAAACACATTTCTAAGACCTCTGTGTTTGTTTGGAGATGTCTGATGAAGAAGTGGGCAGATTATCTCACCTACTGCCTGCGTTCTGGAATACAGTTCTATGCAACCTAGATGCTACTTGGGCACTAGGAATCCATGTCAGGTCCAGTATCGCTATATTTTGTTAATTCATCCCTTTTACCATGAAACAAGTAACTTTCACACACAAAGCTCTAATTCAATGTGAACCAGTTGGAATCTTTACCAACATGACCTTCAGGAGTATCCAAGTAGATAGTGAGGTCTGAATCCTGCAAGAATCCTCACCTGGCAATCTGCCCACACTCTGCATTTATAATTGACCTGATTGTGCTTCCTGCCCCAAAGCTCATACTCACACTCTGGGGCCAAGCCTCAGTGTGGCATTCCAATTTTAAGTAACCTTTTCCCTAGGCTCATTCATTCAACTTGCTCTATGTCTAAACTGATTAAAAATTTCATTCACCAGAATGAACTATGAACTATGAAACCTCATATTTATTGGACTATGATGTACATCAGTCCTTCTGGTTGTTTTTACTTGGAAGTCTACTTTACATTATTCTTTTTTAGGTAAGAATGCCAGGATTCACTCTGGGTAAGATTCATGACCCTCATTTTGGTGCAGTCGAGGTGTCTTGTTCTCTACTGGTCAAGAGGAAGAACAAATGGTGCAGGTTGAGCCAATGGGATTTTCTCTCTCCCCCTCTCTCTCTGTCTCCTTAGATAGAACCTTTAGTGGAGGATTAACACAAGGGTAGAAAAAGGGGTTGGAGCCTATTCATTTGAGTAGTTGCACTCTGATGGGTCTGCAGCTTTAGACATTTAGAGTCTTGTTCACACTTTTTTTCCAAGTCCTCTTCAGCCTTCCCATGAATTTTGAACTACAAAATAGCCTTATAATACATTATTTTCTCCTTAAGCGAATCAGAATTGATTTTGTTGCTTGCAACCCAAGAATTTCAGCTGAAATATATTGCTTCCTTGAATATAAGTTTGAATTGCGTCTATATTCCTTATAGATTTAATCAACATAATTTTTTCTTAATGTGTACTTTTGAGTAAATTTTGACATGTTTATACATGGTTTTAGAGAGGGATGTGATACCAGCTTTTATTTTAGACCTACTTAAAGAGAAGATTAAGTTGAAATTATATTCTTGGTCTCGCAGTAAGAATTTATATTGGTGCCTATAAACAATGTGTTTCTATGTTCAATTAAGAGGGGGATATAAAATAATAAAAGCACCACAGTTTCATACTAAAGGAAGAATTAATTTCATGTTCTAATACGGCTATATTAGATACAAGCTCAGAAAATCAAACAAATATAAGTCTTAAGTAAAAATAAAACCACAATACAAAAGATGTCACAAGGCAGTCAGAGGAGTCACTGCCAAGTGAGGGACAGAGATAACAAGTGCTGTGATGTCACAGGAAGGGGAAGCTCCTCTATGTTGAAGTGATCCCCAAAGTTTCACAGAGCCTGGAGTAGATTAGACTGACCTGGGCCAAGAAGGCTGTGTCCAGCGGAGCAGTGTTAATTTAAGGATATTCCTCAACTCTGCCAGCGTGCCAAACCACAGGAGAGTTCAGCTGTGGAGGGTGCATAATAACAACATTCTCAAAATGGCCCCTGGAACATCTATACCTACTCCTTTTACATCTTCCAGTTCAACTCTCACATTTGCTTTCTGCCTTTCTGTTTGCTCAGATCTTCTGACTTGGAAACTCAGTTGATCAAATCTCAGAGCTCTCGATTCTTCCACTTTACTCGCAGGTTGAAAATTGCCTTCTTCCTCTAGTATTGATTTTGAAGTGTCCTTTTGGTAATGCCCTTCTTCCAGTTGGCTCCTCTCCTGATGCAAACTGCCCTTTTGAGCAGCACGTCCTGGATACATGCCAAGCTTCTCCTTTTTACAGTCCCCAAAGGTTGTACTCAAATAATGGGAGGACTTGGACAGACTGAGGGAAAGACATTCCAGCATGATAAAGTGAGGCAACATAGCAGATGTAGAAAAGTGTCTGATTTCACTCAAGAAACTTCAGCAACGCAATGGGGGGAAAAACCTGAGAAAACAAAAGAAGGCAGAACAGCTTCATTTTGTCTGCATCATCCCCACCCCCAGGCTGTTACAGCTGGTGTCAGAGATAACTCTCCATCTAGAAAGAGTTCCCCTTCTCAGGAAAGAAGAGTGGGATGAGCAACCAGCTTTCCCAGCCTTTTGGGACACCACGGGAAGGGCCTGCTTTGGCTTCACTGAGGAGACCAGCAAAGCTAAGACATATAGATATGCAAGAAACAAGGAAGAAGAGTGGGAGCTACCAACTACAAGTCCAATTTCTGGGCATATAAGGTCTGTCTGAAGAAAGTCCAGCCATTGTTAATATAATGAAAATGGTTTGTGTGATATCAGTGTAACCTGGCAGCCAAGGAGAGTAGTCTGTAATGTGTATGCATGAACAATGACGACTTCATGGTACGAGTCAGTGGGGAAGGTAGACACCATCGGATGAGCATATATTCTGCATGGCCATTGCATTCAGAATGACTGAACGAGAAGAGCAATGAATCTGCATCAAAGTTTGCATTGAGCTTGAACATTGCTCCACGGAAACTATTCGGATGATTCAGAAGGTTTTTGAGAACGATGCAATGAGTGCAGCACAGATAAGTGTGGCACAAATGCTTCAAAGATGGTTGAGAAAGAGTTGAAAGTGATCCTTGTTCTGGAAGGTCTCCAACAAGCAGAACCCCTGAGAATGTTGAATGTGTACAGGCTGCAATCAACAAATATCAGCGAATGACACTGGGAGGACTAGAAGCTGATCTGGGGATTCCAAAAACTACTGTGTCCACTAATTTCACTCAGGATCTTGGCATAAAATGTGTCATGGCAAGATTCATTTTGCGGCTTCTGCTACCAGAATAGAAGGAACATGGTGCTGCAGTTGCTAACGACTTGACTCAAACTGCTATCAAAGAACCAGATTTTCTCAAGAAGGTCATAACTGGTGGTGAATTGTGGGTCTACAACTATGATCCGGAAAGGCCAGCCCAGTCGTCCCAAAGGAAGTCACCTGGTTGTCCATGGCCAAAGGAGGCATGGCAAAGTCACAGCAAGATCAAGACCATGTTAACTGTGTTTTTTGATTGGGAAAGTGTTGTCCATCACAAGTATGGCCCCTTCTGTCCAAACAATTAATAAGTGGATCTACCTGAATGTTCTTGGTTGGTGGAGAGATGCAATAAGATGAAAATGGCCACAGCTATGGGCAGCTGGTGATTGGCAGCTTCATCATGACAACATACCGACTCATGTATCATGTGCAGAGTTTTTTTTTGGGAAACACCAAATCACCCAGGTGACTCAGCCCCCCTACAGCCCAAATTTGGTGCCCTGTGACTTCTGGCTTTTCTGACAACTAAAATCACCTTTGAAAAGGAAGAGATTTCAGGCCACTGATGAGATTCAGGAAAATAAGAGGAGGTCTCATGGCAATTGGGAAAACTGTGTGAGGTCCCATGGTACCTACTTTGAAGGGGACTCAGGCATCATTGTCCTATGTACAATGTTTCTTGTATCTTCTTCAATAAATGTCTCTATTTTTCATATTACATGGATGGATACTTTCTGGGCAGACCTGCCATCTATCCAAAGGGAATGAAATCACTATCTCAAATAGTTATCTACACTCCCATGTTTATTTCATCACTATTAACAATAACCAAGATATCAAAACAACCTAAGTGCTCATTAATGCATGAATGAATGTGGAACATTATTCAGCCATAAAAATGAACCAAATCCTGCCATTTGTGACAACATGGATAGATCTTGAGGGCACTATGCTAAATGAAATAGGTCATACTGAGAAAGATAAATACTACATAATCTCATTGATTGTGAAATCTGAAAACATCAAACTCATAGAAAGAGAGATTAGAATATGGTTACCAGGGACTGAGAGGAGAGGGAAATGGGGAGATAGTGATAAAAGGGTACAAACTTTGAATCAGAAGATAAGTTCTGGGGATCTAAACTATAACATGGTGACTATAGTTAATGATATCCTATTCTGTACTTGAAAGTTGCTATGAGAGCTTCAATGTCTTCACCATAATAAAAACAAAAACAAAATAGTAATTATGTGAGGTGAAGGATGTGTTTACTAACCTTATTGGTGAAGATTTTGCAGTATATACATGTATCAGGTCATCATATTCTACACCTAAATTTACATGTTGTTATGTGTCAATTCTATCTTAATTTAGCTGGGAAAAAAGAATGCTCAGTAATGTAATATTATGGTAATTCATATTCCAAAGTTTGTTTGCTAAAGATTTCTTCAATTTTAATATAGTTTTAAGCATTTTATTGTAAGCCTTGGCCTCTGTCAAGGGCAGTTTGTCATTATTTTTAATGATGAAGAACACATAGTTTTTAAGTATCTTCAGGAATTTGATGTAAATCAGGTAGGATACTATTTATCTGGTTACTCTGTAGTTTTGATTAAAGCTTTTCAAGATCCATTGATTGAAGCAAGGAAAGCATATAAGTCTCTGATGTGAAACTTGAAATAAGAGATTATTCAAGAAGCTGCAATATTCAGAAAGACAAATGTCCTATCATTCTCTATGCATCATTTCAATTGTTCCCAAGCAGTTGGTGTTTGGCCAAGAAGCTGTGCACAGTAGGGGAGGCCTGTGCTTGCTGCTCACTGTAACCGCATCACCGTCCTCCACCTCCCACTCACTGGTGCATAGACATAGGCCAGGTAAGTGATTTGCTGAACTTACTCATTTCAAAGTTTTTGTTTAATTTTTTAAAAAATAATAGGGAAAAATTTTCTGCTGAAGCAACTCAGATTTTAAAAACCATTTATACAAAAAATGAAATCCATAGAAGTATCAATAATTCAGAAAACACTCAAATACCACTGCCTAGAGACATTACTCTATGGCATATATGCTTCTATATGAGTTTATAAACACATGGGCTTATATGAGTTTTAAAGAGTTGAAAATGGTTAAAATAGAAACATTTTCAAACTCCCTTCCCCTCTTTGAGAAATACTTGTAAATATGTATACACATATCTGTTCTAATTGTGATTATAGGAACAATACGTGAACAGATACACGAGGCTGCTTATGAGGGAACTTTGAATCTCGTGGGGACATGCCCCAAACCCAGAGAGCAGGTGTAGTAAATGTTTGTGACTGTGGGTTTCTACACACATTGTATTTAGGAGGGCCTCCCCTAGGGGGACTAACTTTTGGAAGCAAGACTGGCTGTCGTTTTGTGTTTACTGCAGATAGGGAGACACACACAAAGATGCAGCTTTATTCTCGTCTGCTGCAATCAAGTTAATTAACTTAGGATAGCCTCCATAAACGGCTTTTTACCACCATCGGTGTCTTTGCTGCTGAAAGAGAGAGAAAGAAAGAGAGACACAGACCGAGACAAAGGCAGAGAGACAAAAAGAGAAAATGGGAGAAAGCTCTGTAAGATCAACCAAATACAGAGTTTGGCACAAATAACGCCCCTTTTATATTACAAAATCTTTTATTTTAAAATTATAATCATGTAACTCTGTAACATAACATCACACTCAAGCACACCATGTGACATTTTAGGTGAAATATTCAAATTAAAAAGATAAATGATCACACCCACATTATTACCTTACCAACCACACTCAAGCAAACATTACTTCTGCTGGACCCTGTGTATCACTGATCTAACAGCCAACAGTTCTAAAAAATAAATGCTCGTAGGTTACTCTATGACATCGTGACTATATTCAGATCACATGAACACACAAAAATCAACTTTACCTGCACAGGAAAAATGACTATGAAGAACTACATCAAAATGTAGTAATTGTTTATCTCCAGGAATATGACTTATTTTTTTCATTTTGTGTTTCTCTGGTTTTAAAATTTCTATGATATAGAACACACATTACTTTTGTAATCTGAAGACCTAGCACTAGATTTTTAAGGAGATGATAAATGTATCTTTCTGTAGGACAATGTGTTCCCCCAGTAGAGAGACAAGGCAGACCCTTTGAAATGAGCAGTGTTATTTGTATCGAGTGGTGAAATGTGTATAAGCAGGCTGCCTCCTGAGCTGTCCAGTCTGCAGAGGCCTGGTCTATCACCAACAGCTAGCAAATGTATGCTGAGATTTGGTTCATGGTCACTCTCACGTTAGTTTATACGAAAATTGCAACAAGTGGTGCAAGGATGGAAAACGAGTGAGTGCAGCTCCTCAGAGCCCTCCATCCTTTCTGGGGAACACCCACAGAGAGCTATCTGTATGGAGAGTGAGCACCCTGTAAAGTCCTAGGAACCCAGAGCTGTGGGCTGGATGCCTTTTATATCTCAGGTAATTTAAGACTTATCTACTACCGTACAGGTCAATCTTTGCTGTCCGCAAATACACTTTCTAGATCCATTTCTTACCATTGATCCTGCAGGGGTGTTTTATAGCGAATGGCTATGTGACATATTTGTGTTATAGCTTACTGGTTCCATATCTTAGTTTTCCTCCCTTACTTCTCTTGACTCTTCAGTCTGTTAAGGTTGGATCATGATAAAAGGCCTCTTTGAAATATAGATCCCAGTACTGTATATCAAGGGTGTCCAACCTTTTGGCATCTCTGGGCCACACTGGAAGAAGAAAAGTTGTCTTGGGCCACACATTAAATACACAAACACTAATACAAACTGATGAGCAGGAAAAAAAAGAGGTTTTAAGTAAATTTAAGATTTGTGTTGGGTCACATTCATAGCCATCCTGGGCCACATGCAGCCCATGGGCTGTGTGGGTTGGACACCCCTGTCAGTAAATCCTGTGTAAAGATGAAACTAAATCCCCACAGACTGAGGACTGCTCTGGGCTTCCCTAACAACTGGCAGTGAGGAGGAGGGCCCAGGCACGTGGAATTTAGAGCAGAAGCATGCCATCAGCACACCCTGTTCTGCCCCCACGCCTCCTCTCTGCCATACTGCTTCGCATGAACTTTGATCATTGTTAAAAGTGAAGGGTAATGAAGAAAATAAAGAGATATAGAAAAAATTGTTATAAATCTTAATTGAGGAATAAAGTGGATGCATAGGTCTCTTAGGATCTGGTGTAATTATCCCCAGTTACTGTTAGCTATTACTGTTGTTATTATTATTAAAGACCAGAATTTTTGTTGGTTTTGTTTGCTGCTCCCTCACCTCCCAACCCCCAATGCCTAAACAGTACCAAGGATAGGAGGCAGTCAATTAATATCTACTGAATATCAATGGAATTAATTATTATACAAAAATCATTGGTTATTATTTTTTTCTCATACAGTTCATATCAGAGAACATATGACTTAGTGAAAATATTGTGTGCAATGGAGGTTCAAAAGAGGCTCAGTGATTATTTCAATATTAGGTGCATTTAATATCCTATATCTATATATTTTTTATTTCTATTTAATAATTTTATTGTATATTTAATTACCATTTAGTTCCCTTATACTCCTCACCCCCTGCAATCTCCACACTGTTGTCCATGTCCATGAGTCCTTTAAAATTTCTTTACTATACTTTTGAGGTAATTTTATTGTACTTTCATCTTAATAAACTATGTAAAATATCTTTGTATTTAAGTCTCACAAAAGACTAAGTTGTTTCACCACCACATTGGCAGGATAAAACAGAAACAAAGGTTTTATACCCCTTGTAAAGATGTTAGAGAGAAGTAAGTGTGATACTTCTTCCTAATTTTTTATTCAGCTAACTGCTCATATATGCTTTATCCCAAGAGACATACTGATAGACTCAGTGTGCCTTGGTATGAGTAATATCCTTTAGACTCAGTATGTCTTGAATACTATCCTTTATTGTGGCCTGGAACATTTAAATGCATGCAAAAGTAAATCACAACTTCTATAAAGACTAAGATTATAATTTCTTTTTAGGTTTGCCACTGTCTCACTATTTCAAGAAAAGTTTCATTTTCCTGTTAATAAAAAGCAAAACAACAGCTATAACAACAATAAAGTTGAAACTGGATTTCTAAAATACTAACCCAGCTGTATGTATGAATATTCAGTTATATTGTACTAGTAAGTTATTTGTTAAGACTCAATAGACATTGAAATATCATTTAAAATGGTCTACTAATTTACTGTATAGTATGAACTAAAGAATATGGGTAAATCGTGTTATGCTTGCCAGAGGCACATTAAAATAGACTAGGAACAGGAGAATAAAATATTTCCACGAGATTTACATACAAACAATAAGTAGATTCGCAGTCATTCTGTTTGTTAAGTACATGCCTTTTCTATTAATTTCAAACTAATGCTTTTCTATAGGTTTCCATTGCTACCAAGCTAAACCCACAAACCCCAAAGATCTTGTGTACTTATTGGATCTAGGTCCTCACTGGGTCCTTCTTTCTGCTAGACGTTCCATCTCCAGGAACCGAATATGTTCGTGGGTCAGTGTGACTATCCATAATTTCTCATTGTGATTATAGCATAAATTTCATAAAACTTCTTGTAAATCAGAGTGAAAAGTTGGGAACAGAGGATGACACATCACGTCTCCACGAGGTCTCAGGGGCAGCGGCAGGACGCTGTGTGCCAGGGGAACTACCGGGAGGGAAGAAGGGGGAGCCATGGCAGAGGAAATCAGAGGGAACAGATCAAGTACACATTCACTTTTCCATGGCAGCGTTGGAGAGAGAGCGGTCAATTTAAACAATAAACAAAGCACAATTCTCAGAAAAAATTACTCGTTTGTGAAAATTTTCTGAATAAAAAGTCACCTTTTTTCGACTTATACTAAGACAAGTTTAATTATTTGTGAAGCAAGGGTTAAGGCTGAATTTTGAAGCCTTGAAAACTCTTTATTTCATTGACCAGAAGATGGAGCCATTACATAAAGAATTAAAACCTGCTGGCCAAAATGGAACTACTCTACTATATTATCATTCTAAAACATTTTATGGAATGAGAAGTGTGAGTACCATCTTGTTTTTAACAACAGAGAGAAGGTAATGTGATTTAACTTCACATATATGCAGATATAGCAGGCAATTGGCACTTAAATAAGCATGCAAATGGAAAATGCATAGTTCCTGTCCTCAGTGTGGATTCTATAAGGAGGCACATCTGTAAGGTACAACATGTTATGTATTTATATTGTAGAATTATAAGCCATTGGTTACCTCGGACCAAGGCAAACTTCAGTAAGCAGGCAGCATTCAGGCTGCTACTCTTTAACAGTCCCATTTGGGATTCTCACATAGAAGATATTCTGGGAGAATATTTTAAAACTAGGAGCTGAACTAATTTTTTAAACCATCTGTGAGCACCACCGTCATCATATCGTCTAATAATAATTATTCTCTATATCTCTTTAAACTTTTCCAAGAATTTTTCAAATTCTGTTACATGCTGCTCACTATTATCTATAATTATGCAGAAGAGGAGGCAGAGAAGTTAACTGCCCTGTGCAACTACGTAAAGTCACAAACGCAGTAAGTAGCAGAGACCGAGTGAGACACACAGGCGAGCTTCCTAACTCCCAGCTCAGGCAGGCACAGTGCTCGGGATCTCAGCCGGCACCCTGACTCCTACCGTTCAACACACACTTGAAACAAGCTAGGAAATTGAGGAAGTGAGTGCTTTTCTGATGTGTCATTTGTGGTAGGGGTCCACCAAAAGTTGTGTGTAAAAAATATAGAACCTATAGACTAAAATCTAGAGCCCCTTCCATTGGTTTTCAAACTTAGCTGCATATTAAAATCAACTGGGGAGTTTCTAAAACCTCAATATCAAGGCTGCACCCCAGGCCAATTAAAGCAGGCTCTCTGGGATGAGGTCCAGGCATTGATATTAAGGTCCCCAGGTGACTACAATCAATGTGCAGTCAAGTTTGAGAAGCAGGGGTCTAGACCAGGGCTTTTCCAGCTCTAATGTACTATATACACAAATTACTCTGCACCTGGGACAGTCCTACTCCAACTGTGGCCCCTGAATAGAAAGTTCCAGTGTCACCTGGGAACTTGCTAGACCAGCAAACTTGGGCCCGTACCCTAAATCTACTAAACCAGAAACTGGGTGTGTGGCCCAGCAATCAGTGGTGATTCTGGTGTGTACTGATGTCTAAGAATCACAGGCCTAGGTCAGGACCAGTCTCCTACTTCTTTTATCCCTGCCAGGTGGTGACTCCATCTTCCAAAGGGACAAAACTCCTTTACTTCCTTATGGACAGTTTTATCCTGGGAACTGATCCATCTTTTGCTTTTCCCTACAATTGCAGAACAAATACACCAATCCTGGTTGACAGTGACTCACTTTTTTCTTCAACACCTGTGCTTCTTGGTGTTTAGGTGTTGATGTGTAGAGGGAGCGACCGCAAACAAAGCCAGAGAAGGAAACATGGAAGAGGAGTAGAGAGTGGGGTTCCAAGATTTGTTGGTGCACTGTAGTCTGATTAATATTTTACTTTTAGGATTCTCACTCCAGCTGATCATATGTTCCACATATATTGATGCCGGTAATAAAATTTACACTGTCTGCCAGACATCCAGTAAAATAGTCAGAAAATAGCCGTGATCTTAAGAAGCAGCTTGACATTTCATCAAAGTCTGGTTATTTTGTATGTTCCAGAGTTTTTATGTAGCGTTTTGTTTGTTTGTTTGCTTGTTTGTTTTTTACTACCATTTCCTAAAATACAGGAAAAATGTGGTCCCTGGACTCAGAGATCCGAATGTGAACTTGGGTTACACCCCTTTCATGATGTGTGTGCTTGGGCAGGTTGTTCCCTAACCTCCGACATATGTCTAATAAATCAGTTTGATGGGCTGCTCTGAGTCAGGTGAGACTGGGTGGAAAACACTTCACACTGCTCTTGGCACGTGGTAGACATCAGCGGTGTGCTGAAGCCAGCTGGGACCAGCCGGAGAGGGCCAAGGGTGCCCATCTTCTGTCTACTCCATCTCCAGTGACTTTAGGTTGTTGGCTTGAAACTGGCTCGGTGGAGGTATTTACACCATAAAAACTGACAAAAGGTACATTTAAGTAATAGCATTTTTCTACAGAAGAGCCAGTTACTAAACATTTACCAGCCTACCGCTGATAGGCATTCCTTTGTGATTATTTATACCCGATGGGTTGATTTAGGAAGTACTTTGCTTTTGTCTTATGAAGCAAGCAACAATTACCAAACAGAGCTCACAGATGTGACACGAATAGAAGGATTCTCTTCCCTGCTGTCCTATCCCACGGTACAGTCCCACAATTTCTCTGTTAAATTTACCAACCAGTGGAAAAGGTAACACCAAACTGTTAGCAGACACTGACCTTTCCATGATGTTTGTCCATCAGAGCTTTTCCTTTTTCGTTTCCAGCTAAACTGAATTCAGAGCTCTAAAGTGATCTATTTAATTAATATTGAGCATCTGTTGGATGCCACGCCTTTTAAGGATGGCAGTAGGTAAAACAAATGAGGTTGTACCTCATGGGGTTACATTTATTAGTTGAGAGAAGATAAGCAAGCAAATAGGTATAATCATACCAGTATTAGATAAGAGTAAATGGTGAGATGAAAACAGAAGTTTCAGGTAGTAGAGACTGACTAGGACAGTGGGGTTGCTTTAAGTAGACTGATTAGGGGAGTCCTTCCTAAGGAGGAAACATTTGAGCTGGAACGTAACAGGATGCAGCCGTGTTCTGAGTCAGGTGGAGAAGAGCCAGAGCAAAGCCCTGAGGCAAAAGTGAACTTACTGGACCGAAGAAGAGGAAGTCAGGGGCGGTGAAGTGCTGAGTTCTAGAAGAAGGTGGTGTGACGTGGTGCAGTAGAGTGAAGCAGAGGACAGATCATGTAAGAATCTTTGGAATGCTAACAAGTTTGCCTTCGATGCTAAGTGCAGTAAAGAGTTCTGACGAACCTTAAGAAGAAATGGGACAATGCAGAGAATGGCTTGATCTAAATTAGAGTTTCAAAGGATCACTTTGTGCTGTGGAGAATAGATTGTAAGGAACCAAAAGTGGCGCTAAAATACCAGCTAGTGGCGACAACAGTCCAGGCAAAGATAATAGTGGTTAGGACTAGGGTGAAGGTGGCAGAGATGAAGAGAAACGGGCAGATTGGGGATAGGTTTTACAGGTGGAAGCAGTAGTACTCTCTGATGGATTGGATGTCTGTGTAAGAGAAGGAAACAATGATGCTCTGAGAGTTTTTTTTTTTTTAATTTGAGGAACAGGGTAGATACTATATTGATCAGGCTAATTTCTAGTCTGAAATAAGTTGTAAAGAGAATGAGTTGTCTAAATAATGAGGAAGAGAAAAACCTTTAGGCTTACCACAAGTTGAAGAAAAGAATGCTGTCCATATTGCACTCTCTACTTTAAGCCCTTCCTCCAAAGATAAATGATTAATGCATTTATAGTACATCCAGGCTCTCAGAGAGCTTTGTGTTAAGTGAAATGCAATTATGATGCAGTAGGAAAATGATGCTTCAATTAGATCAAATAATTACTCTTGCAGAAAACAATGAAAACACTATCTAAATTTACTAAAGTCTCAGGCTTTATGTCTCCTTGAATAAACTGTTGTTTTTTTTTTTCCATTTCTCTACATCTCTTTTCTAGCTATTTCTATGTTTGCTCTAAGAGCCTTTAGAAATGGAGAAAAACATTACTTTGGAACCCCATGTTTCATTAGAATAACCTTAATTTTCATGACTGTCACACAAAGTTGCAGGGGATTCCTAAACAGTAACTCATTTTATGTCCATTTAATGCCTGGCGATTAGATGACCAGGTGTCTAGAAAAAAACCCTGACATAGCATGTCTGTTGCATAAAATTTAATAAGTATCTTTCTGAACATAAGGCAAAGCTTGGCAAACGCTAAAGGAAATTCCCGAGACCCAAGAGCAGAGAAGCAGCAGGACAGAGCAGTAAGATGACACTGTGGCTGGGCCACCTGGGCTTTAACTGTTGCCTTCCTGATGGTGGCCTGGTGATACTTCTCTGCTGTCTTCCTTTCCAATTCTCTGATTAATAAATAAATAAAAAAAAGACTGACATTCCAATGCATTGATAAGTTAGCATTTGTGTTTGCCATATTTTTATTTTCAACATGTCTTACATCTTTTTTCTCCCTCTATCCCTCCCTTATTGCCTTCTTTTGTGTAATTTAGGTATTTTCCATTATTCTAACTCCCTTGTCATTTATCTTATTATTATTTGAGTTATTTTCTTGGTGGTTGCCCTGGGAATTACAATCAACATTTCAACTTACAACACCCAAGTTTACTGAGATATTATGAATGTCCAGTATAGTGAGAAAATTACACAGCTTGAATATGCATATTTGTACTCCCACATAAATATGACCTAGAGTAAGATATAAAACATATCTGGTACCCTAAAGTTCTCTTTATGCCCTCTAAGTCAATAAATCCCCCAAAAGCTAGCTTCTTCAGCTCATTGTTATATTGGTGAGGTTCTTCATGATGTTGCATGTATCAGTAAGTTGTTTTGTCTTGCTGTGCATGGTATTTTGTTGTATACCTGTACCACAATCTTCATCCTTTCTAATTTGGATGGATGTTTGTGTTGTCTCCTGTTTGAGGTGATTATGAATACAGCATTTCTGAATATTCATATATATACCTTTTGATAGCTATAGACACTCGTTTATGCCTGGTATAGCATTTCTGTTTATAGAATCTATATGTGTGTATATAGGTAGATATGCACATATGCATGCTTACTCAGCATTAATAGATACTGAAAAACACATTCACAAGGTAATTATACAAATTTATATTTTTACTAGCAATGTATGAGACATTTTTTTGCTCCATATCTTTAACAGCAATTGTTATTGTTAGTCTTCCTTAAATGTAGCAATTCCAGTGGTGGTCTAGTGATTTTTCATTGCTGTTTTAATTGTCATTTCTCTGATTATTTTCTAAATGTCTTATGTTTTTTCTCTATCCCTCCCTTACTGCCTTCTTTTGTGTTAAAATAGATGTTTTCTAGTGCTCTATTTTGATTCCCTTGTTATTTTCTTTATAATATTCTTAGTTATTTTTTACTGGGTGCTCTGGTGAATACAATCAACATTTTAACTTACAACAATCTAGTTTGGGTTCTTACCAGTCTAATTTCAATAGAAAACCTTTGCTCTTACATATCTCTGCTCCCTTCCCATTCCTTGTGCTCTTCTGTCGTACAAATTACGTCCTTACACACTGTGTGTGCATCAACACAGACTCAGAATTATTGCTTAATGCATTTCTTTTAAAACATATAGGAAAAAAGATAAACAAAACTGTACATTTATATTTTTTCATTTACCAATTTGGTTACATTTATTGGTGTTCTTTAGTTCTTCAAGTGAGTTTGAGTTACTGTCTAGTGCCAATTTCAGGCTAAGAACTCCCTTTAGTAGTTCTTGTAGGGCAGGTATGCTCACAACAAATTCTTTTAGTTTTGATTTTATGAGAATGTCTTAGCTTCTTCATTTTTGAAGGTGAGTTTATCTAGATATAGAATTCTTGGTTCAGTCTTTCTTTCAACACTTTGACTATGTAGTCCCACTGCCTCTGTCATCCATGGTTTCTAATAAGAAATTGCCTTACTTGTGTCTTCCTTAATTTCTTTCTTCAGTGTTGTGTAGTTTTCTGAGTATAGGCCTTTTACCTCCTAGGTTAGGTTTATCCCTAGGTAGCCAGAGACATTGAAATAAAGAACAAACTGACAGTAACCAGAGGGGAGGGGGAGGGGAAAGGGGAGAGGGTCAAGAACATGCATAAAGGACACATGGACAAAGCCAAAGAGGATAAGATGGAAGGTGGGAGGTGGGGGTGGGCGGGGCGAACGGCATGATGAGGGAAAATGAAGACAACTGTACGTGGACAACAGTGAAATAAAGAACTAAATATAGAGTTTACATGTTGCTATATAAAAATGACAACCTTTGGAAATGACAAATAATCTCTAAGAGTTTTAAAGAGAATTGGAAAAAATGAAATAAAATTTTTTCTTAACCTCCTTCCTCAAAAAAAAAGTCACTTTAAGGTCATGTTCTATCTCCTTCCTGGTGTTTGTCATTGTGCCTTTGACTGTGGTGGTGGCTCCTGCTGCTTGTTTCTTTGGTGACTTTCCTAGACTAAATCAGTAAAGTCTGTGTTCTTGGTCATCTGTGGACACTGAAGCCTCTGCTCAATTAGGTTAGTGGTCAGTGAATTATTGCACAAGAACTTCTTTGAGTCTGAGGCTTAGACCTTTAAATCTCCCAGCTTTTGCTGAGGGCCTCTGCATGTCCCTTTGTTGGGACATTCCTTTAATGCAGGCAGGCAGCATTACTTCCTACTTTTGCAGAACCTTAAGGTCAGCCAGAGGCGAAAGCTCAGGACAAGTGCATCCCAGTGGGGTGCACGGCCCTGGAATACTTATGGCCTTGGAATGCTCACAGCCTTGTAAACTCAAGTGGTTTGTAGACTCCCAGAAATATATCTTTACAAAGTCCATTATGGACATCTCAGTCCCGTCCCCAGCTTTTCCTTTTACAATTTTGATAATCTTGTTTACTCCAACTATTATCCTTGTCTCAGGCAACTGCAATGTTAAATGCTTGCAAACAACCCCAGGGAAAAAGCTGTTTGTTCTGGCTGAGCTCCAGGTCAGGTCAAATAAAGACAGCGTTGCAAGTGTGTTGTCCAGGGAATCAACAAAGTATTTTCTGGAAATAGGGCTTTGGGGAAGCTGCACACCTATTCTGTCCCCTCTAGTGGCTTTTAGACAGCAGGTTTTCACTGTGATTGTGGGACTGCTGGCTTTCAAAGTGACTGTGGAGCTTACTGTTCTTGCTGAGATCTAGCCATTGATTTTCTTGAAAAAAATTCTCCTTTTGTTAATTTTCAGAGCTCTGAAAATATTGATTTTGACAATTTTGCCAGTATCTTTATTCTTTTTTTGAGAAGTCGATTTTCAGACGTTCTTATTCTGGCATTTCCACTGATGTCCTGAAAGCCCAGTTTAAAAAATAGGTGGAAAAAACAAGCACGTATTTCACAATAGGATATTCAACCTGACTTCTTAAATTTCCATTATTTCAATATTTAATGTACCAGGTACTGGAAAGATAAATTCTGTGAGGTGGTTATTGATCATACATACTTCTCATGAATCATACAGTGTGGCTTGTATCCTAGAGAGGCACTTCAGAAAATGCGTGATAAATTATTGCTCTTTAAAGTTCCTACTCTAGACTTATGTACTTTGGAACTATTGAGTGCCAATCTCTTAATAGATAGGAAAACTGAGGCTCACCAAATGTAATACATTGTTCAAGTTCACAGACATTGTTAGTGACAGAAAGATATAAACTCATGTTACACAATATGATGCTACTGTGTATATTTGTATACTTACACTTATTGACAAATCTTAAAGGCATAGGATGGCATTGCCAACTGTAGAACAGAACTTAGATTTCTTTAAGTGCTTTCAATGTCATGTCCAATTTGCTTTATTGATCTTATAAAGAGGAAGAGATTCGATTTGAAGGTTTTAGCTCCTCAGATGACAGAAATGGGGTAGAAAAAAAGAATTCTCTTACTCTAGGAAGGAATAACTGGACAGGAAGAAATACAAATATGGGAAAAATGCCAAAGGCTGCCATTTTAAGACACCATATGATTCCTCAGCATTGTGTAGATGAAAGGGCTTTGTTTTTCTATCCAAGCACTGGCTTCTTTAAACCAAGCTGATATGCCGCTTCCAGCTCTAGGCATGAGAATTAGTGAATGGTAAACTTGATTTCAAAGGAAATTATTAAAATATGCTTGCCTGCAAATGTGCACTTCTTGTCTGCTGTCATTCTTCGGATTTCTGACATAGGCTGTGCTTGGAGTCACAAAGCTGCAGCAGAACGCTTCGCCTGTTCTCCTCGGCTCCCTCTCAGGTCACTTTCTGCCCATGACCTTGCTCTAAGTGGTATTCTGGCTGTAGTTTATCAAAGGCAGACCCATTTGTCTCTAAAATAAATGAATGATGTGTATTTCTTTAGAGATAAACACATCTTTTTTTTGTTGCAAGAGTCAGAGCAATATTAGGTGACTCTAGTTAATAACATTTGTTCTGAATTTAGGGTGAAAATGAAATGATTAGCCTAAGGTAAGTATATAAAGGGAAATAAATTAGGAATATGAAGCATGGAGGAATTCTTTTCCCATGTATTTCCTCCCAATCCTCTTTCCTCAGAGCTGCCTTTATAGAGGGCGCCAACTAGGACCAACGTATCAAGATTGCTGTGTTGTTTAGGTAGATTACAAGAGAATTCTATCTTTACTAGTTTCTTAAAGGGAGTTAAATTACATTTTGACATTTAGAAGTTTTGTAGTTGTGAGCTTCATGGAGTTTTTAAGAAAAAATATTTTCTGTAGAGTTTTGGTATCTATTTCTCATCCATAAACTTTTATTACAAAATTACTTCTAAATTTCCAATATTGAGAGCATCAAGGATAATAATAATGTCCTAGCCTCAAACAGAAGCACACATTTTTATTTTAATTAAAGATTTTAACCTTTTATCTTTAAATCTTTGGCTTTAACTACCAAAATGAAATGACTATTTTGAATCATTCTTTTTAAAAAATCATTCATTTATAGGAGTGAAAAGTAAAAAAAACAACAACAAAGAAAACTAACAGGAACAAAAGATTAGCTCCTGAGTGTTTTTTCTTTGGCAAAACAGCTAATAAATTATTAAATTAAATGGTTAGAGTATGTTTAGAATTATAAAAATGTATAGTAAAAGAATGTGCGCAAACTAAAGTCTTAAGTTATGACCAAATATGATGAAGCTTTTGAGAGTGGAGCATCCTGATACTGTCCAGCTCTCACAAAATAATATGTAATGTAAGTAACAGAATATATTATAGTAAAACAACCCAAGTCATATAACATATATGTGATTCATAATGTATAACACCAGTATAATATTACTCTCTGATATTGATAATCATTAGTGTATTGTCATTCTTGTCTCCTCCTCAAATAAAAGAGATTTGGATTTGTCATTTAGCTAAATATAGGAATGACAACCTCAAAATTTTTTTTGTGAAATAATCTAAACCTTTGTAAATATGCATGTGTCCCCATGTTAGTATGTTGAGTTCAGAAACATCAAAAATAGCTCATTTTGAAATATTTTGCTGTACATGTCCCACCATTAAATGGTTATTACATATAAAAAGGATGTATGACGCTCTATGGGGTACCATATTCACACAAAGCCATATACAAGAGAGAACATACTGTTCTACTGAACATTGACTGAGAATGCATTGTGCTCCTGTGTGTCAGGTAGCCTGGGCAACCACGTTTTTCAGGGGCAAATTGATGGCCACACTAAGTACTATTGCTAACATAAACTCTTGATCCTGTGTTCTCAGATATTGTTCTAGTGGTTTCACATGGATTTTCTCATTCTATATCTAGGACCATATTATCTATTATCCCCATTTTGTAAATGAGAAAGCTGAGGTGTGTATTGGGTGAACAATGTATCCAGGATACTGAGTCAGGGCTTAACTGGGACCCTAATACAGTTCTGGTTCAAGCCCTTCACCATTATGTATGCTATACTATCATCTCTCAGTGCTATCAACACACATGCATGCACGCACACACACAATGTGTACTCTTATTGTGTGGCTAAATGTTGGTATATTTTCACTTTGCCTCAATTTTTTTCCCTTTGGCACAATTTCTGTCATGGATTTCAGTGAATTGCTTTGGAACTCTACATTTTTTATTCCCATCTTCCTTATCCTGCATAACTTCTTATGGAGGACATTTTAAACTGTTAATCTTTCAATATTTTAAAAAGCAATCAGTAGCTGCAACTTATTTAGGGATGGACTGAATTTATCTCCTTAAAGATTCTCACAGAAACAGAAAATACATGCAAACGTTATTTTATTTTTCTGATGATTTTTATTTATAGATTCTATTACAGTGTGTAAGTCTCAAATATAATTGCAGTATAATAGATGACAAACTCAATCTCAAATATGAGCATCCATAGATGTATAAAATTTGTAAAGAGTTCTATGTAAATAGTATTGTTATATTTGTGGCTATTCATTTATTTTTGTGAAGCAATTCTTATTTTCTTTAAGAACATAACATAATAAACTACCAATATTTTAAAAATGTGGTGGTCTCTATACATAGGTCCTAAACCCAAGCCGAATACTTAGCCATTCTAACTAACATAGCTGGTCCTCATTTCATTACTTTCATTACCATTTCTCCAAAATGTATATTTAGAACTGCTTTATTTACATATGCATTTTATCTTAACTCTTTTTAATAAAGCTATCAAAGTTCTATAAAATTATGCTGAACATTTTGGGTTGAGATTTAACAATTAGCATTTTAGAATTGGCCCACAAATCACTTACATCTTTTGTAAATGCTGTTATAATCAAAAAGGTAAAACGAATTTTTCCCTTGTTTATCCAAATTATATGTATACACTCATGTTCAAATCTGTTTGCTTCCATTTTATTCTAACCTAAAACTTATAGTGTAACTGCCATTCTCCATCATTAGGTGCAATGAGTTCAGTGATAATGTAATTTAGGCGCTAGTACGACAGTGCATCTGGGGGTGGTAGCTCATAATCAGTGCAAAACAGAACCCTACAGAGAAAGAGAAGCCAAATTTTTCTTCAAGCTTACACTGCACTAAATGAGCTCTTGGATCCAAATATTGTTCTTAATTGAGTCAATGCGTTCTTAAAAAGTCAAAATGAGACATTTTTGGGAAAACATGTATATGTACAAAATCAAAATATGTTCTATATTTTTTAAAATTATAATTCATCATGAAACAGGAGAAACAACAACTTTGTATCTTTTCAAGTGCTAAGAAGAAACTGTGATGAGGAATCAGTTGCCAATATTTTTATTTTACCTAGAAATTAGGAAATGTATAAACATTAATAGTAAATCACACATAAGCCTGCTCACCATATATTTTTTCATATTATAGTCTATAAATATGCAAAATGCAGTTATATTTATATATGTTTAAAACAACTAGGATAAACTTAATTTGAATTAAAGGTGATATTAATGTATTAATTTAATGTATTAAAAATCTTACAAATGCAATATATTTTGCCTGGTTCCCTAATTAAATTATCAAATGTATTTTCAACACACTTAGTAAGTATCTAATGCAGTGTTTTACAGAGTTGAGGAAAACACTGCATGGTACTTTTTATATTATATTAAAAAGTGGCTCAAATAACCAAAGATGAATTATTGAACCTAGGTGTAAAGAATCTGTGGCCCTAGATCTAATTCCATATATATTTTAGGACAAATGTTTACAAGTGATAATCTCTTTCACTGCTGTTGTAAAATACATCACAGTTTAAAATTTTTCTAAATAGGAAGTTTTGTGGAAATATCTCTTTGTTTTTGTGTGATGTTCTCACACCTATGTTTCTTAGTCTCTCCTACTTTCTGCCTCTCATTCTCTACCCATATCTCTTCATCTCTATAGGTATGTTTAAATCGCCATTATTTTTAACTAGCTAAAACAACAAAAAATGTGTTCAAGTATTTGTTATAGAAATACAATTCATGTTGTTTTTTAATTTTAAAAAGGAAATGAATGACATATCTTCTAGATGTTTGCTCTGAAAACTTCCACAATATCTAAATGAAACTACTTTCTCCTTACATAACTGAATTTTTGCCTGCACATGTATAGCTCAATAGAAGAAAGACCTCATATTCCTGAAACAAAATTGATGAAAAACTGAACCATGGCCATTCTTTTCAAGTCACTATTAATAAGAATCTCTTAAAAACTAGATTTATAATCCTTGGTAGGAGGACATCAGCTAAAGTAAAATGAATATGTGCTTCGTAATTATAAGCTCAGGATACTTTATTGATTGACGCATAATATGCCTCATAGTCATGGAATTTTAAGTAGAAAGTGGCATCCTCCTCATTTTTAGATGAAAGAATAGCAGTCTAAAAGGGTTGCTTGTACAAATTAGGAAAGTAAATTAAGTGGCAAGAAAGCAAGTTGGCAAGAATCCCAGCTGAAGGCTTTTTCATTCATACTAAAGACAAGTCTGAATTGAAAGTCTGTTATATATGATGACTTGAACACTTGCCATACACATTTAGAATGCTGTACAGGTGATGCAGTAAATACTGTGCCCAGGTCAAGGTCTGTTCAGACACGCACAATGGTATTAAATAGCTACCTGCATATCAGAAAGCACTTCACTGAAGGGAACTATCCCTTTGCTTAGTGCTAAAGGATAACTAAACAATACTGCATGAGAAAGCAGAAAAGTGTGACAAAAGAGATTAAAAGTTAGTATCACAGCACAGTCTAGTGTTAGATAATATAAATAATAGTGAATAAAGCTTTTATCAGTTATTTCTTTTAAAATTACCTTCATTCTTTCTTTTGAGGGATGTCATACCTACTTAGAATAATTTTTTCATGTTCTGTGGTTGTGTGAACTAAGAAAGATATAAAAAAGGCAGGCTATAAAGCACAATACTCTAAAGGCAAATCTTAATTTTGCTTGTTACATGAGTCAAGAGAAATGAAAAATATTTGTTGAAATGAATAGCCTACATATGTTTTTAATTCCATAGCATTATATAGGCATATACAAATTAGTTCTGATGCAATGTAGAATAAATTTAAGCACCCCAAAATATAGAATGACCTCTGTACATGGATAGAAGAGTTTTGCTCACTAACACCAACATGTTTTAACTAAACACTCATTACAAATGTCCATTCCTTCTATCAGGGCATTTCATGGAAAGGCCAAGGCAAAACACTTTTGTAGATATCCAAATGACAGATACATGTGTGTGTCTTTGTATTTGTATGGGAGACATGAATGTTTATCATCCTGTGAAAAGATGACAAGGCAGTTGTGAGCATTTTCTACACTGTGTTGTAGTTTATTAAAAGCAAATAAAATTAAATTGTCTTTGCTATAATCATAATCCCTATAGAGTTACTTTTACGGTTCTTACAGAATCATTTCCCAGGGCATTAATAGCCATCTGCTACCACTGCCCACCTGTTTTAGGGGATAAGAGCTAGTGACTGCACTGACTTGGAGAATATTTTGATTAAAAGTTTTGGCATAGACCTTCTTAAAAGAGTTTCATTAACACAAATACATCAGCATCACAGACTGTAAACAGTGTAGTAAATATGAAGCTCTATATTTTGCTTTCCTTGCCATCCTTTCCTTTGTCTTCCTTTTCTGTTTTGTCTTTTTCATGTTTTTCTTTGTCTGGTTTTGTTACACTATCATATGAAGGTGGAGAGGTGGTAGATGAGGTTGCATCTATTTTTTCTGGACTTGAGTTCTCATTCACATTATCCAAAACCATGTCTTCTTTATGGGGCAAATCATCATCTCCCTCTCCATCTTTTATGTATATACTTGATATATTTTTGACATTTTGCCTTAAGTGGTGACGTCTGTAAGCACGCTGAATGATAGTAGCAGACACCTCCTCTTGTTTTCGTTTCAGTGTAGTTGTGATGGGCTCATAGGACACTTTAGAAGGATTTGCTGACATGAACCTCTCTTCCATCTGTGAACGAAGAGAGTCCATCTCTCCACCTTCACCTAAAACACGTTTTGTAAAAGCAAATAAGATGTCAAGACAATGAATCCGGTCACCATTGACCATGGGCAGATCCATGGCAATGAGCTGGATTTTGTTTGGTTTTGCTAGGAGAAGAGGAGGATCCAGGGCAGCTGCAAAATCAGAGAGTTTCCTATATTCTATAAACTGGGTGGCATCAGGGTCAAACTTCTCCCAAACTTTGTAGAACATCTCAAAGTCATCCTCACTCAGGGGTTCAGTACTCTCTTCAGTAGCAACACCGAAGTTCTCCAGGATGACAGCGATGTACATGTTCACCACGACCAGAAATGAGATGATGATGTAACTGACAAAATAGAAAATCCCAACAGATGGGTTCCCACAGTCCCCTTTAACTGAGCTTCCAGGGTGATCTTTGTCAGGGTCACAGTCTGGACGTCCACTGTTAAGAATAGGTGCTAGCAATCCATCCCAGCCAGCAGAGGTGGTAATCTGGAACAGGCAGATCATGCTGTTGCCAAAGGTTTCAAAGTTGAACATGTCATCAATACCAGCTTCCCTCTTAACATAGGCAAAGTTGGACATTCCGAAGATGGCATAGATGAACATGACCAGGAAGAGCAGGAGGCCAATGTTAAACAACGCAGGGAGGGACATCATCAGAGCAAAGAGCAGTGTGCGGATGCCCTTCGCCCCTTTAATCAGCCGTAGGATTCGGCCAATCCTGGCAAGACGGATCACTCGGAACAGGGTAGGGGACACGAAATATTTTTCTATCAGGTCAGTCAGAAACATACCTGGTGAGGAAGTAAGGGATAAATGGGCAGTATTTAAATTTCCACACTACAGAAAATCTTTACTCTAAATAGTTTTATCTGCCAGTTTATCTCTTATGATTTCAGGACTGTCATTTTATTGAAAGATTTCATAACAATTGAAGTGACATTTTATTTCCTTCACTAAGTTTGTGGACATTGATTTTCTCCCTCTAAAATAATTGTCTTAATTATAAGAGTAATACCAACTCATGTAGAAAATTCAAGCAATACAGGAAAATGCTAAAAAGGAAATATAAATCTTCTGAAGTGTTACTAACCATAACTATCGTTAATATTTTGTTGAGTAATACTCCAGACAATTTTCTATATAAGTGCACCCATATAAACAGATATGCATGAATATAATCATGTTAAATAAGTACTTTTGTAATCGATTTTAGTCACTTTGTATAATAAAAATATTTCCATACAAATGACAACTAAGTAATTTCTTATCATTGTATTCTGTCAAAATAACCACAGGGTGAAGAATTTTATGTTAGTTCCAATTTGTGATCTCCACAATTTCTCTTTGTCTAAAATTTATAATTATGAAATAAATGCAATCCTAAAATTCTGGGCAAGGAATGCACAGATAATTTTTTAAAAATGTAAATGAATACAAAAGTGACTATGGTAATGAAAAGGAAACAAAGTATAAAATTATGTACTGTGATTCATAGACATTACTGAGGTTGGTTGAGAAACAATTATATTTTATAGACTTAAGTAAAAAGCCACAAGAAATAAAGATGGCATTTTTTGAGACACTAACTTTACTTTGAATTCGGGAAGAATTTTCACGAAGACTCGCTGACATTCTGGCTATCGATATTCCCTTCAAGCAAAGGACAGTGCTCATATGTGCTGAAACTGGAAGTGATCTCTGATTCTGCATTGGGCTTCTAAGAAATACCTACATCGGATGCAACTGCTACAGTTGTGAAGGGTAATCTTGGAAATCTAATACTGGATCAAGTGGTATTGTGTGCTTCCAACAAACAGAAAACTTGAGGCTCTGAGGCCTGTAGTGTGAACCAAGGAATTCTGACATAAAGGGTTTTATTTTTTTGTATAGTTTTGTTTTTAATCTTCTTCATTCTTTCATTTTCCTGACTTACTCAAAAGTAATTTTATATTCAAGAAAGAGGAAACTTATCTGAGCATGTGTAGAGTTTAGTTTCATTCAAAATGAAAATCTGATTAATAAATGGTCTTACCTACAATGGAGATAATCACAATCACAAAATCAAAAATGTTCCATCCTACGGTGAAGTAGTAGTGTCTGAGGGAGAACAGTTTCAGCACACATTCTCCAGTGAAAAGGATAATAAAAACCACATTTATCCAATATAAGACATCAGTCATGTATTCACTTTGATTCTCATGTTCTACCATCATGGTTATCATGTTGAGGCAGATAAGAACCATAATGGTGATATCAAAAGCTTGGTTTGTTACTAGGTCAAATATACATCCTTGGAATTTATTCTGCAAATAAACAACAATAATTTGGAATGTAGAGTAAACTTGCCAAGTAGTGTCCACTAATATTAGTAAAAGAAAAACTTTAAGGTATCTGTCTTGATAACATGCATAGATTATCCCTGGTTTGTGTTTTCTACAAGAAATATAATTATACATCAAAATCAGAGTAAATGAAATCTTTTGTTGTTCCTTTCAGTTTATCAGACTAGTATTCAGTTAGACTTGTATTCTAACATTGGCTTTTAAATTTATCCACTATAGTATGTTATATTTAATCAAAAGTACAATTATTTTGCTATTCTACAGGCCATTGTAGCAGTAAGTTGCATAGCTAAAAGCAAAGGCATATATAATTATTTCTTATTTTTATAGAAAAATATAAAAATAAGAAGGGATATTAAGAATTGCCCTATCTGGTGTAGCTCACTGGATTGAGCACAGGCTGTGAACCAAAGGGTTTCTGGTTCAATTCCCATTCAGGGCACATGCCTGGGTTGCGGACCAGGTCCCCAGTGGGGGCCAGGTGCGATGCAACCACACATAGATGCTTCTCTCCCTCTCTTTCTCCCTCTCTTCCCCTCTCTTTAAACATAAATAAATAAAATCTTTAAAAAAGAATAATACATACATTAAGTTTTATAAGGGCTTTTGTTCAAAATATTAGACATTTTTTCAAAAAATTTTCAAAATTAATTTAAAATAGTCATGTTTAAGAGTTATATATTGAATGTGAATTAAAAATAATTTGAAAATTTACATTATATATATTAAATTCCTTATACTTTATGTATATATATACACACACACACACATATATATATTTTTTTACCCCTGGCCGAGGTATTGGTTTTTGTGGTTTCTTAGATCCCAGCTTTTTCATTGCATTATAATATTTCTTCTGTTCTTCTGTCATAAAGATGTCTTGACCTCCAAGGTAAAAAAAAAAAAAGAAATCTAGTTAAAACCAGAATCATTGTCTAGATCTCTCCTGAGTATTAAGATAGATTGATAATGTACTAATATACAAATGAAATACATTTTATTATGTGTAATGTAGGTATACATAAAACCTCTTTAAAGGATTACATATGTGTAGGCACATGGCTCTCCATATTTAATGCAATGAGTATATATAAAGTATATGCCTTACATATAATAATTATTGGCTTAATTTCTTTTGGTGAAGTAACCTGTGCTATGTTAAAATATGTGCCTGTATCTTATTTCATCTGCTGTTTGTGTTGCCGGGTATTTTATTGCTAAATAATAAACATATTAGAAAGAGTTTAAGAAATAAAATAATTGAATATATTTTTATTGATTTGGCTAATATTTTGAATTCTTATGAATAGTAGGGGCCAAAAACAGTAGTAAAAATAGTACTAGATTTATATTTATTTTAAAATGCTATATTCCTTTAGCAGAGAAAAATATATGATAATTATATAACATGTCTGTGTGCGTATTTCAAGAAACGTTTTAGCTATCTCTTTAATTCCACATAAAGGAATTTCAAATTAAATAATTTTAGGAGTATCAACATAATGCATAATAGAGTTCTATGTATTGAGGAAATTACTACTAGTCCAGGGTCCCTGACCTAAGGGACTTCCAAATTGATTACACAACCTTTAAGATTCAACAGTAAAAAACAAACAAGCAAACAAACAATAAAACCCCCTAACATCTATATAAAGTTTTTGATACTTTCATACTGTAAAAGCCTAAATGTCGTAAGTGAGCCCAGAAGCTTTGCCTGTTTTTTAAGGTCTGCTAATTTCTTTAAATTATTGTAATATTTATAGATATATGCATGTTCTACATTGATCTCTAATATCAGCTTTTTAGTTATGGAATAAATTAGTATAATCCATATAATTAGGAATGTATTTGGGGAATTTCATTCTGAATTCCTTACTTAACTTGGAGTTCAAGATGATCTGGTTATTACTTCTCTTTAGTTTTCCTGGATTAGGTAATATTTGGTTTCCTAGTGTATTGTACTTTTTAAATGCCTGTATATTGCCAAATGCCTATAGTAACCAGACTCTCCTTTTTGTCTTAGAGTGTTTTAATTCACCTTTCCTCTATTTGATATGCAGTCTTTATGTAATGTTGGTATTTATCTGATCTATTGATAGGCATGAGAAGAGCCTTCATATCAATGTCAAGAGAAGTCCATATCTTTTATTGCTTACTGATGGGGGCTCAGTATCATAGCCTGTCAAGGACTTCCCAGGGAAAGCTAGGAAAACACTGGGGAGAGAATTCTGAATCAGAGGTAAAAGTCAGAGAATAGAGTTTACCTTCCCTTGATGAGACATACCCTGGCTGTCAACATAATGGAGGGTGGGCTAAAACTTAACAGGAGAATACGGAATGTTCCAATAGTTGCAACAGAAATCTCAGGGGCGTGCCTCACTAGCAACCCTCAACAAATCTTAATTTCTTTTGCATATATCATTTCTTCTGCTCTAATACTAACTCCTTGAGCTCAGGAGCCGTGTGTATGTTCTACTTCCTCAAGCACCAGCCCAAAACATAGTGCATAGACCAGTGGCTCTGCACAGAATGAAAGAACTACTCATAAAATGTGTTTTGATGAAAAATTAGTGCATTGATTTTTCTTAATTATTCAATCCTCTACAGAAATATTGAAAAAACCTGATTAGTTGTTATATTGCTTAAAAATAGTTATGACTTGGAAGATATTTTCTCTGAAGAGATAAATGAGGTTAAACATCTAGAACTGTGTGTTGGCTAGTTACTTAAACAAATAAATGAAGTTCTAATGAAGATAATTACCAATTGATATAAAATTAAATTTCACATTATATTTTTGGGAAAATAATTGTTCCTACTTTCAGTGCAATGGAAGAAACTTAAAATACTTATCTTTTTTTTCTGTTGGTTGAAATTATCTATGATGACACCAATGAACAAGTTCAGAGTGAAGAAGGACCCAAAGATGATAAAAATGACAAAATAAATATACATGTAGAGGTTGTATTCATATATGGGTTGCTTGTCTACCTATAAAATTAACAAGAGTTAGCAGTATGTTGATAGTAACATTCATCATTTTCTTTTTCGCATGGCTTCACAAAGTAATCCAAACAGTGCTATTTTAGGTGAACTTGGCTTTGTAGAAGTCATAGTTATTGAAGTTCAACATAATCAATCTTAAAATTTTTTCAACATTAAATATTTACTACATGCTTCCTATATACATGAACATAATCTACAAGTCACTGGTAGAAAAATTTAGTAACAAAGTGACCTAAAATATGTTTTTATTTCCAGAAAAAGATATAGAAGAGATGATACCATATATATGTATGTATGTATGCATATATATATATATATATATATATACACATATATATATATATATAAAATTGGATTACAGAAATGTCTTCACTGGATTTAACTTTCTTAGTGAGGGACTTATTTCACAGAAACACTTGGCACTTTAAAATATAAAAATAAAAACTATGAATAAAGTATGTTATTTCATTTTAATTTTGGCTAACTAATATTTACTGAACACTTAATTATCTCCAGGCTAAGTGCTCTACTTGCATTTTCTTGTGGGATCCTCAGAACAATCCCATGAGGTAGGCATTGAATTATTTTTCTGTATACAGTCAATAAACAGGCTCAGAAAGGTAAAGTAATTCACTTAAATGCAGTTGCACACATTGCACAATATGGCAGAGCATGAATTTGAGTCAAGATCTTTCTCCGAATGCTACACACCTAATCACCATACTATTAGGTGGAAGTTTTTCAGCTTATGTGTACATACCAAGGACACCCTGGAGCTACTGTTTGAAAATGGCCAAATTAAACTAAGGAGCTTTTTAAATGACAGATTTTAGTTTTATGTTGACCAATACTTACATTAACAGAATCAACAGCTGCATACATAATATCCATCCATCCCTTAAATGTTGCCTGTAAATATAACATTTATAGAATCTGAATGTGAAGCTTATACTCTAAAGCAGGCACATTTTAGTCCATTTAATGTTACATTTATTAAGTAATATCAAATCATTAAGTTTTCCTATATTTCAAAATACCACTTTAATATAAAGGTACTATGTCAAGCAAAAGAAAAAAAGGATGTATTCTCCAGTCACATTCTAAATCTTAATCCTTATTAGTTATTTCTAGGTTATTACAATGCCTGAAAATTTTGCACATGGACTTTTTTTTTAAGGTTCTATCTATCTATCTATCTATCTATCTATCTATCATCTATCTATCTAATTAGTTAGTTAGTTTTAGAGAGGGGAAGGGAAGGAGAAAGAGAGGGGGAGAAACATCAATATGTGGTTGTCTCTTGCACGCCCCACTACTGGGGACCTGGCTTGCAACCCAGGCATGTGCCCTGACTGGGAATTGAACTGGTGACCCTTTGGTTTGCAGGCTGGCACTCAATCCACCGAGTCACATCAACCAGGGTGCACATGAACTTTTAATTTTTCCCGAGGTAGAGGAGAATTTTCGGAGAAAGGCAAGGGACAACTTATCTGCATTTCTTAAGGACTCTCTGTGCTAGTGGGAAGTCCCTCCCATTCCCATGTAGTTTAAGACTGGAAGTCCAAAAAAAATGACTATTCATTTTTGGAGCAATATTCAGATGGTCCAATGGTGAGGGGTCAAAGGACACCAACAAGTTAATTATAAATTAGTAACTCTTGAATGCAAAAGAACCTATGATCTCTCACTCATTTTTATAAGCAAACATTCTAATCAACACCAAATCTCTTTTTAAAGTCACAAAGTCAGTAAAGTACTTTACCTTTAATTTCTAGTTAATAGATTACTTAAAATAATGACTTCTCTCAGTGTCCACTAAAATATCAAGCACTCATGAAAGGGGTCACTTACAACTTGAAGCAAGGAAAGGTAACCGTATCCAACATTATCAAAGTTCACCTTCAGGTTTTTCCATCGCACATTTTTACTATCATTCGTCAGTGCCACACAATCGGAATAATTTTGAACTTGACTTGTAGGAAACCGTAACCCACTTGTCATGTTAACACACTCATAGAACTTGCCCGCAAACAAATTCACTCCCATGATGCTAAATATTAGCCAGAATATAAGGCACACAAGTAGCACATTCATGATGGAAGGAATTGCACCTATGAGTGCATTCACGACCACCTAGTGTTCAAAGAAAGAAAAGAACAGTTAGGATCCATAAAAATGCTAAATGGGCAACATTAGTAAAACACAAGGCAGAATTAAAGAAGTTAGAAAAGCCACCATTAAATGTTTAAGACATCAGGTCAAGCAATCAACATATGTTAGCTGAAATCCTACTATATGCTCAGCAGTATGCCAAGCAAAACCAAATGAGGCAGGAACCCTGTGATCAACATTTTTACAAAACCCCATGATGAACACACAGTGAATCTATGAATGACAATACAAAACAAAATAACAAAGATGCTATGAAAGCTTAAATAAATGAAAAGGAAACATAAAAATAATAAACCAAAACCTGATCTATATAAGATGATCGTAAAATCTGCATACTCTAGAAAAAAAAGAAATTTATCAATGTAAATCATAAAGAAACAAATAAAATGTACATTTAAAGGCTCATAGTCCCAGAATTAGCAGTGCTAACATTCTCCCATTGAGAGAAACCACTGGCAAATATAAACTGGTTAAGATTAAGAATCATTTAGTGGTATAAACCCATTAGATTTAACTGATTCTGCTGGTTGTGTGATAGGTGAATTCAGTTAAGACCTTGGGACATCTGTATCCTCATCTGAAGAATGAGAGCAACCTTTTTAAATATATTACTCTAACTCCAAAAAAATACTTTGTTCAGGTCTTTGGCTAAATAGAATAGTGCTGGTCTCAGTTAAAACAAAGACAAAGTACGGTTTATCTTTAATACTTTATTTCTACTTTTAAGCATTTCAATTGCTAATGATCACCATCACCTCTTGCAACTCCCAATGATCCTGTGTGGTGACTATTGTAGCATTTATCATTCTCTAGATTTTCTTAATGACCCCATACTTCAAAACCTACCTGTCTTCTGACACTTCAGTTCTAGTCCTAATGTGAGTGCAAAAGTGTGAAAGACTGATTTGTTAAGTAACTAATTTGTTAAGCATTGGGCTTCCACATTTTTTGCAATATATTAAGCAAGCTCTTAAGACATTTCCAAATGGTGCAACATTTAGGGCCTCTGATTGCTTTTAAGATTGTCTAGAGCAGGGGTTGGCAAACATTTTCCCAAGTAGTTTTAGGCTTTGAGGGTTATATGTTCTCAGTTGCAACTGTTCATTTCTGCCACTGTAGCAAGAGTGTGCATAAATGGGCATGGCTGAAATCCAATAGAACTTCCTTTACAACTGTGGGTTTTGGTGTATTGACCCTTTGTCCAGAACGATAGTTATTACTCTGTAGAGGTTCCACGAGGGTGTGGCATTCTATTAAAAACATTATGGGTATGCTTTCTGTATGGAGAGATGATTCATACTTTCATGAGATTCTTATAGTGTACATGACACTAAAAGGATTAGGAAGAACAGGATTAGGGGATAAAGTTCCAAGCGGCCAACTCTTTGGCAAGCCACTTCTTCATCTTCATTTCTTGCCAACATCCCCACTACGCTTATTAGCTAGGCACACTGATCCTTCTAGACATTGCTCAAGTGTACCTTGCATGCTCGCCTCTCTGCTTTTCTACCATGTAGCATCTCTGCCCGGAATGCCAAATGGCCTGTGCTTTGGGGCTCACTCTCTCAGTCATGGCTCCCATCTAACCTCCTTGTAGAACCTTCCCAGACATCCCCAGGCAGCTACACCCATCTCTATTCTATGTTCCTGTGGTACTGTGTGGTTACTGTTTTATAACAGATGTCACAGAATAACTACTGTTCCCCCATCTGTCCATGACCACTGTCCCTACTCAGTCTTGGGGCACTGAGTTCTATTCACCATGGTATCTTTCCTAGCATGGCAGTTGACACATATTTGGTGTTTAACTGTTTGCTGAAAGAACATGAGCAGGGAGAAGGGTACATATTGTTCTGATAAGAAGCCATTGCCTTGTGAAAATCAATAAGCCCAAGAGTCTCCTGACTCAAGGAAAGCTAACTACAAAATGCCTCAAATCATTATTTATTTTTCAAAATGATCAACAGTGTGAAGAAACATCTCCTTTTTGCATGGTTAATAAATGTACTAAATAGTCATGTGTTCCCTTCCAAATATATTTATATTAAAATATTCTCCTTTGTTATAGACAAAGAACAAAGCAAATGGTAAAATAATCCATTGGCTTAATCACTGAGGGAAGTAATTTTATAGGGGAATGCATATTATTTGTTCCTAACATGGAATGTAGTATCTGCTTGAGTTTAGGGATCAGTCTTATTCTGGATAGACTATAACATTCTACTAATGCTCAAAAAATGAAGTAATGTCAATGAATTCCAAAACCATCTTTCTGTATAAAATGGGACATGTAATTTTTCAATTCTTAGATGATAAAAAGTACTGGAATTTTATTTATGAATTTTTTGTATAATTGTGACCTCATATATGTGGATCCATCATACACTGGCTTCATTAAGCAGTAGAGGTGACAGTCATAATGAGGTTAGCAGCAATAATAATGAAGATCTGTTAGATGAACAGATCTCTAATATTCACCTGAGGCTTCAGATTTCTGAGTCCTGCCCCAGAGTTTATGATTCAGTAGGTCCGAGGTGGGGCCTGGGAATTTATTTTTTAATCAGTTCTCAGACGATGCTGACACCTGGTCAATAAGGCACACTTAGAGAAGCAGTGATAGGCTAATCTGCGCGTTAAATTGTTCAGAGACTATAGGTAGGGAGAAAGTCAGATAAATAAAGTAAAATGCAATATAACAAGGTTTATGTGTGTCTGAACATAGAGAAAGGATGCCTAATTACACCTGGTGGTAGACAGACAAGGCACATTTTAACTGAAGGTTAAAAGAATGGGTAGCTGTTTATATGCTACGTTGGTGAATGAAGGCTGCAACAGGGCAGGGAGAGGCATTCTGGCCTAGAGAACAGAGACACAAGGAAACAGGGATAAACCTGGAAAAGTAGAAATTTGAGGAGAGTAGCAACAGGTAAGGAGATAGACTAAGAAGAGAAAATAAGGTCATTGCCCTCCACGTATTTTAGGAAGGACTTGCTGGTTTAACACAGCCCTTACCACGAGGCTGCTGGTAGTCGTGAACCTGACCTTCTTTGTCTTTGCAAAATCTCTTCTCCAGCACTAAGCAGCCTAGTGCAAATTTTGGAAATGCTCAGAGCTTTAGTTTTCTCAGGTGTAGTTTGGAGATAATGCCGCTTTTATAGAAACATTTGATTTAAGGATGAAATTAAAAGCAATGGTTGATGCTACTTCACTTCCTTTATTTTTCTTATGTCCCCATACCCAAGGTTGTTTCTTAAAAATACTATTTGAGCACCTGACACAGGCAAGTCCTTGATGATTTGTCTATGACAGGTGTTGGCAGCAGTAACAGTGCCTGTCCTCTTCCCTTGAATTTCCTGGCATAAGGAAGATTTTCATTTAAGAAGGGAAGAGTTATTTACTTGGATCTTTGCCTCACAATATTTGACTCTCTGTTACACAATATGCACTGAAATACTGTGTGTGATGTGCATGCACCCACATTTATATACACAACCAGTTCATTATATGTATGTATGTGTAAATAGAAACAGTCCATATCTCTACATCTCCATTTTTTCTTCTCTTATACTCCATTTAAAAATAAGCATATTATATTAGGAAGTTTAGTATTTCCTTACCCTCATTCCTTCAAATCTAGATAAAGCTCTTAGAGGTCTTAACGCCCTGAGGGTCCGAAGCGACTTAATGGCACTAAGCTCTGAGTAGTGAAGAAGGTTTGCAACTAAAGTAACCAAAGAGACCTATAGAAAAAAATACAATTGTCATTAATTATTTCAGTGACATAATAAAGCATATAGAGGAAACATCAGTTTCAAGGATCACTAAGAGCAACTCAGCAAGAACAGTATGATTTTATATATAAAGTCACGTAGTCATTGCCTAAAAGAATGGGTAAGGTGGATGCTTTTGTAAGAAAATGGGTTTAAAGGAAGGTTAACCAAAATAAAATGAAGTAACAGAAGGGAAGCACATTATTTCTTACATCTGAATAAAAATCACGTGTACCTTTTACACTTTGGTAGTCAATGGTTACATACTTGCATATTAATTCTGAACATTTAGTTAGAGCAACTCTCAGAATTTCTATTGAAATCAAGCCTAGGGCACAACAAAGGGTGGGATTCTAAAGCTAAGTCATAAGAGTATGTGGAATTAACTCAACTAAATCTAAGCTTTAGTATAAATGTATTCAAAAGCAATTTGAAAAACCATAATTTCATGATAGGGTACTATGATATTGAATGTAATAGGTGAAAATTATTGAAAAAACTACATCATAGTCTGGAACTGAGAATATGTATACATATATACATCTATTTATCTGTGTATACACGTGTGTATATTGATGAGTAATACTCAAATAAATTTCAAATAATCAAAAAACCTGAAGAAATCACACAATTCCATCTTCTGAATATCCAATCAGATCACTGGTTCTGGAACTTTAATATGCACCAGAATTACCTGGAGGGCTCGACACAAGAGTCTGCTGGGTCTCAGCACCAGAGTTTCTGATGAATAGATATTGGGTGAGTCCTGAGAATTGCATCCATAATAAGGTCCCACCTATGTGTGCCAATGCTGTTGGTTCAAGGATCATATTTTGAGAACTACACTAGCTATGTTGCTCAATTTTTGAGAAATGAACAATATTTCAGCTCTTCCCTCAAATCTGCATCCCTAGATTTGCATCTCCACCAAGAAGAATATTGCATGCAACTTCGCTCTGTGTCAGACATAAAAACATTTTACACTGAACATATATGTAATATATATTTACATGTATAAATATTTGGTTGCCATTTTTCAAAATATTAAATAATATTTCAAATTGAAGCTATGTGCCTTCCTCAGTTCTGCATGTTACATATCCCTAAATATTGAGAATTAGCACTTCATATTTTCAAATACAAAACAAAATAATTTGTTTTTAAATACCATAAATCCTTCTTAGTTTAAAATAAATTCAATTTTACTTGTAAATTTTTATTTCCTAAGCTGAGTGATGAAAATAATTATGTTTATAATAATATATTAGGGTTTTTGAATATCTTAAGTCTTTTATAATAACATTTAAGATACCTAACATATTTATAGGTTAAGAGAAGAGAAATAACCTATATTCCCTCTATTATTTCTTATTTTGGTTAGCCTTTCTTTAAAACTATTATATTAAAGAAGCATCTACCTTGCCATTTATTTTTATAGGTGTTAACAAGGTAAAATATACATATAAGGTGAGTCTAAAAACAACATAAAATCATTGATATAAGTTATCAAAAATTAGTTTTTTTTTTTCATACAGAAAGTGCAAGAGGACATATGAGGTGCAATGTGTACCTTAGGAAAATTTTTTTCTGCACATCACCTATACAGAAAACAAAGAATTTTATTGCTAATAATATTTTGTATATTGAGCTGTTAAAAAGGAAAGAGTTCATGGAGCTTTAGATAGCAGTTGAGAAACTCAACTTTTGAGTAGATATGATTAGTTTTGGCTAAATTTTATAATTTTTGCTATTTATAGCCATGCTTACTTATAACGTTGATATCTATGAGTAATGCTGTATTAATTTACCTTTTCTGAAAAGTTTGATAATGCAAACTCTTGGTTAAATGTTACAGTACTTGTCAGTACTATAAAAATTTGCATGTTGCCCTCTAATTCAAGACATCATATGGAAAAACAACTCTAAGAACTATTACTAGTTATAGGATGTTCCTTCTCTAATCACAAAGATCAGATTTTGAAAAATCGAGGAGAATTAGTAAAACACGGGAGGACATAATTTATTCTGAGAAAAATCATATTGGGAGATTGAGGTCATAAATTAAGAAAGCCTTTTAAAAGTAATACAAACTATCACATATAAATACATTTATTGTTATATATTATTAAAATAAAACATTAGAATATAAAACAAAATAATTAGAGTGCACTAAATAAGAATGAATTGCAATAATGGGTGTTGTACCATTAATTTTTATTTGCGATGTCTTGATTTCACAAGCTGGTCCTGACTATTTCAAGAAGATGACTAAAAAATATTTTTGCTTTGTTAAAAATAAATCCTAAACTGGAGCATTCTTGTGTATTTTCTATCATCCAAGTAACCGACAGATTTATGAGTTTATTATTTTAAATTATTGATGCCAATTTCTCTGCTCCACTGCTATTGTTAAATTGGTTTGAACAGATAAGGGCTGTGACTAATTGTGGTTTTCCTTATCATTGTGACTGAGGTAAATATTATGAAATTCTATGCCTTTTCTTCTCCCTAACAGAGTTGTATACTTGAGTACTACCATTTTTATATAACTTTCAACTAACATATAAGGCAGGTAGATACACGTATCACTTTATTTTCTAATTTTATATGGTAGAAAAGTGAATATGTTATCTTTTTTATCTGTGTCCCTGCCCTTTTCCACTCCTACCTCTCACCTTCCAGTTTTTTATTTTGTTCATATTTTTAAAAGGAATGATATACAAATCATGTGTGTGTGTATATATTTAAAAATCACATCTTCTCTGATTGCAGAAAACACAGGCAAGAATAAATTGTACCTTATAATGGTACAGAAAATAATTTACATTTGTTGAAAAGTGTCTCTTTTAATATTTCTCACAGATATATTTCTACTGGCTATATTAATATTTCTAAAAAACATAAACCTAGAGCCTGAAAGTACAAAAGTTAACCAAAATTAAAATATAATAAACAGCATTAGTGAAGGCTTTGCAGAACTTTTAATCATAAGAAGAAATCTTCCTTTAAATTTCAAAGTACTTACATCAACAATTAAGAAGTCCAGCCAACACCAGGCATTGGTGAAATATGTTTTATAACCATAAGCTACCCATTTCAGAAGCATTTCCAGAATGAAGACGTAAGTGAATATCTTGTCAGCATACTCCAGGATAGTCTTAATGACCTTTTTCTTTTCAATATATATGTCTTCAAAAGCCTGTGGAAATAATCAAATTTCAATTACAACTGAAAGCTTGTGATTCATAACAAAAACAGGAAATAAAATTTTCACGCAAAAATCACTGAAATATAGTAGTATTATGGGTCAGCTGACTTTCCTCTGGTCTGTGGCTACTGTGTAACACCCAGTTCCAGCTCTCTCACCACCAGTGCATGCCACTGGTCACCAGAGGTCACGAGAAAGAAGGCAAAAGAATGAAATTATGTATAAGGGTCTAAAAGAACCAGATATTTTGGCGTATGCAGGGATGTCCATCTCATCTGACTCTCATTTTAATCCTCTCTAAACTGGATAAGACCTAATTGAAAACATGATTCCAGAATCAGCCACTCTGATATATCCTTCTCACCCTACACTCCCCTTCACTGGCTTTGAGACATAAAGTAATTTTTAGAATTCCACTGAGCTTCCTCATTGGTAAAATAAGCAAAATGCTGTAATCTCACAGGATTGTTTGAAAATTAAAGGAGAACACTTATATAAAGATCTAGACTTACAATAAAAATGTACTAAATTACAGCTATCACCTTTATTTTTTTAATAGATAAATAGCCTTAAAATGTAGCTCAATTGGCAAATTCCCCGGTAAAAGTACAAACAGCAGCTTCCTGAAATAGCTTTCCCTTTTCTTCCTCCTATGATTCATTTTAATTTCAGCTTTGAGAGTGCCCCTCCCCAAAAATGTCATCTTCATTTTTAGATATTTTGAATAAGGTATTACTCTAAGCTTTTCTTTAATTTTTTGAAATTTCCTTTCTTAGGAAATTTCATATAGTCATATGAAATTTGACTTAGTCATATATGTGACTCAGCATGAGATAAACTTCCTTAGTTGTTAGGAATAAAAGTTAATGTAGACAAAATTCTGTCAAGATTCCTACTTGCATTCCATCAGGTAAGTGAAGTAGCATTTTCTTACTCATCTTCTGTTTCTGAGAAGAGAGAATTGATAGGAGAGGCAATCTATGGGGGGCCCTAAACATCTCTGCATGTTCTTGATGGGTATGCCAAAAATACAAGGCCCTGACTGCTCTTAATTCAGGTCATTTCTTGGGGTTGTTTTTGCAACAAGCAACACTGAGAGATGAAATAGGATCACCCTCTGCTTGCTACAACAGGGTGGGTTCCCTAAGCTCAGTGCTCCTCTGCTGTGATGCTAACCTACTCTTTAAATGTACATTTAGCTCAATGCTATGGTCCTATGGGATTTAGGGACAATGTGAGCCAACATAAACACGTTGAAGTTCATGCGGCTTTCTATGCCATGAGTAATAAAGCCCCTTGCCTCTGACTTGAAAGTCATATATCTCCCGCCAGTATTCATGAATCAGTAACAGGTTGACTTGCTATAGAGTAAGATTAAATCCCAGATCCATGAAGACTATCTATGAGGCAATTTTTTAATTTCTTGAAAATTCTGTCTTTAATATAGTGGAATTTCCTGCCACATTTGTAGCTGGCATTGGGCTTCTAGCGGCTCATCCCTCTTAGTGTCAGTGGGAAAGAAAAACAAATTAAGAAGAGGCTCAGGGAGTTTGTAACTCCCAGACTTCTTTCAACTCTGAAGGTGGTTGGTAAACATAAAAGAATGAGAAACTTGTCCCATTCTCACCCAGAACTGCAACTTATTTTTCCTTCTAGTAACATTCAAGGTGCTTCATAAAAGCATCCTTGCCTATCTTTGGCACTTTGTCACAGTATCACCGGCCACCACTTTCAGCTCTGTATTTACTTTCCCTTCCATGACACGTCCTACATTTTGGCAACTTTTAATTTCCTGTATATGATGTGGTTTTACGCTTTCTTCTAATTGTACTACATTCCCCTCAGAGCCCCTTACTTTGCTGGAAAATTACTATTAATCTTTCAAGATCTTGCAAAATATCCTCTATTTTTCTGAAATCCCAGCAGAAAATGGTTCTTGCTACAGGTTTTATAAAGTATTTTCTTAACTTACAAACACATCCAAGTTCTACAATCACTTGTGCCTCTCCCCCAGTTTCGATCGCTGAGTTCCTTATCTTACCTGGATCTCATCTGTCTTTGTAGTCAGGTCAGCAAGAACAGTATCTGGCATGTGGTAGTGCTCAGTAAACATTTACTGAGCAGAACTAAAATTTTATCCTTGCTACCAATCATAGGGATTGTTAGGTAAAAAAAAAAACAAAACAAAACTTGCTAAGGTATTTTTATCTTCCAACTCATTTATTAAAAGTACTGACAATCAATTTATTGTTTTGGTTGTTAGATCACTTACCAGAGCACCACTGCTGAGCAGGATCATGAGGACAATAAAGCTCTCAAACCAACTGTGTTCAACTATCCTGTAGCATGTTATCCTGATGTTCCACCAGATTTTTCCTCTCCCCGAGTTTATGTTAACTTGGCAGCAAGGGAATCTCCGTACGCAACCTGGCAAGAAAGACGCACATATAAAATCTTGATATTCAGAATTAGTAAAACACTTAAAACACGAGGTCTGTCCAGAAGGTATCCAGCCATGTAATATGAAAAATAGACACTCATATTGAAGAAGATACAAAGTATAAGAAACACTACATAGGACAATGATGCCTCAGTCCTCTTCAAAGTAGGCACACTGGGACCTCACACAGTTCTCCCAGTCGCCATCAGCTGCCTTGTTATATTTTCCTGAGTCTCATTGTTGGTCTGAAATCTCTCCCCTTTCAAAGGTGATTTTAGTTTTGGGAAAAGCCAGGTGTCCCAGGGCACCAAATCTGGCCATAAGGAGACTGAGTCACCTGGGTGATTTGATGTTTCATCGAGAAACTCTGCACGAGATGTGATGCATGAGCAGGCGTGTTGTGATGAAGCTGCCAATCACCAGTTGCCCATAGTTGCAGCCTTCTGAATCATCAGAATAGATTCTTCAGAGGAACACTGAAGCCTAACACAAAACCTGATGCAGATTAGTTGCTCTACTTGCTCAGTCATTTTGAATGTGACACATACCACACAGCACACATGCTCACTCAACAGCATCTACCAGCCCCCGCTGACCAGTACAGTGAAATTGTCATTGTTCACACATACATGTTCCAGTCCACTCTCCTGGGTTGTCAGGTTACATCGATGTCACACAAACCATTGTTGTTAGGTTAACTTCTTATTTTATTAACAATAGCTGGGGTTTTTTCTGGACAGACCTCATACATTACTTAATGTAAAGATTTTCTATAATGTCCCTCGACCAAATAATTTCTAATAATTATACTTGCAGCTTCAAATAGATTCAACTTGGGTGTCACCTTCTCTCATCTCCTAACTCTCCATGGTGTTTTCTTAATATTTGTCAGCTATTTCTAACTTAGAATATCCTTGTGTTCTATATTTCCTTGATTAGTCATCACTCTCTTCTATGGTATTTAAAGCACTTTTTTATTGTTGAAATCCTAATACAATCCTATATGCAGTCCTGATACACAATGAGCACTAAATTTAATGAACAAATGAATGAACTATAATCTGAGGACAAAAATGCATTTCAGGATCCTCTTTGCTGAAAGATAGTTTCCTTTAAGTAGATCTAGTCTGCAGTTCAGTGTGGCTTCAGCTCCTCCATAAAAAGCCCTTTGAGAAACACCATTGGAAGCAATATTAAGAAAATTAGTGGAAGGCCCTAAAATCAAGATAAAAAAAATAGATCTTGATTAGAAGATGCAGATGAAACTGTTTCAAGCACTCTACGTTAAAAACAAATCTGACATTGGAACCCTATGTGTAAAATACACTGCTATGACAAAACTGAGAAACATTTTATTTAAAATATTTTGTTTATTCATTTATTTTACCATTAAGCATTTATTAAGCATCACCTATATACTTAGTTTGTATAATAGTTTCCTTGCCTTGGGGAATTTATTTTCAGTTTGGGTTAGGCAGACAGATCAAGAAATAAATGGGTTATAGCCAACTCCTGACAACTAGAATGACAGGAGTTATTTTGGTGGCATGGAGGACGTCTACCTACCCTGGCTTGTTAGAAGGAGAGGTCAGAGGAGGCTTCCTAGAAGAGATGGAGCCTGAATCAAATCAAAGTACTAGCCAAAAAGTGTTGTGTGGAATTCCAGGCCAAGAGGCAGAAAATGTGTTGTGCATAGAAATTACAAGCAGTTCAGAATTGTGATGAATACAAAGTATACCCAAGAAGCACAGGTGAGGTTAGAGTAATTGATCAGATTGCAGAAAGCATTTCCCCCACCTTAAGGAGTTGGGTCTATATCCTATAAATATTAAGGAGTTGGGTCTATGTCCTAAAACATTAAGGAGCCAGGGAAGGGTTGTGCGCAGACAATGACAAGGCAAATTGCAATTTAAATGGATGTCTCCAACAGTTGTGTGGAGGGTAAACTGGAAGGAAAGGGGAAAAAAGGAGGGGTGGAGATGAGGAAAGACCCAGAACCAGAAAACCATTTCTAATTTGGGTCAGCAAAGCAAGAATAATAACAACAGATTTAATACATATTTGGCAGGTAGAATCAGTAGAGTTTGGTGACTAATTGGATATCATATGAGGAGGAGGAGGAGCCCAGGATGACCACAGGAGCAGGAGTTGACTGGGTGGTAATGAGTCTGAGATGCCAGTGAAATCTCTAAATACAGATATTCTGCAGATATTTAGAAGTGTACGTTTGAATCTCAGAGAAAAAATCTGAACTAGAGCAGTATATGTAGGAATCATTAGCCTATTTGTGATAGATCAGGACAGTTTCTGAGGTTATTACAGAAATGTTATTTAGGGCAAAAAAGAGTCAAGTCTGAAACATTCTGGAACCACACTATTAAGGGGCAGAATTCAGTGGTATAGGGGAGCCATCTCACACCAGCTCTTGATAACGTGGTTAAATCATTAGCCCGTTATTAAATGCAGCTGTTATCAAAAATTAAGTTGTATAAATTTAAAATTATAACATGCTTTAGGAAGGTAATAAATGTTGAAAACATACTTTCTAATCATTGTACTGTTATCTATGCTCTAGAAACTATTTTTTTTTGTCTGATCTCAACACTGGAAATTTGTTATACTCTTGGATTACTGTGCATCTCATTCCAGCTCCACATTTAGTGAAGTCATATCAGTAGTTTTAAATCATCCATGGGGAATCTTTACACTAAAAAAGTCATCAAATGCTATAAAATCTGTGTTCCCTGACTTTCTGGAGAAGATTTAAAGTGATGAAGAAAATGTTAATAGAACAGATAAAATAGTAAAAGTCTGCCATGTCTGTAACCATTACACTGAATAGCATGAAAAATTTAGGAAACACTCGTTTATTATTCAAATTCTATTATCTGATTTAGCGAAGATTTGCCCCATCACTGATCAGTGAGTCAAGTTCTCACATACTGCTTCTTTGTTTCACTTTCACCACCCTGATTAATATCATTGAAAATACCAACCAACATTGTGTTTAAATCTGTGCTCATTCATCAACTGCAATCATTGAGTTTCAATACATACAAAATTTGGCAAAATTTAACAAAAGCATTATGTAAGAATTAGCTACCTGGAATATATAATAAAGGATGCTGTTTATATTATTATTTGTAAACTGAGTGACACATAGCCTTTAAATTAGTAAAATTTATAATAAACTGATGTACCCATGCATACTTTCTTTCCTTTTTTTTGGAAAGCTGATGATTAAACATTTACTTGCACACCACTGGGACAGGTGAAAGAGAAGAAAACCTTGAAGGAGAAGCAGGCAGAGATGGAGGACTGGGAGGGATGTACTGCACTAAAAGAACTGAGAGAGCAAATTTTATGAAGGACCCTCGAACTACACCATGATCAAGAGAGGTCCAGAAGAGAGAGATTGAAAAATTTAACTATTAAATTAAATAAATTAAAGTTTGATTAAAAAGAAACAACTGGAATAACTTTGGAAAAAAGGAAGAATTTTAAAAAGAGGAAGTACAATTAATCCCTCTCCTAAAATATTTTACATAAAAAAGAGACCTCATTTGGAACAAATGCAAGAGGTGAGAGAACACTTTTTAGAACCTGAATTCAGAAGTCTGTAAGCTAGGCAATTTAAAAAGTAAATTTTTTCTATAAAACAATACATTTCATACAATTACTGAGTGTTGGGAACCACCCTGCCTGGTTTCAAAAGCTGTAACCCCAGCCAAGGCTAAGGCTGAGGGAATGACCTTGGCACCGTAAACCACCAAGGAGACAGGCTTATCTCCCTGGCAGGAGTGCTGCTTCTGCTACTTCATCTATAACTGGACCCCAATGCTTGGTCGGTTAGCCAATGAAAGGTAAGATTCCTGAAGGGGGGAACGACCTAAGACAGGGACGATTACATGGGAGGCCCCCAAGGAAGGACTTTGGGGGATACAGCAAAAGGGGGTGATGGACCCTCGCCCTCGGCTTTGAAAAAGCCTGAGTCCTCATTGTCTGTGAGAAAAATCTCCTAATCTCTTGGCTGCCTTACTCCACCTAAGCCTGAAACAATGACAGGGTGGTGCCGCTCTGTGCTGGAAAGGGCAGGTTCCCCGGGTGATCAAGCCTAAGAAGGAATATGTAAAATCCTGTGAAACCTGCTTTGTGTTTAGAAAACTCTCAATTGAATGATAAGGGTCTCAGGAAGAAGTAAGTTTGTTCCTTAAAGTTTTACAGCTCTTTGACCCTGACTCAAAATAGGCCCTCAGAGTTCCTTGTTGTCTGTTGTTCAATCCTTACTTCCTAGCAATGAGTAATGAGCTTTACCTGAATTCTTATGCAAACGAACCCAATAAAAGCCCGCTCTGGCGGGGGAACAAGGTGCTCTCTCCTAGGGCACTCTCCCCTAGGGAAGGTGGCCATGGCGCTCCCCACTAGAGAGAGTGGCCGTTTCATCCCTATTTCTCCACAGGACTCGGTTGTCTCTGTGTATGTTTTTCCTGTGTTTCAACGAGCCATCTGCAGCATTCCACCATCACTGCTGGTCAGTGGCCACAACAACTGAGCCTATCAAATAGTAACTTCACATAATCTTGAAGTGTTTGTGCTGAAACAACACTGGAACTCTCCTATGAACCACATGTTCCAGACAATGTCTCACGGCTTCTCTCATGATTCTGCAGTGAACCTAGTTCGCTGACCTGGGTTGATATGAGGCATATCCTCACACTTCAATTTCTAGCTTTATAGAAATGTAGCAGACTATATTTTCCCCTTAAGATTCTGCTGTTTTTGCGATCATGTATATTTTATATGTTCCTGTTGTTTCTCTCTGGAAGCTTCTAAGTTCCTAGAAGGCTAAACTGGGAATGTAAACTGTCTGTTTTGCCCTTTCTTCTGCTCACATACATAGCTTAATATGCTATATATAGTTCACTGAAAAGACATAATCTCTCCCCTTGAAAAGAATTCTAAAATCATCTAAGAATTAATCATGATGTGAAAGGTCAGATCTCTCTGAATTTTAGAATTTACAAAAAGATTGGATTAAAAAAAAAACCCAGGATGAATGGAAAATATATACTTGACTTCATTTATCCAATGTTAATTACAGTTAACATAACCTCAGATCTGGAAGAATTTATCTTCATTGTATTTAAAATAATTATCTCGCATCTCAAATATATTAGTAAAGAGAATATTTTATTAATTGATGTAGAAAAATAGTAAAAGGGTAGGGTCAAAAATTGACTCCCAGATGTCTCTTTCAGGGCAAATGAAAACACCAGAAAGATTGAAAAAGTTTAAGATAGAATTTGCATTTATATTAATTTAATGTTTTAAACTTTAGAATTTATCTGAAACTTAAAAATAAAGGTCTCATGCAGAACAGAATCAATCTGCCTCAAGTATAATTACCAGAAGAGAAAGTTATCCCTTTGGTTTTGAAGATTTTACTAACTGGGATTTACTTTTGTCTGTTTTAAAGTTGAAGAGAAATACTCTTTGTGATTGAGGTAAGCAAAGGAACTATGCATTCTAATTAGTAAAGTAAGTAAACTCTGTATGTGGGATGAAGGTTCATAAATATTGCCCTCAGGATTTATCACCCCTCAGAGAGTTTCTCTCATTTTGAGGCGGGAGTGCTCGATCGCTTGTCTGACTTTTCTGCAAAGGTAAATCCCAAGAGATTTCCAACCTAGGTGGTTAGCAACATTATCACACCTTCTTTTTTAAAGGGACTATTAATTAAATGCAAACATAACAAAGAACTTCTCAAACATTTTAATAGATCCCTAAGGGTAAACAATATTTCTTTTTGGTGGTTTCATTAATTTGCTCTCGTGATCCATAACATAAAGTTTATACTGGGTTTTATCATATTAGACCAATGCTCTCAAATAATGAAACCATCGACCTTTTCTAAGACAGATTACCCATTAAGAAAAACATAGTAGCATGATCAGTATAATTAATGTAAAATATCCATTAAAAAAATCAATAATTTTTTCACCACCTTCAAAAAATTTCTTTAAAATGTCTTAGTCATCTAAAACTAGTGTTTTGTCCACATTTTCTTTATAATAAAAGACACAAGGGAGTTACTTATTGTGTTATTAAAGTTAGAAGTAGTTACTAGTTATTTTATAAGAAGTTGATGAACGTGGAACACTTTGGGGGAAAGTTGAATTGGCTTCTCCTACCAAATAAATGGAAAGTACATTATTTTAAAGACAAAAGGGTATCCATCTTACACCCTGGCCCTGATTTTATAATTTTGTAATTGTATAGTCCAATACAACTACAATAGAAAACCAAGCAGAATCAAAGAGTCATGTCAAGTTCATATTTATAGGCTGCCAAGACATGTAGAATTATGGATAGTGAGAAACAGTACAGGATCTAAGGAAGGAGGCTGAAATCTTGAATTATCGAGCTAATGGAACAGAACTAAGGAAGGTAAAGGGGATGAACAAGATGTGAAATAATAAAGGATAGCCATGAAGTTGAAAAGGATCAATGAATATGAGATAATGAACAACAAAATCAGTGTAGCATTCATTTTCACTGATTTAACTTTCAAACTTCCTTTGATTTTTCTGCTACCTTTCATGTAACAAAAATCTCAGAAGGCTGAATGCTGCTCTAAATGGGCCCTGGTTCTAGCTCAGCTCTTCTAAACCAGTTATGAACTGGTTAGATGTCCTTTCCAATGTAAGTGAACAAGTTCCCAATTTCCCATCCTGACAAGAACACTCATATCGAAGTCTTCATGTAGAAACTATTTCCAGTTTCTGAGGCCCCCAACTTTGAGGCTTTGTGACTCTTCTCTTTCTTTCACAGCCTACATTCAATTCAACAGCAAATCCCTTCAACTTTAAAATATTTTCAGAATCTCATACTCTCACTATCACCAATACTAACACACTAGTCTAAACTCCCAACATCTCTCACCTGGATTACTGCAGGAATATCGAAGAAGCTGCCCAACTTCTGCCCTCACTATCCACTCATTCACTCTTAGGGTGGCATTTTGTGGAACTTGGAAATGAGATGCTTCTAACGTCCTTCACAGCTTTTATAATCTTGCCTTTACTATGTCTCAGGCCTCAAATTTTCTATTCTCCTCATCTCTCAATCTATCCTATTCATACTAGCCAATGCTGTACATATGTTTTTTTCCAATGCTGTGCATATTCCTATCTCAGGGAATGTGCCTTCATTACTCTGCCTAAAATACTCTTTCTTCATATATTTGCATGGCCCACTTCAATTTTCTCCAGGTCTCTGATCAAATGGTACCTTTTTAGGAAGACCTTCTCTGACCTTTCTATTTATATGATAGTTGGTTCCTACCCCTCCTACTTTCTTTTTATTTTTCCAAAGCCCAGAAAGTCCAATGAGTATAAAGTCTCTAGGAGAGCACAGCTGCTTCAAGTGATGTGACTGAGAGCTATGTGTTCCCTCAGTAAATTCCTTGTCTTTAAATAGATATGTGTATATACATTAGGCCACGGCCTGGTAGTGGTCTGTGGCCTGTTAGGAACAGGCAGCCAGCAGGAGGTAAGTGACAGACTAGTGAGCAAAGCTTCCATTACTGCCCAAGCTCCACCTCCTGTCAGATCAGTGGAGGCATTAGATTTTCGTAGGAGTGTGAACCCTACTGTGAATTGTACATGAGAGTGATCTAGGTTGTACACTCCTTATGAGAATCTAATGACTGATGCTAAAGCAGTGATGCTAGCACTGAGGAGCTGCTACAAATACAGATTATCCTTAGCAGAGAGGTTTGACTGCACAGAGACCATAATAAATCAATAGCTTTGTAGACTCATATTAAAACCCTATCAGTGAATGGCAAGTGACAATTAAGCTTTATCTAGTAGTTTTCCAATCCTGCCCCACCCCTGATCCATGGAAAAATTGTCTTCCACAAAATCAGTCCTTGCTGCCAAAAGTTTGGGGACCACTGCAGTACAGTATACAAATTTTAAATACATATAGATATACTCAAGTAACAGCCCCACAGGTCGCAATGAGATATTTCCAGCACCTTCAAAGCACCCTCATGCCCTTTCCAAATCTGTACTCCATAAAGGTAACTGCTAGTCTCACTTCTGTCTCTGTAGATTTTGCCTATTCTCTTCCCCCCAGTTTTATTGAGGTGTATTTGACAATTAGAAGTTGTGTATGTTTAAAGTGTACACTTGATGAATTAAGTATACATTGTAAAATAATCACTACAATCAAGCTAATTAACATACCCATCACCTCACATAATTACCAATTTCTTCTTTTTTCTGTGGTGAGAATATTTAAGATCTACCCTCTTATCAGGTCTCAGGTATACAACACAGTACTGTTAACTAAGTCACATTGCTGTGCATTAGAATGTATTCATATTGTATAACTGAAACTTCAGCCCTCATTAAATTTTCAGTGATCAAGGCCAAAGCTCATTCAAACAGGCATAAAACATGTTATATAGTAGACTTGATTTAGAAATTATGAATACCCTGAAAATATTCACATAAGTATTCTCACTAGTGGTTTGTGGGATTCAAATAACCTTTGCAAAATGTGATCTTAGTAAGACTATACCTACAGTCTGGAATAGCTCAGCATTAATACTTGCTGTAGAGGGTTTAAGTTTTTCTAAAGTTTTTTTTTTTTTTTTTTTCTGATTTGAAGCCACAATTTGGTTGACAAGTCCACTTCTTTCTAGCTATCCTAGAATTTTAAGTCAGAGTCATTCACAAAATGGGTAAAAAGAATCTTGGTAACATCTGTACAAACTTAAGTTTACATGGTGCTATTCTATTTATTAAGAGACAAGCAATATATAATAAAATTCTTAAATGTCTTTAACATGAACACTTCTAAAAAAGAAGCTCTGTGTGTTTTACTTATGGTACAGTAAAAACACAAAATTTCTATCAGTTGGGTGCTATAGTTTGCTTCTCCCTCCAAATGAGATCAGCTGGCTTGTATTCAAAGAAAACTCATGCACTCGTAGTAGTTCGTAGATATCTCTGTTGGGTAGTCATTTTGTTTACCGCATGAGTGTTATAGGAGATTATTCGCAAAAATTCTGGAGAGTGAAAGCAAGTCAATAATTTTCATAAAAATTACTGATGCTGAGACAAGCCCATAAGTAGATAGTGAGGCATTAGTATTAATACCATCATAGCTTCTACATAGGACTGTTAACAAAATACTTTAAAAACAAAGAGGAAAGAAGAAGGAGGACAGGTACTGTGTCAATTAATTTATGTGTTATCTCATGTAATCTCCTAAACATTCCTATGAGCTGGATGTGGTTGTTCTAACCACTTTACAGATGAGGTATCCGAGAGGTAAGATTTTAAAATGTGCTCCAGTTTTCATAGGGAGTTAGCAGTAGGCCAATCAGAACTCATTCATCAGGCTTCAAATCATGTGTTCTTTATTATTGTATTGTGCTACAACCCTACTCTAAGCCTGAGTTTTTACTTAGATGACAAAGTACTTGCTTAGAAAATACTGCATACTTTTATAGGTCAAGTTTGAATTTACTACTTTGAATAAAGTCCCTGAAAAATTCCAGGAGTAGTAAGAAATTCAGTTAGGCAGAAAATGAAAAGAGGTACTCTTAGAAAAGGGTAGATAGAGGCCAACGGTAAAGGCTTTGCATGCCAAGTTAAAGACTTCAGGTTTTATCCTGTAGACCGATGGTTCTCAAATTTTAGTGCACATCAGAATATGCTGGAAGACTTGCATACTATCCCCAGAGTTTTCAATCAAGTTATGGTTTCTGTGACGAACTTGTGGCTGAAAGAGAGAAGAGGACTGCCTCGAGACTTCAGCTTGAGAGGAAGGATAGATCATGATGTCACTAAATGAGATGAAGATGGAAGGACATAGTAGATGGTATGGGGAGAACCACTAAACTTTGTTTTAAACGTTTTAAATTTGAGATGTTTAAAGGCAACAGGTAATGGGAACTGTAGGCAGATGAGAACTCAAGAGTGACAGCAGGTTGAAAAATAATGATATGGAAATGGCTGTTCAAGCTATAGACATGGATGAAACCTTAGGGCTAGAAAGTAAGAAGATAAAAAGCATCAGAATGTGGGGGGCATATTATGTAAGGGATGTGAATAAAATCAGCCACTAAAAAAATGAGGGAAGAAACTCCGCACTCTCACAAATGTAACAGATCACAGGTACAAGGTGGCCTCTGAAAGAAAGAGGTGGAAGAATGCTGAGACAGACTGTGACCAACAGCATCAAATGGCCAACTGAGTGTTATCACACAGCTTTGATAAAAGGGACAGTAGTACCATGTATCCCATTACATTGTATTCTATTGGCTCCATGGAGCTGGGAATATGGATTAAGGATCTGAAATGAAAAGCATCGGCATCCTACAATAAGTAGAGTGCTTTATATTATAACACATTGTTATTGTAAATCATTGTCAGTAGAGTATCACAAGGATGCAAATTGAAGATTAGAATGCTCCAACGACTTGCCCTTGGTCACACAGCCATGAATGACTCAGCGTGGAATGGAGTAGTCTGACTTTTTTACTAAACAACCCCCAGTAAGTATTAGGTTTAAGATAAAACCCAAAACATTAATAAATGAATGCTAACCAAGGTCTTGTTTTTTCTCTTACCATCTGTAAAACAGGCCTCTGGCTCATCTGCATTTACAGTTTCAGCCTCCGCTGCTTCTTCTCCTGGCAGAGGGTTATCAACTGTGCTGCACTCTGAGGAACTCGACGGGCTCAGTCCCTAAAAAGAAATTCACCACCCCCAGGTAGTTTATTTAGAGTTTGTTCAAATCTTGCATTTAAGCCATATATATTAATCAGAGTCATGCAAACTGTAATGAAAAAAATATTAACAGTATGATGGCCATAAAAAACAAACACAGAGGTCAACACCTTACAATGCATCTGTGCTTGATCTATCTACACATCCTGTGAACAATAAATGTCATTCTTTTTCTTATGCTAACAAGTATTTAGACGGGATTACCATAAGGTAATATTTTGATGTTACACTATAGCAGTTGCAAAATTCTGGCCAAATTTTTATTATGTTTTATGTTTAATGGACATTTGTGTGTAACAGTAATTATTACTCTAGGACAACCAAGATCCTGACAGCAATAACATGTATGTGCCAAATTGCCAACACCTGATAATTGGAAGGTCATATCTCATAGTTGGCAGAAAAAAAAATGTTGGTACTTAAAATTAAAAAAAAGAAATTAGTGCAAAATGAAATCCAAACATATTTACTCTATTATCTCATATCAGAATATGTATCAGGATGATATAGATAGAAGTCTTTCATGGAGACAAAAACAAGTCAAATATTATATTGGAATCAAAACACTAAAGACCATAGTAATGATTTCATTCAACTGCACCCATTTTAGTATAAAATTTCAGAGTACAGTACTGAAATTTTATAGTATAATACAGTAGGAAAGATAAAGTATTATTTATAATGTCAAGAGACAGTGGGTACTAAAGTGAGCACCACATGCAAACTCGGAAACAAAGATTTAATGGAATTAAATGTGGCAGACTGACACATGAGAGGCACAAATTCATTGTCATTATGATCATATAATTGATCATAACACAAGCAATCTTTTTCCCACCCAGCACGTTAAGATCAAACATATTTACACACATACATATATACAGAAGTTTTTAGAAAAAAATACATACAGCAATCGTAGCAAAACTCTTTCAATTTTTCCTAATATTGTTTTATGAGCGGTAGAGCAGCACACCAATGGAAGAATTCATTTTTCATTCTCATTTGCTAAATAACATGAGAATACTGAAAACTACTAGTTATCACACCATGTACTTCTCATATTAAGATTATGGCTTTACTTTTGTTCAGAATTGTTAAACAGATTCTGAGAGGTGCTAAAAATGAGGAATTACTCATTTCAGTTGAATTAATTCTCCCATCTATTAATTTACATTAATATCATAGGCCCAATGTATAGTTTCAATTTTTTAGAAATTGACTTGGAAGCTAAAATTGTTGTTTATGGGTACCACATTAAATTTTCAGTGCTATTAATACTACACAGTATTAAACATCAGTGAAAAAGGCATTGATAAAGTATTGTAAATAACAAATGATATAAGCAAAATTCTGTTTATAATGGCAGTAAAGAATTAGGAGTACTCAATTAATACTTCTAATCTATGTTGGCATACAGGCATTATTTCCACCAGGCCAAGGAATTATAATAGTATCACTTATGAACAGAATCAGTACGAAATTTCATTTAAAAGCAGGTAATCTAAACTGATTAAAGTAATATAAAATTACTTTAAAATAAAGGAAGTAGAAATTAATTATGACTGAATATTCTGTAAGACTTTAAGGTTATAATATATGCATTACTCCAGAAAACAAAAGGAAAACTTACTAATATGTCATGTTACACCAATTACCACAAAAAAAAATTTATTAACCATATCTAAACACTACAAGTATTTGATGTCTTTAGTCTAGACCTCCCAAATACAAGTGAATTGTCACCAAGGAACCGAGAGAAAAGATACTATGATTCCATGGAGATGCAACAAATTCTTTCTTCACCTTGGTAAAAGAATCATTAGCCTCGATTTTGAGGCACAGCTGTGGGAGGAGTTGCCGGTGGGAAGAACACAAAGCCCTTCCCTGCTATTAGCCAAAATTTTCACAACTAGGAAATAATTATTATGTTTTATTTTCTCACCTGGTAACATTTTAAATAAAATGCTTCTAATTGGCAGAATTCCGACAGCCTGAATCAATGAAAACATCTTCAATCTCAATGTTTGTTTTTTTTTCTCTGTTTAAAAGAGCAATTAATAAAGAAGGCTTATGCCAAGTTAATTTATAAGCAAGTAAGAGTTAGGATGATTTTATGGGGGTTTGTCTTGTCATTGAGCCCTTTCCCCCCCCCCTAGCTTTTATAGCAATTTTTTCAATTAAATTCAGAGTGTGGTTCAGATTTGGTGTCAATGTTATTCTTCACTGGAACAGAAATTAGCAAGATATTTAACATGAACTACAAATAATTTGTATTACAAGAAAAATTACTGTGGCTCCTTGAAAATTTAAGTTTAGAATATTTTTAGAAATTCAATGTTTTTCTGAAAATGACTAAGCATTCACACTATTTTGATTTTCTCTCTATAGATATATACACATATATAATATTTTATATATAAATATATAATATTTTATATATAAATATATATAGCTATGTGTATGTCCTAGCAATATACACAATTTAGTTCTAATTATTCACCCTTTAAATTCAATACTTATTAAAGCATAAGTTTCAGAAGGGTCCAAAAGGTTGCCTTTAAATAGAAAGGCTAACACCTACAATAAAAGTTTACTCTGGAAAGGAAATTCATTTAATTCTGATAGTAGGCATTGTTAGATTAACTATTGCATATTCTTTTATTCTTGTTTAGTGCACAGAGATTATGTAAATAATTTGTATCATTTTACATTATTAATTATATGATTATTTTCATTTCTATAAACTCAATCATTGGTTATTTAGCTTCCTTTTTTAGAATTTTGGAAGTGAAGAATGATTATACTATATTAAAAGCAGAGAAATAAGTACTTTAGAGTGAAAATTTTCCTCTTTGATGTTATAAACAGGCCATTTTGAAATTTTCATGTAGATATTATTTTTACTAAAAATGAAATATTCCTTTCATCTATTACCTCTTTGCTTATAAACAAAAAATGTTTTTATCTTTCTCAGTCTCCATATAAATAAAAGTAAGTATAAACATAGGACCATAGATGCAAACTCACTAGCATAAGGAATAGGAGGAATGCCATAGTATTCTGCCTTTTTGTTGAATGATAAGACAATGACTGTAGGTACTTTCTAAAATATTGTCATTCTTTGCATTAAACTTATATATTGGATAAAAAAATTTAAATGTACAACAGTATATAGTAAAAAATATTTCCCCCACCTTATCCTATTTTCTTGAAGTAACTACTATAAAGTATATATATATATATATATATATATATATATATATACACACACACATGTACATTTATATATACACACACATACACACAGAGAACTTGGGTAAATGTAGGTTTACAGTTGTATGTGAAACACAGAGTTTGTTCTTATATTGTTATTTATTGATTATTATATTTTCCCCAAATGAACAACTATAAACCTACATTTGCCCCACCCTGGGGCACATCTGTCCATATTCTTCTGTGTGCATCCATAAAACAGAGAAGTAGTTTGGAAATGTTCCTAGTCTTCATTATCAAGTTAGGTAGCTATCTAAGTGCCCCTTTTTAATTACCGAAAATATGATAAAATTAAAAGCTTTATTATTTTTCATGATTCTCCATTTTACTGACTTTAAGGTATATTTTCTACAATACTGAAGTAGACTATAAAATATAGGTGCCATAGGAGAAATTGCCCTACCTTGGCCACTTAGAAATTTATCATTCACATTTCCTGAGTTAGGCAATCACACTGTAAGGCTGATTCATGCTGGTGTGGATAGTGCTTACCATACCAGCATGAAATTAATGCCAGTTGGTCATTTCTTATTTTGAGAGATATGAAATAGGATTGTTTAATAACCTAATAATGTAGTCCACAGAAGCAGAAAACCATCAAGCATATAACAGCACTGAAGAAAACAAAACTCAACAAACACCTTATTCAAAGAGGACAGTTGGTGTTGAAAGCATCCCAAAGAAATTACACTTAAAGTATGTGCTATAAGATTGTTTGCTTCACATGACAAAGATATTTTTTGAGGAGAGAGCCTAGAGTAGTTATTTCACCTAAGCATCAAAGGAGACACATAGAGGCCAGCCAGAAGACTGAGAGAGCAAATCCAAAGAACGGGATGGGCATAGGTGAGAAAAAAATTAAGGGAGATATTAGTGCTACTACGCTTAATCATATGTCAATAATAAGCAAGAAAGACATTTTTTATTAAAATCAATAATGCCCATCTTTTAATTTTTTTAAGAATATTTTTTTTATTTTATTGATTTTAGAGAAAGGGAGAGCAGGAGAGAGAAAGAAACATCGATTTGCCGTTCCACTTATTCATGCATTCATTGGTTGATTCTTGTATGTACCCTGACCAGGGATTGAACCCACAACCTTGGAGTATGGGGATAATACTCTGACTAACTGAGCTACCTGGCCAGGGTTCCAGCTTTTAATTTATAGCCTAATTTTACAGTTGATAACCATAATGAGGGTTCCGAATCATTAAGGAGTAAAACAGTGAAGTTCAGAATAAAGGATCAAAGGGCCTTTAGAAGGAATCTCACAGAGATAGATACTATGCTTTGTGTAAGAGTCCAGTCTTTTATTTTTTTTTTAAAGATTTCATTTATTTACCCTGGCTGGTGTGGCTCAGTGGACTGAGTGCCAGCCTGCAAATCAAAGGGTTGCCGGTTTGATTCCCAGTCAGGGCACATGCCTGGGTTGTGGGCCAGGTCCCCGGTAGGGGGTGCGTGACAGGCAATCACACATTGATGTTTCTCTCCTTCTCTTTCTCCCTCCCTTCCCCTCTCTCTAAAAATAAATGAATACAATTTTTTTTAAAAAGATTTCATCTATTTATTTTTAGACAGAGGGGAAGGGAGAAAGAGAGGGAGGGAAACATCAGTGTGTAGTTGCCTTTTGTGTGCCCCCAACTGGGGACTTGGCCCACAACCCAAGCATGTGCCCTGAATGGGAATCAAGCTGGTGACCCTTTTGTTCACAGGCTGGTGCTCAATCTACTGAGTCACACCAGCCAGGGCAAGTGTTTTCTGACTTTACCATTCTAATATGGGATAACCTAAATCTTAAATACTCATTTAAAACCAAAATGTTCTTTTTTTTTTTTTTTTGCCTTCGTAGAAATGCATAAATCCTATCATCTGTGGATTAGAAAGAGAAAGACTGCGTAACTGCTAGGATGAGCAAACAGCTATTTGGAGTTGCTGTCAAGGAATTTTACAGCATTAAAAGCCTGGTCACATGCAGAGTCTGGACATTTAGATAAGGACCTGACTTTAGGATTCCCATTCCAAGTCTCTCTTCTGATTTTCCAGGGACAACTTTTACGATAACAGCAGAGAGTTGGGCCCTAGAAAGTTAGTGACCTCTCCCCCAACCACCTTACTAAGTAATAAGATGCTTGCTACCTTGCTTTCTATCCCCTGTTCACTCTTGACCTGGGAAGGAGAACTGCCTTTCCTCCAGCTCATCGTGCTGCATTCTCCAACCCCTGCTCCTGGGATTTGTAAGTAACAAACCTTCTGACCTAAAAAAGGTCTTCTTTATTATCTTTAGACAATTTAAAAATTGGTGATTACTAAAGTACAACATAGGGAATATAGTCAATAATTTGTAATAACTACATATGGTGCCAAGTAGATGCTAGACCTATGGAGAGATCACTTCATAAATTACATGCTGTAAACCAGAAACTAATATAAAATAATATTGAATCTCAGCTATAATTGACAAATAAAAATAAATAAAAAATAAAAATTGGCAATTACCTATGATATTATCATTTGCATTTTTCATCTTGAGCATAATTTTTTTGTTCCTATACATGATTTGGTTTTCTGAGCCCCTTAACTTTCCTCCAGTCCTTTTCTGGTCTCTCTGAAATTTCTCAAGATTCTTTTAAAAATTTGAAAAGGTAATGCCCCAGTAGATGACATTATTTTAAGAAGTCCCAAGTTAAAAAGTGCTCTAGATATCCTTCATCAATGAAAATGCAATACTATTGTACTTTTCTCTCTGTTATTCTAAATTTTCATTTTACTTCCACTTAATTTGACAGGAAATCATCAGTTTATTGACTTGTTACAATAAAGTCTTGGCTCTCATTAGATTTATGGGCAACGATGACTCCAGAACTTTTTCAAATACAGGGCAAGAATCTAGAGTTTTTCCTTTGCTAGTGTTCTTGCTACCAGAAAAAGTGTGTGGGCTTTTTGGAAACAGCAGTTCATTGAGCAGGAAAACTAACAGTTCCATCACAGAGTCCACATGGTAGATAGTATTAAATGTTGGAGAAGTAATGAGGCAAAATCTCAGCCTCCTCCAGGGAAATTCAGAATAAAGATAATGATTTCACCAAGAGTTTTTAGTTTTCCCAGAATCTTATACCTAGGGCACTTTCTAGTCAATAATAGGACAAATTAGGTGACTAAAAGATAAGATCTCAAATATAAAAACAAAGAAACAAACAAACACAACAAAGTTTGCTCACATAAGAGAGTTGAACTGGTTACAGAATCTCAGCCAGATTCTACAGTATTATCTTGAACTTCTTTCTAATGGACAGGAAGAGACAGCCACCAATGAATAAGGTCTTGCAATATAAAGCAACTAACATTGGTATTCAACGACCCTGCGCACTAACATGGAAGTGCTATTTGCAGAGAACAGGTATTTAAGTAGCTAGAATACAGTGGATCAAATAAAAAAAAGTCTTAAAAACTTTAGAAGCAAACATTTAAACAGTCCTACTGAGGCCTGCAAGAAAATAGCAACAAGTGGGTAAATCCAGATGGGATCAGAAGTAAACATGGTGGTAAAACATGAGGGGAAAGTGGGAACTCTAAGACTCAAGCTTGTTAAATATTATTTATAACTAAAAAACATATAGACAAACAAAAAACAAAGTACCTATATATTTGAGTGATTAATGCTATCCTCTAAAACTACTCAAAATGAGTAAGGACAAGGAAAAATCAATTCCAATGAATGAAGCAATTACCAATTTTTTTAAACATGTGTATTTCTAATATTGAAAATTCAACACAAAATGAAAATTGGCACTGATAAATCATTCCTAACATTTACATCAGCAGCTTCTGCCAAAGAAAAGTAATATATTTCAAGCCATTCTTCACAACTGAAATATCCAGAAAACAACCATTTGTTAGCATGTACCATATGTTTTCTAACAGTAGTTTGGTAAAAAGAAAATAGTAATAATAATTTAAAAATTAAACATACCCATGCATTTCTGGAAACAATTTTCTAAAAAAATGTGTTCTACCTATACATAATAGTATTGTATATGTATGCATCTTTATTTAGGTTCTAGGAGGGCAAATTAACTACATTCTGGAATAAAATTGTTTTCTAAGAGAATATTGCCTCTAAATCCCACCAATTTGAAATAGAAAAATATGTACTTTATGTGGGAGCAACTCTAAATGTCAAGTAAACTGGAACCATAATATGATATTTTTTAAAATTAGGAATGGTCAGTATTATTATCCCTAGAGAGTATCAAATTCAAGAAAAAGTTTTGTTTTCATCATTACACAATGGAAAATAAATAATAGAAACATTCCAACAATGACAGAGAAATTCAAAATATAAACTGGATTATAAAAAAGGGGCAAGATTCTTATTAACATAGATTTCCCTCCACTCAGGGAACAAGTTTTGTCACCCAACAATATATACTAAAATTAAAACAAAATATTATATCTGAGTGGTGTATTTTATTTTATATTTGTTAACATATTAGATAAGCAATTCATATTAATCTGTTTCTAATTTTAGGAAAAGTATTTTATATCTTATTGGCAGAGTTAGTGTTCACTTCATAATAAGATTTAAACCTCTTACCTTCTTGAAGCTACTCCGCATATCTTCTTATGAGATATATACATAATAGAAACTAATCCTTATCAAACAGTAGTAGTATTGCTTGTGAAATCAGATTAAGCTCTTCAAGCACTTACAACTTTTTTGTTCACAGGCAGGCATCAGTAAATTATATATGATCAAATAATAACCAAATGTTAATTACTAAACTAATTAAAGAGATAGAACTCTATCACCACGCTTAAAATAATTTCAAATGTACTCAAAGTTTGGCCTAGAAGCTGGATACTTTAGCTCTGTCCCCAGCTTTCTACATGTATATTTAGAAAGCATCTCATTTGTGTGATGAGATATTTCCTTATCTACAAATACAAGTCTAGCATTAGAATGATTCTTGCCTGTTTTGAGATTTTATGTTTATGCCTAAAATATTTATCCCACAAAAACTGTTTCTTCATAGAATTTTAATTTACTGAATTTAAATGTGACAGTTTTTTCCAGCTTTACAGAGCTGTAACTGACATACAACACTGTGTAAATATAAGGTGTACAACATGATGATTTGATGCATATATTGTGAAATGTTTACCACAATAAGTTTAATCAACACATCCTTCACCTCACATAATTACCATTTTTTGCTGTTATTATTTTGGTGAGAACATCACAGCTTTACTTTCACAGCAATAAAGTGACAATTTATGTGATGTATATCTATACATATGTAGCTTAAATTAGCAGGGAAGTTGATGAGGCTTTCAGATTAAATGTTGTTTCAATGGCCTCTGTTACACTCTATGTTTTACTACTTTTATAATCCATCCAATAAAAATCTATAGATCATGCACTGGAAATCACTTAAGAACATGAAAGAGAAATCAAGAAAGCAGTCAAGAGCATAACAACAGATGATGGAATTACCCCAGTGACATGCTGTGCTGTCAATTCATCTACAGAGCGACTGTACATGTATGCTTCTACTTTCTTGCAATGGGTCAGGCAGAACAGTTTTCTAGCTGGAGAGCATGCATAACATTGAAAACATATCATGTATGTATGACTTTTTTAGGTAACCTGTATAAAAGTGGTCACATATGTCTGTGCTTGGTTAAAAGCTCACAGCTGCATCCTTGATTGGTCCAGTTTGTTTTTACCCCTGTGAGAAGTAGGAAGGTTAGCTACTGAGGTTTAGAAATGCAACATGATAGAACAGTTAAGTCAATTGATTTAAAGGGTGTAAGGTCACATACCTGTAAATAGAAATTAGTTATGTTTCACAGCACATGCTGTATGCTCAATACAAAGCAATACATTTGAAACACAGTAATAAGATTAAATATCTTTCAACATAGATTTAAAAATAATGAACCAAACTGTCATATAATTACGCTATTGAGAAGAAGAATTTGAATATAGTCATGTGCTGAGATAATCTTTGATATTCTGTTTGTTCTTCATAAAAACATTGAAAAATGGGACTCAATATTGGGGTGGGATGATGGTAAGAGTATGTAGTTTTTAAAAGCATATTCTAAAAGTAGCATTTTATTTACCTTTCATTGTTATACTTATTTAATTTTTCTATTTCAAACAGCATTACAGGGAAGATGTTTTAAAATTAATCAAAATCAAAAGATAAGAAACATTAATTTAAATATGTCAGACCAAAATTTCATGGTTTATAGACACATGAATGCATTCAACAAAGAGAAAAGATTTTAGAAATAGTTTGGAACCATTTTTCAAAAAAAATGGTCTAAGTAAAATTCCACATGGGGGTTTTGTTTCTATAAGAATCTATACATAAAAGACAGGATCAAATGTCAGCTTTCCCCCAAAGTAAAATTGTAGCTAATCCCAAGATTTTACTAAATCAAATCCATTTCTGAAAAAATTATTTTGTTTTTTAAAATGCAATAATGAGAATAAATCTAAACTGCGTTCTACTGCTTCTCTGAGGAAAAAACTTTGTAGAAGAATCTAAAGAAATTTATCTGATAACAGTGCAATTAAAATCATTATATAGTAAAAGGACAATATATTTATGTAACTGTGATGACTATAAATATTCATAAAACCAACTAAAGAAATGCATTGGCTAATAAGTAAGCACATTTAAGTTTGTTCAAAGATTTTGCCTTTCAAAATGAATATCGAACAGTCGGATGGGCGGATGGATAAAGACTGAGTGAATCAGGCGAACAATATGAATGTCTGTTCCTCTGCCTGAGATTTCCTTCTCTACCATATTCACCCAGTGAGTTCATCGCCATCCTTCAGGGTCTGGCTCAAGTGCCACTTCCTTTCGTGGGCCTTCAACCTGACATATCCCTGACTCAATGTATCCTCAATGTACTTTATTATTCTGAAGTGGAATGTGCCTTGTTCTGCTCTATGTTATATTATCAAGGTAGACTATAACCTAATAAACCAGCATTTAGGAAAATTAGAAGCTGAACGTGAATCAGCAAATGCACAATAATACCATTATAACAGAAAATATGATCCTGAATTGCAACATGACAGGGATATATTAAATATAACTAAATTCCCATTCACTCTCTTGCCTAAAACTTCATGTTCAAATTTAGAAAGACCCCAGAAACATCAGCAGCTTGCCAGCATCATATTTTGTCATGCTTTATCATATTAGTCATTTGTAAACACAGATTAACAACATCCACTTTCCAGGCTTGGTATAAGGATGTGTATTCTTCTTTTGTGCCCACCTATCAAGTGTTGAGTTGGTCACTGGGCCTCTCACTCTCTACGGTTCCTGTAGCACAGTTGTTTCCATGGTGCACTGCCAGACCCTTCTTTCCAGCACACTGCTCATTGCTCTGGCTGCCAGGAGTGTTGGCAGCTGAAGTCTCACAGCTGAGTTCCTCTCTGAGAAAGGTCATGCAGAAAGGAGCTGCCTCATCCAAGTTTGCACTCCCTCCCCTAGAAGAGGGGAAGGATAGCCTGCATGCAATGACAAACTGCTTCAGGGAACAAAGACTAGACTTCCTGCTTCAAGCTGGGACTATTCCACAGTCATCGCAAAGCCAGAGATGCCTGTAGGATCAGCTGAGGCCTCTGCTGTGATTGCAGAGTATTTCACCTTTGCCCTTTTGTTCCCCTCACTTCTTACAGGTATAAAGAGTTGTTCCTGAGAACAGTACCCAGCAAAGTCTCTTATACAAAGATTTCATCCAGATTTGGTTTCACAGAGACCCTGACCTCACGCTGACTCCCTGTATAATCCCTTTGTTAATATAAGTTAACATACAAAATTCCAACCTGTCTACAACTCTGACTTTTCTTAAGACCTGTTTCCAAATGTCTACTGTTCAGCATCTCTTAGCTATATTGCAAGTTGCTATCAATTAAGATTCCCTCAAATTAAAATGTCTCTCCCCTATGCTCTAAATTTTCTCCATCCCCTGTATATTTTTGATAGCATCAATAGCTACCCAGTTTTTTAAGCCAAAACCTTATAAGTGAATGTGTATCACCCCAAAAGATAGGTTGAACTCCTAACCCTTGGTACCCTTGAATAGGACCTTATTTGGAAATAGTGGTTTTGTAGATGTAGTTAAGATGAGGTCATTAGGGTGGACCTAATCCAATATAATCAGTGTCTTCATAAGAAGAGAAGACACAGACACGTAGGGAAAATGCCATGTGACAATAGAAGCAGAGATCAGAGTGATACACCTGCAAGGCATGGAAGGCTAAGGAGTGAGGCCTACCGCCAACAGCTAGAAAAAACAAGGGAGGATCCTCCCTGGAGCTTTCAGAGAGAGCATTGGCCCTGCTGACCTCCATTTCAGCCTTCTAGCCTCTAGAACTGTCAGTAAGTTTTTGTTGAATAAAGCCACCAAGTTTGTGATACTTTGTATGGCAGCCACAGGGAACTTATACACCCTTCGAAACAGCTCACAACTCATATCTCCAGACCTTAAGTAAGTAAGCCCTCATATTTGAACTTGCATGTGCCATAGAGTTTATTCCCACCTGCTACTGACACTGTCTTTCTTAGCTAAAGCCTCATTGGCTGTCCTTTGGAGAACTGCAATAGCTTCCCCTCCTCCTACCTTTCTCCCCTGCTGGGCTTCATCACACCCACAATGCAATTTTCTTTAAAATTACAAGTTTGCTAACCACAAAACAAGACCTTAAATCTTCCTCTTTCTGTTAAGTAAAAATAGACATATTTCAGTCTCCTGTCATGTGCATCAAGTCATCCACTGTCTGGCCCAACCTACTTCCCACCGGGCCATACTCGCCTGAACTTTAATGGGCCTTTTTTGCATCTGGATGCTTCCCCATGTGCTGGTCCCTCCTTTCCCTTTATGGGAAAGGTTTCTGTCTCTTTCTCTCATTCCTTGTCTTCCATTCTCATTCTCTCTCTCTCCTCTTTGTGCTGCTGAATTCTCTGTTTACTGTGACACATACTGCAGGTGACATCTCCTCTGTGAAGTGTTCCAGTCTATTTTTAAGAGTAGTTAGCCCATCCTCTATCCTGCTTCAATACTCTGTCAAGTGTTTTGATTCTTTTTTATATTTTTAATTATAAATTTAAGGCACTACCAGAGACAAAGGAGATCTTTACATTTAGTGAAGGAATGAGCACTGCTGATTCAGCTGTGTCTTTCGAGCGTCTGGCAGGTGCATGGAAAGCAGGTGCTCAGTAAATGTGAGCAGGAAAATGACTAGGGATAATTTATAGAAAAGGCACTCAGATGTATTCCCTTTCAGTATTTTTCCCCCACAGTGGTCAAGTGAATGAAGGGCATGTACAGAGTTTGATTCTGTCTGGAAAATTAAATTTTGCAGTGTTTTGAGTGATGATTTTGAAGATAGAAAGTGATTATATAAAATTTGAAGCTTTCTTTGAGCTTCTTTCTCCATGGACCTCAGCTAGCCCCATCACAATTTTGACACAGTACTTCAAAACACTAAAGAACTATTAAGTAAAGTATCTGCCTTTGTCTTGGGAAGGGATGAATGGGGATCTCTTTCTGTGAGGAAACTTTTACACAGGATGTTTTCCTCTCTGCTGAGTACACAAGATGAGCAAATTCACTTCAGCTTTGAGAAGTGGATATGATGGGGGACTCAAGAGTTGGGGAATTTTAGTTTAAGGTAATAGTTAATAAGCCTAGTAGTTAATGCATGTAAAAAGTTATTGTTTCAGTAACTGCAGATGCGACCCACTCTGACTCCAGGAGACTGCAAGTGGTTGACCTTTGTGCTCCAGAAGAGACCATAAGCAATCAAGGTGGCATCTGAGCCCTTGTGCTCCAGGGAGAGATAGTTCATTGCCCAAGACACAGATGAAGGAAATCACCCAGGTCCTGGCTGGTGTGGCTCAGTGGATTGAGTGTTGGCCTACAAACCGACGGGTCACTGGTTTGATTCCGAGTCAGGGCACATGCCTGGGTTGTGGGCCAGGTCCCCGGTGGCGGGTGCATGAGAGACAACCACACAGTGATCTTTCTCTCCTTCTTTTCTCTCTCCCTTTCTCCTCTGTCTAGAAATAAATAAATAAAATCTTAAAAAAAATTATAAAAGAAAACCGCCCAGGATATGGGACACAGGACACAGATAAAGAAAATGACCAGTCAGCAGGTGAAAGAATGTTAGAGAAATTGCCAAACTATAGCTTTTAAATGATTAACCACTTTCCAGAATTCCAAATCCCTTACCTACACTTTCCCCCCTTACAAAAAGGCTGGCTTGAAAGGAAATGTAAGCCGGTCTAGTGGGGGTACATACCCACTGTCTTCTCAGATTGCCACCATCTGAATAAAGCGCCCATAAAGATTCAATCCCTGTCTCTGTCTATTGGGTCTGGTAGGGGACAGGCAGCACTGGCTTTTCCTGTTTCAGATACATTTGTCAAAAGAGCAGTAAAGAAGCCATATAAGGGGTATAAGATTCAGAGCAAGTAAAGGAGCTTCTCTGAAAGCTGTAGGTGTCTATACTATATACTTTATAATCTTTAAAATCATATCAGGCTGTTATGTTTTAAAATACTTAGAGAAATAAGCTGGATGGATTTAACGTTTTGCTCTAAAATTTGCATACACTTCCAAAATCAATGTTCTAATTTTGTAAAACAGCTCTATTTTTTCATTGTTAAAGCAGAGAAGTAATCTGTAATAGGTAAAAAAAAAAAATGGAATGTCTCTTTAACATTCTAACAATGATCTCTCCATTAAAAAAAATTTTAGTTTCTTAGAGCTTTAAGTTTGAGACTTGGCACAATTAAAAAAAAAAAAGAACACTTCTCAAGAATTTAGTTAAGCCAGATGCCAATCACGTTAAATGACTGCAGCTGGGTGAAAGAATTTTTTCCTAAGCACTGTTAGCACAACGCCTGCAGCATAGGTCTTATTAATATTTCATGCTTCCTTTAAGGCTCCTGATAATGAAGGCTTCACTGCCAATGGTAAAAATCTGTGCGTTGTGTTGTGAATGTTTGGCCTCGGGTTGAGGCTGACTCTGAGAGGGGTGTGGGTTCAGTGTCTTCCTTCTGAAGTGCAGTGACAATAATCTTGTTTTCAATCTTGTTTTCATGGGTTCACAAGAGATGACAGAGTGTCTTTTTCAATTCTGAGACAAACTTGGAACATCAGTTCTACTGTCAATAATTTCCTCACAACTGGTTAAGATATTTTACTCGATACATTATTTGAAGTGATCTCTTTGGTCATTCCCTAGTAAGGTGTTTTATTATGAAATAGGTTTACTTCATTGTGGAGAGTATATTTAATAGTTTGTCAGGACAAGGTGACCTGCCTATCTGAGAGCTGATACTAGAAGAAGATGGAAAAGTCTCCATAAAATATAATGGGAAAATAGGATATTATGACTTAAAAGATAGAGGTGTCAAAGGTCAAAGATCTCCTTTTCTCTTGTTCAAAATGTAAATTCTTAAATGTGAAAGAGGGGGAATACCACCAGGCCCTGAATAAAGATAATGATATCCCAGGAACCTGGATCAAACAAGCTGGGGTGAGTTCAGATTCATTTCCCATGGCAAGGCAATCCATCCCTGTGGCCACTGGGAATACTGCAGATAAGGATGCTGAGGTTGCACACTAATTTAGACAGGGGGAGGTTGAAGGATGTGGGTGATAAAAGAGAAAAGTAAATGGAATTAAGCATTGTTAAGAAAGTCACTTAAATAGAGTTGGGAGGCCACTGAGGAAGTTGGGCCTATGTATATCTCTTGTGTTCATTCTCAGAACTGCTACTAAGTTGCTATTTCTAAACTCAGCTCAAGGCCAAGCTATAAACACCCTGAAACAGCATTTGCTGCCTGGACTTTACTTCCTTCCAAACACACCCTGGAATAGCAACAGCTACCTGGTAGTTTCTGCCAACATTGCTTGCATATTGGAGCTAACCAATCCCAGTCACCTAGTTAGCAATCATCATTTGCATGGAGGACCTAAATAGGAACTGTATTTGTGGTTTTTCTCTTTATAAACGCTGCCTTTCTTTGTTCTCCTCAGAGTGTAATATGGATTGCAATCTGAATCCATGCCTACAGGATTGCAATCCTTTTTGCTCAAATTAATGCTTTTTGTAAACCTCTTCCTTAGTTACCATGTCTGAGAACAGGCTCCCTGTATGTCTTTACACACTGAAGTTGTGAACAACTGATCTACATCATGCTGCGCCTCTTAAATTTAACCAGTAGCAAGAAGCTCTTTACAGTGTGTATGTGACTATTCAATTTCATTCCCATAATAATTATTAGCTGGGCACTTACTCTCCTCAAGGTACTTGTCTAATTATTAACATAAACTCTTTAATCTTCATTATAATTTTAATTTGCATACAGAAAAGCTAAAAGAGGAGGGATTTTCCTAAATTTCTCAAGATCATAGAATTAGTTAATATCAGAGCTAGGGTTCAAGGCAGATATCCATCTCCAGTAGCTGCATTCTTAAACATAACTTATGGCAATGCTTAATACAGATAACCTAAGTGTATTGAATTGGGCATTACTTTCTATTGGGTAATCAAGATTTGCCTCTTGGCCAAGGGTCATCAAGAACATGGCCATCACTATTCAAAGATATCTCAGGAATGAAAAAATAAGAAAGTTACAAAGGAGGGAATAAACAATTTTTAAAAATCTGGGAACTCAAGGGAGAGCTGAAGATTAGAGGAATTCAAGCAGGGAAGTTAGCAAGGAAGGCTTAATAGAAACACTTTGGATAAAGAAAATCAGTATTTTTTAGTGGTTCAAATTGAAAACCAAGTGGTACCTAGGAACATTTAAATCTCAAGCAACTGGAGAGACACAGGTTTTCATAGACACCCTGAAACTCTAGACACAGGTTTTCATAGTGAATGGCAGCTTAATACTGTCTCTAAGCTATCCTAACAAATTCCCCATAAATCTTGAACTTTTATTATTTCTCAAGTCCAGCATATTGTCTAGTATGTTTGAATGTACTCAAGATGACATACTTTGAGAAATGCCATGGAAATTTTCTCATAAAGAAGGGCACACTCTCAAAATCTATAATTTAACTTTTTAAAATATTTTATTTATTTGATTTTAGAGAGAGGGGAAGGGAGAAAGAGAAGGAAAGAAACATCAATGTGTGGTTGCATCTGACGCACCTCCTACTGGGGACCTGGCCCAAACCCAGGCATGATCCCAGACCGGGAATTGAACTGGCAACCCTTTGGTTCACAGGTTGGCACTCAGTCCACTGAGCCACACCAATAATTTTAAATATGAACTTCTTTTAGATGGTAATGATGATAAGTTCAATAATAAATGCAACAGGCAACATTTGGGGAGGCTTACCAACTCTACTGTGCTAAATAATTTTAAGAGATTAGCGTATGTATTCTTTATTACAAGTTCCTGTATATAATCATGTAAGCCACAAATATGAAATATAAAAAGTATATATTTTTCTCATTATAGCTATGTCATAAAGTGATAATCAGGAATTTTAGAATATTATCATCATATGGTTTTTAGATAACAGATGAAGGTCACTAAATTCCATGCTTTTTCAGAAAGGGTTTATGGGATAGGTGGCAGAATAACTTTTTTGGTTCAGTAACTAATAGTTTATAGACTAAATGATGTAATAAGCCTCTGCTGAATGCCACAGAGTATATAAATTCTTCAGAAGCATGGAGTAGTACCCCATTAGAGACCTCTTGGGTATTAACCCGAATAGGGATATGTGTTTTATACCTGAAATGGACAAAGACAGGGGGAGGGAGATAGAAATAGGAGTGATCTATGAAGCTCAAGTCTGAGACTTTCATTAGGCTCTGCCTTTAACTAGCATTACAACTGTATATAAACTCATTTCCTCTTACCGAGCTGGCTTTCTCAGTTAGACAATGAGGTGCTAAATGGTCAGATCTATAAGCATCTGTTTAAAATGTTATAATTGAGCATACTAAGAATAAGACTTTAACCAGCAACTAAGGAGATTCGTGTAAGGTTAGCCGTGGGCTTTTAGCAAAGGAAAACTGACCAGGTAGGAAATGATTCCTCCCAAATATCAAGATATTTGAGTGTTCAGTAAACTGCCAAGCTACCAAAGTAACTTATCAACTAGGATCCCTGCCCATTCAGAAAGTCTGTCAGGTAACTGGGGTTTTATAACTGGAATCATTATTAGAAAAAATTGGGCTACTGAGTTAGTTTTTCCTTTCTACATGAGACTACCCAAATTACTGCTCCTGAAAAAGATATGTAGAATCTGGTTTCCTATCTTCAAGACCAAAAAAAAAAAAAAAAAAAAAGATTTACTAATCATTTATTCAGTCAATAAGTATTGAGCAGTTACTATGCACCTAGTACTGGTCACGAGGCTGGTACACATACACACAGCTGTGTATCTTTATTCCAAAGTCCACTATATATGAATGGAGGCCAGGTTTAATATAGGGTTAAACAGATAAAGGCATTTGGTAAATACCTGTCAAATAGTTGCAAAAGTGATCTAAAGAAAGGGGAAAAATTAAGGAGATATCTTAAAAGGTTAAACAGACCCCATTAAATTCTGTCATAAAAATGGCTTATGATTATCATATTCCTTATTAATAAAAACATAGCTCAATAATACTTTGAATATATGCAACCAGGTATGGGAAAGGAGGATGTAATATGGTTCCTGTTCTCAATGAGTTTATAGTACTCTTTGATGCATACAATCATTTCTCAAAAAAGAAAAATATAAAACTAAATAGCACATCCAGGAAGAAGTATAATACTGTGTGGGGTTTGAAATGAGGAGAGCTCACATCTGCGTGAGGGGAAATCAGACAGGATATAATAGTCCCACTTTTGAGCACTCTGAGTACTCTCTAAGCATCGTACGTGTGTCAACTCATTTAACCCTCATTCAACCCTATGATGTAAGGACTGATAAGTTTACAAATGAAAAAGCTGGAGGCTAAATCTTTAAAGATGTGTACAGCATTTTGAATGAAGAAGGAAATCCCAAGCAAAGTCATTCAGGTACTGAGCATATGTGGCTCTGAAGGAAACTGGCTTGTACAGGTGTAGGAGCTCCAGGCAAACACTAGGAGACACAGTTGGTCGAAGATGGCGGGGGCCATGAAGTGAAGGCATCGACAGTCTGTAATTCAGGAGACTTTGGGGACTAAGGATACTTTTTAAAGGAGTAATGTGATTAGGATTGAACCTGAGTAAAATCAGTCTAATAAGTAGATTAGAATAGATGGAAAACGGAGGCAGAGACACCGGCTGGGACTCTACTTGAGATGGTTTAGGCAAGAAGTAGTGAGTGCAAAGGTAAAGGTGGTGAAGAGCAGTGGATTGAATGGACACTGTGGGAGAAAACTCACATGACTTGGTAACAGATAACGAACTGGGAACGAAGGAAGGGGACACTTCAAGATACCTGGTGCTTTCAAATATAGCTAACCAAGATGAAATCAATTATTAAGAACAACTAAGTAAAACCTTACCAGATGAACCATCAGAAAGCTGCCTTGGACACTCACACACACAAAAAAACTATCCATCTGTATGCAATATGAGTAACAACTTATAAAACACAAATCTGAAAGTTAGATTCATTTCATACCAATTAATAATATGACATGCAATGTGTATAAAACATTCTTACCACTTTGCAGTATTCACTATCTGAGTCACTGCTAAGTTCCTCAGCGTTCATGATTTCCAGATCAGATTCCCCAGTTGCAATTGGCACAGTCACTGTGAGGTTGGGATTATGAATAAATGACTGAAAATCACTTTCTTCCATCAAGTATTTGTCCAGGTTCCTTCCAAAACCATCAGGTTTATCTTTTTCCTTGTGGAAATTGTGATCCTTACTCAATTCAGCAATTGTACGGTTAGAGATATAGTTTTCCTTCTTATTATTTAGATCTTCTGCTTGTCTTATCTCTTTGGAAATCTTGGGCTTTTTGGAAAATGTTTTTAGAATAAATTCACGTAAGGTTTGTTTCATATAATTTATTCCCTTCTTTATTCTGGTCACTGCGATCTGGAGGTTGTTTGCATCAGTTTCTTCGTCAATGGCTGTAAGATTGTCTGAACTAAATGAGCTCAATAATAAAGCTAGAAATAGGTTGAGGACCTATAACAGGGTGGGGATGGGTGTGGGCAAATAGGGAGATAGGAAATAAAAAAGAAAATAAGCACACTTTTCTGAAATAAAGGTCAAAACCCACACCAGTGATGAAGATCCCCATACTTCTCCACGTGTAGATAAGAACATGATAGGGGGAGATGAGAGGTGAGACTCCTATCAGTCTCTCTCTGCCTGTACTAGCTCCTGCAAACTCTGGAAGGTCAGCCATAGTCATGACGGACTAGCAGGAGGAGCCAAGGGAACACTCCTTCAACATTATTAGTAAGTCATTCCGACATTAATTCCTGTAGCAGGGGCCCTTGGTCAAGTTCCCTCTTCTGGACCTAATCAGCCCTGTTAATGTTTACCTTTAACTAACATATGTTACCAGTGAGAAACAAGTAGAACAAGAGCATTGCGACTACTGTCTACTGTGCTGAAGAAACGTAGGCCAAGTCACTTTTCCCAGAAGACAAATGTAACTTGTTGCAACAAATGGCACATGTAATACTTGTAGACCTCCTATAATAAAATATTCTGTCCAAGAATTGTGCCAGCTTGCAACTTAATGAGGCTTTTAAAGGAGAGAAAAGGGCCTGCCCATTGAACTCAATTCACATGAGATAATGGCATTATGATTTGGTGGCCTCAACACCAATCATTTTGGCCCTGGGAAAGATTTAAAAGAGGTCAGGACAATATCCTTGAAGCAAATTCCTGTCTCAGTGCAAAAACATTTCTGTTGTTCTTCCCTGAGGTGAGGAACAGCACTCCCTTCAGGTGAACTCAGTACCATAAAATGTAAGAATTCTCACAGAGGGCTGAAAATATATAGAAAAGAGGAAGGTAACAGAATTACCCTTTCATGTAAATCTATTTATGGCCAAAAATATCGACCTTATATTAATATAATCAATATTATTAGGGAATACCTACCTATCTCCATCATGCCATTATGTTTGTATGTATGTATGTATGTATTTTTGTGGTGAGAACATTTAACTTCTATTTTCTCAGCAACTTACAAGTATATAATACAGCATTATTAACTAGAGTCATATGCTATACATTAGATTCCCAGAACTTATTCATCTTATAAGTGGACCTTCGTACTCTTTCTACCAACATCTCCTATTTCCACCACCTACCCTTGGTAACCACCAGTACAGCCTCTGTTTCTCTTTATTTGGCTTTTTTCAGATTTCACATATTTCAATAATATGCTTCTATTGTGTCACATCTCCACTGAGAACAGATACTAACAATTATTTTAATTTCATCAAAATCATAACAAGATGTTAATATTCTATCCTAGCCTACTGGATATCACAAATGAAAACGAAGTCCATTTTGCATGATGTACTCATTTGCATATTAAGCAGGGAAATATAAAACACATATTTTACTCAAAGTGCCATTCTGATTAATGTTCTTCACCAGTTTCCTTGTGCAAACTTGAGCTTACTAAAATCTTATTTTCTTGAACTACCTTCTAAAACTTATGATTTTTAAATCATTTCGATTAATTGACAGTAAAATGACCTAAAGAATACATGAGAAAAAGAAAAAAAAACATGAGAAGTCTGTTTAGCACGTGACTATAATATACAGAGGACTATATCAGGAACATAATATTTGTTTCTTTCTTTTCGGATTCAATTCTACATCATTAGTCATTCTTTAATCAAGAGTTGGTTATCAACTATGTAAATTATACTTCTGTTGTCTTGCACTGGCAAAATCTTGTACAAAATGTAACCATGGGTTATCTTATAGGAAAATTAAGACAATATTACATTGTCTCTTCTGTTATTCCCTCTATTGAAATGATCAATATTCTATTACAATTAATAGTTTTAGATCTAATTAATCCTAAAATTATAAAATAACTGGTCATATCCTCATGGCAATTTTCTATGGAAAATTTTAAATGTGTGAACATCTGATTACGTACCACCAGGTTTCCAATGACCATGACCATCATGTAAACAATCAGGCACATGGGTTGGCCAGCAACCTCCATGCAGTCCCACATGGTCTCTATCCACTCTCCACACAGCACGCGGAACACAATCAGGAAGGAGTGGAAGAAGTCATTCATGTGCCAGCGTGGGAGCTTACAGTCGCTGTCAATCTTGCAGACACATTCTTTGTAGCTTTTACCAAAGAGCTGCATGCCGACCACGGCAAAGATGAAGACGATGATGGCCAACACCAAGGTAAGGTTTCCCAGGGCCCCCACGGAATTGCCGATGATCTTGATCAGCATGTTCAGTGTCGGCCAAGACTTTGCCAATTTGAAAACTCGGAGCTAAAGGTAAACAAAAAGCATAATATTAATTATTATAATAAGTTATAATGTTTTTAATCTTTAGTTTTATTTTGTTATAAAATACTGTCAATGCCTAGCAAAAATGATTATTTGTACTTTTATTTTCATCTATTTACAATATATTTCTGTTATTTTGTTATACTTGCCACAATATAATCACCACATATGTTTTTAAGAAAGTGTGTAATTTTAGTTCAGGATTGCTATAGAAGCCCCTTAACATGGTTTTGCATATAGAATTAAGAGTTTACCCTTAATTCCATTTTCTGATGCTTTTATACACTTTTTAATGCAGACATAGGTATAAAGCCCAACATATTAGAGAAAAATTCTTTAAGGTCTTTACTTTTTTTTGTATTTTTCTATTAGACAACAATTGTTTGGTGAACAATGATCTAATCTATAATTATCAAATTTACAAAGAAATGAATATATTATAATGGTTTACATTTGGTAAACCATAAGCTTCTTGCCAGAAAATAAATTATTGTCCTACTGGGTAAAGAAATATTTTCTATTATACTAGTATACACATCAGAATGTCTTCAAGATTCTAAAATTAAGCATTTGTGTGGCTTTGAGCTTTTTAAGAGTGTTTGTTACTGAATAAACTTTATTTTATTGGATATCAGCACCTAATCTTTTCTTTTGATTGAAACCTCTGAAAGGTTAAATAATAATAGTCCCAAAGTGAAGAAACAGCTTTTTATCTATAGACTCTAATGTAACGTTTGTCTAGTTACCAGTCTGAATGATCGGAGAACTGATAATCCGTCCACTTCTGATAGAAAAAGCTCCACTAAACTTAAAGTCACAATAACGCTGTCAAAAATATTCCATCCTACTTGGAAATACTTATATGGATCCATGGCAATTAGTTTTAAAACCATTTCAGCTGCAAAAATCCCAGTAAAGACCTAAGTGAGAAATATAATTTTGTTCTGGTATTATTAGAAGGTAACAGAATCAACATAATGATGATAAATATGGTTTAGCTTTTACTGTGCTTCAGACAGTATGCTATATACTTTACAAATGTGTGCTATTATCTCGTTTAATTCTATTAACTAGGTATCATTATTCATACAGCCCTAATATAAGCACTGAAGGGTTAAAAAGCTCTAACTCTCCTGCCAGCTCTCATTATCCTTAGACAGCACTTTAGAAGAGCATATAAAAATTCCAGATAAATAAAACATTTGACAAATAACTCAGGCACTATTTGCAAAAAATATATATGGTCAACAAGTTATTCTGGAAGAAAATAAAAAGAAAACACGGATACTGAGATTTTTGAACCAGTTTTTTTTTTCCGGTCTGACTACTCAGAGTAATAAAAAACATGTCGACTCACTCTTTAAAGATTTATCAATAGAAGAGGAAAAAGTACTTAATTGACACAATGGCAGCTAAAGCAAGACTTCCAAAGCTTTGACACAAAAGTGCATCACAAAACATCATTAATTCATGACTGTAGAATCAAAGAGCTCACTTAAAAAGGCAACAGTGAAAGACTTGTTTATGAATCATTCATAAGGCAGGTATAATTTGACTCAAAGAAACTGACCAAAGAAATTTCAAAGGGAAACAATCAGGTCTGTAACTATGTGAGTCATCCTAAAATAATGCAGCATCAAGAAGAGCATTAGGGGGCACTCAGACTTGGGACAGTGGGAATAGATAAGGCACACAGTGAATTCTTTCTGTGTTCACACTGAGGTAGTCAACTCAGTGAGGTGGTATTGATTTTCATGATGCAAGCCTCCGTCAACAATTAGAAACTAGATAATCTTGTGTTATTCTAAAGAGGAATAAAAGGAAGAAGAATGCTAACTTAGCAAAAGGGGTACAATTGTTCTGACTAGGAAATTTGTAAGCATATTGGGAGAGAAGAACAACCCAGAAACACTCTTTGACTTTAAAGATCAATTGGTTTAGAACCAAGGCAAAAATGAAATGACCTGACACAGATATTCACAGAGGCATCCAGACTAATTCATATTTATGAACAATGATAAGCTGGGACCCTTTGGCCATGAAACAGAACCTTTGACTGCCTATTCTGCTTATCAGAGACTAGCATTTTTTGTTCACCATTAGGCATTAATTAAGCTAGAGTATGACCAACACTGCACACTGAAAAGATCATTTTGGCTTCATTTTACTAATCAGACCCTGTGTTTCCCTGAAACCTGCAGATCGCCCTCTCGCCTGCCCCTGTGCTGTCTCTGTCCAGCTCAGCCATTTTGGTTCCTCAGTGTTCCTGCTCTTAAGGCTTGTTTCTGCAGATCGACTGAACACATGATGATGATGACAGTAACAACAGGTTTAGCACTTACTGGATGCCAGGCTAATAAGTAGAAAATGTTTAATCTTATCCCAGTGATGTGATAACGGAGTATTATTATCACTGTATTATAAATAATTATTATTTTATAAATGAGGTAGTATTATTCTGTTAATGAGAAAATTAAAGCTTATAGAGATTTACATATTTGTCCAAGGTCATATAACAAGTTAGAGGCAAAATCAGGATTGAACCCAGTACTTGGGGATTCTAAAGGTTCAGACACTTCACCTATTAGGTCAAAACAAAGCATCCATAGTTTTCCTGAAAATATGTGGGGCATGTACTTTCAAGGAAGCTGCAATGTTATAAAATGGGTAAGAAAGCATCGAATTATCAAAGTATTAATCCCAAGAAACATGCTGACAGAAAAAAAAACCCCTCTAACTTAACAACTCCCAAAATGGTGACTCTTTATGAAAATATTGTTATATAGACCTCAACAATACTGCAAAATTATTTAAAAATAGTATTTATTAGCAGAAATTAGACTCTGTAAAATGATGCATATCGTGAATTCTGGATATGCATAACTACCTAGCTGTGTGCCCTTTTAACTTAAGAAAAATGACAACCATGGCAACTAAAGACAGAACGCACTTGAAGGCACTCACCAAATTTCCCACAGTGAGCACGTGTTTGAATTCATCAGTCATTGGGTGATGCTCCATAGCCATAAACAGTGTGTTTAAGACTATGCAAATGGTAATAGCAAGATCTACAAAAGGATCCATTACAATGACATTAATAAGATTTTTAAATTTTATCCAAAGTGGAGAGCAATTCCATTCCAGGAATGTGTGTGCAAATCTGTACCACCAAGGTGGACATTTTTGTCTGGACTCTTCAAGTTCTGGGAGAAAAAGGAAGAGAGAGAGAGAGAATATGAAATCAATCATTTGTGTGTTTTATTACTGACCAATTACAAATCAGAAACAAGTCTTCTGGTTTAGACTCTGCAAATTTAACTGTACTGTTTCCATGAAATCATAGCATTATTACATAAATATCTTCTATCACATGTTCATTTGCTAGATCAAGCATAAGTGAGGGAAAAGCAGTGAAATTAATGACGGAAAGCAGATATGGCATCTCTCAGAGAAACATGTGTCTGACATGTGATGGTTAACAATGAAAGCTATGTTTTTTGAAGGGAGAACTGTATCTTTTCCACTAATATACATACTCCCCTGTGTATCCTTCATCCCACAACAACAATAAGAAATTCTACTCTATACCAAAAAGCTCACACTAGTTCACAGGAGAAAACAATCCCAGAACAAGGAGTCCAGAAATAATTTATGGAGTGATGCATACAATTGATATTTCATACTATTAGCCCATTTGCTTCTCACCATAAATTTAGGAGGTGGGAGGAAACTTTGTTGGGTGAGATGGTAGCCTTCGGACAAGGTAGGAACTACAGCATATTTTGGGGGGAGAGGATGGGAGCCACAGCACATATAAAGGTTGTCACCCTTTGACTCTCTTCTCAATGCATGTGAAGGTCTAACCACTATTATTGGCATTATATTCTCCAATCTGCTTTCTTGAAGGTCTTTTCATCATAATTTTAATAGATGTCATGCCACATGTTAATATTTTACGCTTTTATAGAATGTGCTCAGATGCAGCAATTTATTTGGAAGTGTGTATTAATTTCTTATGTATTAGAGAGATGATAAATTTAGAGAGTGGGTAATGTTTCTAAGATTAAAAAGTGGGAGAACCACACAACCGTGAGTTAACCAAGGTTCTTCGTTAATTACCATTGAGCTATTTATCTTTGAAAGGTCATATCATCCCACGCTGATCTTTAATCACAAATAATTTCATCCATTTTAAGCACATAAAGTTGATTCCATGAGTGTCCATTGGTTATCTTTACCACTACATATAACCATTTAAAAATCTTTTAATTCTTCCCGAGAACTTCATGTACTGATCAGAATTTATCTGGATTTTATTTAAAAATCTATAAAGAGAATTTTTTAATAAATTATTTTTTAATCTTCACCCAAAGATATGTTTATTGATTTGAGAGAGAGAGAGAGAGAAAGAAAAAGAAACATCGATGTGAGAGCAGAACATCGGTCGGTTGCCTCCTACACACGCCCCGACCAGGACCCTAGTCAAAACCTAGGTGTGTGCCCTGTCTAGGAATCGAACCTGCAACCTTTTGGTGCGTGGGACAACACTCCAATCAACTGAGCCATCCAGCCATGGCACTAAAGAGAATATTACTACATACCTTCTACAGTGTTTGTCAGTATGCTTGCTCTGCTCATTGCTCTTTGTCTGAGTTGAGGATCATTCAACATATCTTCAGAAAAGAGGTAAGAACTGGAATGTCGCTTTTTGTGTATTTGATTGGTTGTCCCCTAAAAATACAGTTAAAATTTAAAACTATAATTCTGATAAATTATAGGTATAAAATAAAATCTTGCTTAGGTAGCTGTAATGAGTAACTAAAAGTACAGACGAAATTGCTGGGCTCAAATCATGGTTCTGCTACTTACTGGCTGCATTGTACAAGGGTTACTTGACCCTTCTATCTCGGCTTCATTATTAGTAAAATGAGGATAATCATAGTACTTGATTTATATTCTTGCTATGAGGAGTAAAACAAATTAACACTTAGGAAATAAAAAACTAACTGAGCTGGTTTTCATTGTTATAATCGCTATCATCCTCTCTCTTTCTGGGTCTCCATTTATTCAGGTAGTTTTACTATGTAAGAATCACATGAAAACAGCTAAACAATTGTTCTGGGTTGTGTGTGTAAAGGGAGAAAATCTCAGAATTCTCTGAGGAATTTCTTTAATTATTCTTTGTTGAGGTAATGGCACTAATGGAGGCGACTGTAATGATTGTTTCTTATTGCAAAGGCAGAGCTCATAATAAATGACTCAATTTGAAAAAGACAAGTAAGACTGATAGGAGCTGTAGCAAAGCAGAGAACATAAGCTTCATCTAAAAGAGGAGACCACTGTTTAGTTCAAAGGATTGCTGCCATGCGGGAATATGAGCTCGGTTTTACCAGGTATATTCATTTTTAAGTGAAATACCTTATTTCTAAATCTTGGCAACTCATTCAAAGTTAAAACACTATGCCAGTTCAGAGCAGGTCAATAATACAAACACACATGCACACACAATACATATTTAAATACAAACAACTATACAACTTTACTTGTATCATCCTTCTATCCATCTATCAATCTATATGCTAGTATGTGTTAAATACATATGTGTATATATATACATACATATGCACCATTTACAAACATATGTATAGTTCTAGAATTGTAAATTTATATAGTTGTTAAGATATATATGTGTGTATATCAAAACATAGACGCACAGGCATACATATGCCCATGTGTGTATGCCTGTACATAAGCATGTGCGTGATCACAGACATATACATATCTACGGGTGGCTTTTTATAGAGATCTCTCTACAACCATGATTTCTCTGATACAGTCGCTGCTTTCTGACTTTCCAGAAGCAGAGACTTCTTTTTCTTCAAGACAAGACTGTATTTAATCAACAATTGAACAATATCAATTGTTTAATCAACAATTCAAATGAAGTGAAAACAATTCATATAAAAAATGAAATAATCTCCAAATTTGATATAAATGATATAATCTTTTATAGATAATAAACATTGAAAAGCAAAACTCAACAAAAATCTGATTCCACAAATTTAACATGCTCATTTCATAAGGAAAAATGCCTTGACAGAGGGCTGAAGCTGTATCATGCAGGAAAGAGGTCAGGTGCTACCAAAAGCACATGCATTCTTTCAAATGGAAACATGTGTGGCCATGGCTTTGATGGAACTTTAGTCTCACTTGAAACGCTACATTATCTTCAAATTTGGACATATGAGTAAGTAGCATGAGTTCAAAGCTTGTTAGGCTAGACAAAGACCTTGCTGATATTTAGTGAAGGCAGTCTATCATACTGTCTTAAAGAGGTAGTCTGGAAACTCTAAAAACTAAAAAGATCTCGCTTTCAAACCTAATCAGGATCTTCAACCACTCAATGATTCCTAAACTCTTGAAATTGTTGCTTTGTTTTTCTTTTTATGTGGGTATGATAGTATTAATGTGTGTTCTGATGTTGTTTTCATTCATAGACTCCTGACCACTGAGTATTTTTTAAGTTGAAAACAGTAAATTTCTTTTATGTATGGGAAAAAGCATAGCCCTTCTAAATTATTCCCACATTAAGAAGCCAGCCACACATTGAACTGAGAGCGAAGCGGGGTGGCCTAGATCCAAGCTCTGACATGAAGGGCCTCTGTTTGAACTTCAGGACTATGATGTATTAGCTTCATTTCTCTGTGCCTCAGTTTCCCCTTTGTCAAACACGGACAATAATGTATCCCTCATAGGGCTCTTGTGAATACTAAATACATGTTTGCTAATATTATTACTATTACTACTAACTCAAATAAGATCCCTTGCAACAAGGTATGATACATTCAAGTAGTAACTTGAAAACATAGCAGAAGGTGGCAAATAATCCAAATTTCCTTAGAAAAATGGGATTTATATCAACTACTACAGTCAGTATTATTATTGCATTTTCTATGCTGATATATATCATTTATAAACTGTTTTCTAAAGGGATGGCTTACAATCTTCGAGTGTAATACAGATAGATAAGTAACTTTTTCAAAAATGGGGTTTTATATTGAGTCATGCTTTATACCTTAAACTAATATTAAATATCAATGATACCTCAATTTTTAAAAATAAAGTTTTAAAAATCTTTGAATTATATGCATACAGAACATAGTAAAAGGATTAGGTTAATGAGTTAAAGGTATGTTTCTACAGAAAAAGGATGGCAAAATGCAGAGCCATTCACAGGACCGGAGAAGGCCCCTCCAGCAAAAAAGATTGCCTGATGCAAGAACAAGGGTCGAGCCATGCCTGAGCTATTTAAAACATCCTTACGCTGTCATCAGAAGTTGCCTTATCTATTATCACCTCTGGAAGAAGCTGTCCATTGGGGAGCATGAAGGCGGAGGGTCCATCCACCAGGGAAACCACACCATTGCAGTCCACGGCACTGTTCATCTTCCTGTTCACGGGCAGCACTGGGGGGGACCTACTGGCTGGGCTGATGTTACTGCTGCTGCGCTCCCGGGGTCTGTGGGGCACGAACAATGAGCCCCTTCTGCTGTCATTGTCTCCGAAAATGCTGTGCTCGTCGTCGGCAAATTCAGTCTCAGATCCAATATCTTTTCCTCGACCTATGAAACTGAAAAGGCTTGTTCTGCTGCTGCGCCTCTGAGGAAACAAGGAGCCACGAATGCTGAGTGGTGACTGCAGGGTAAAAGAAAAGATGACATCTCTCTGATGAAGCACTTGAAAACAGAAGTGCATTTCACATAATTACCATGGAAACCATTGACCTGAGAGCAGGTGGCTCTATACTGGTTTAAAAGAAACATATTTCAAAACAAGGCAATTCGCAAGAAGACAAATTCTCCCAAACAAGGATGGAAAGGCTGAAAGAATCCACCCTTTCAACACTAGCTAATTATTTGCTCCTGAACAGCTGTCTGCTGTTTTGGCCTGGAATGACCTCGCCACTTTTTCTGTGCCATTCATTTTGCTATAAAGGACATGGCACTTCAAAAAATAATTTGGTATCAACATCTGATATTTAGCTTTTTCACATATCAATCCTAAAGTTCCATAAGTATTAAACTCTTGGTTTATTTATATGTTGCATGTTTCTTTGCATTCTATTGCTTAGAATTCTACCTTATGTATTGAGAGCTCAGTGAAGGTGTTTTAAGAAAGACCTTTTAATACTACTGAGTTTACAAAGTCGTAAAATATCAGAACTTGGAAAAGAAGTTACCCAAAATATTAGAACAAAGAGGGGAAAAAGTGACATTTGTACGACTCATGTCTAGGATAAACGGTGTCTATAAACCAAACTTAATGCATATTCTTTGGAAGTATCTAACTCAATAAGTGTTGATGCTTACTATAGAGTAAAGGACAAAGTGGCAGGCATAGTGAGTAATGAAAAATGGGTATAACAATGTCATTGCCTTGAAACTAGCTTGGACTGCTCTTGTCATATTTTTTTATTGATATTGCATATATTCAAGTTCTATTTGCCCAGCTTAATTATGACGTCTTTGAAGGCAGGGACTTTATCTTTTATTTCTATGCATATTTGACAGGGTCCTGTAGACTTGAGTCTTAGAAGCTGGGACATTTAAATGAAGACACAGGAGAGAAGAATGTAAGTGTGAGTGGGGCACTGCAAAGCTGACTGAGGGCAGTAGAGAGGACAAGGGAAAATTTGGGGGGTGGGTGGCACCTCAGCTAATGGGTGAAGAATGGGAGGTACCATGCTGGAAGGAAAACAAGAAAGAAAATCATCCCATTTACAGAAAACCATGTGTGCTAAGTAACAAAGGCACAAAAGTTGAGGGCATGTGGATGAACATGGAAAATCATGGTGGACCGAGTATATTTCTGTGAATGCACAGAAAGGCAGGCAATGAGGCTGAGTAATAATAATATGTGGGGCTTGAATAACAGGAGGGTCTTTCTCTCTAGGTAGTAGTCATTCAAAAGCATTTTTTCTTTACTTGATTTGAGCAGAGGGACACCTTTGATTTAGAAAAATTATTTGTATGAGTGTGTAATGGTTCACCATGGAGGATTGTAGGCAGAGAGACCTGAAATAAGGAGGTTTCATCAGAAAAAGAAAAAAATGAAAAGAGAAACTCCACACAAGCAGAAACGACAGACTATGAGACTAGATGTTAGTATGTGATGCAGTTGAACGTGGAGGCCGTCATGTTAAGTAAGTAATATTCAGGCGATTTATATCCTACAGTGGTGAAGAAAAGAGAAAATACTAGTCTAAGGTTAGTTTTTAACTAATATAGACATTACAAAGCACAGACCAAATAAAAATGTAGAAGTTAATCTATAGTGTAAATAATATTTTTGATTTCTATAGTGGTTCTTCTGAATACTGTTTTGAAAATGTGTTTACTGGAGAAGATATAACAATTCCCAAACCATAAGCTCCTTACGAACTAAAACGAAAAACTATGTACATCCAAATTCTTTCCATAAATACCTAGCAATCAATAGATTTTTACCTAAAAACATACCAATGAGGTCACCTACTCTCCTCTCCTGGTGTCCCTGCCCTCAGAGTGGAGTATTTTGCAGTATATTCCTAGCTCTGGTGACATGCATTTGGTAGGGTCAGTGGTACCTGATTAGGGGTAGACAGTCGCTTTTCTCGGGTTCGCCTGTGACCTTCAACACCAAGGTGGAAACTTTTTCTCCTGATACTCTCCTCTGATTCTGATTTGGACAATTTCTCATCGTCTCCCTTTTCTTCCCCACTGGAAAGCTTCTTTTGATTCTTTTTCTTTCTTCTGTTTCTCCTTTCTTTAGCACTTTTAGAACTCAGTTTAGATGTTTCCGAAGAACTCTCAGAGAGGCCCATAATCCGGCTCCTCCTGGTACTTGAATGTTGGGCTGCTGCCATCGCTATTGCCTGTTGGATCCAGATGCCACACATACGGTGAGTTGTTTCTGAAGTCTGGGAAACCTGATGACACGGTACCTCTCTACCACGAATTTAATTATATAGTGCATATAATCATGTCCCTTGTATGGGAAGAATTGTCCTTTTCTTTACACTCTGACCAGACAGCTTACAAAGCATGTCTTTATTGCTTGGAATAAAGCCCCATTATGCTTTGGAATGAAACTATTACATAGTATTACTATATTTATAGTAAAGAAATTTTAAATAGTATATGTGAAAGTTTTACCAGGTAATTTTGAGACATAAAGCATAAACAACATAAGATAATTTGCATATCTTGCCCAGATGATTAACTTAATATTATCAAATTAATCAGGCCCTCTATAGTTTAGTAAAGAGTAAGTTGTCTGAAAATTAAAATTAATTATTATAAAATAATATTCTGAAGCAATGTAAGAGACTTCTAGGGGTTCTCTAGGAAATTCCTGGGATAACTTATGCTGCCTATCCCTCTATTTAAAAAAAATCCTGGTAAAAATTTAGAAAATCAAGATATTTTGAATAAAAATTATAAATCATTCATATTCTTATATCCCCAAAATAATTGGTCTTACTATTTCTTCCAGTCTTTATATACATAACTTTTAAATTGTTTCTATCTCATATTCAATTTTATATGCTACTACCTAACACATTGTTATTTCAATACTCTTTTCCTTTGATAATATTCTTAAATATTGGACATAATTTTATTGTCCAAAAATACTCCAGAACACAAAAAGTATCATAATCCACTTAACCATCTGTTAATTTTTGAAAATATAAATGCTTTCAGATGTTTAATATTGTTAAAATACTGCAATGAACATCTTTATGCATCAAAGTTTCCCTGCATTACAGGTTAGCATCCTCTCCCCAGTAGGTTAGATTCCTTGGAGAGATTTTACTCGATCAAACCATCAAATGAGTTTTAAGACTCATGCAGAATATTTGAAATTTTGATACTTTTAATATAAACCTTCTCAAACTTTTCCACTTTGCAGAGAGGATTAAGGGGAAATCCTCAAAAATTTGTGACAGCTTAAAGTAGCTAACACCAAAAGTGTAATTTTTTAGTATCTCACATTTTATCTTAAATAGCTTTACAACACTGACAAAAAATTAATGCACATTTTGCTTTCTACCCCATAAAGTATCTATTAACTTTAACATTAAAATAATTTCCCCTAAACTTTGTATACAGTTGTTCTGAGGAAATACATCATGTTTTAGGACTTTACATAAAGCCACAGATACTGAGGAATCATAGGTAACAGGTTTAGGAGGAACAGCTTAGAACATTCTCTGTGCCAGAGTGAGATGATTATGGGGAAAGTAGACTGGGTCGGATGTCACTTGTAGAACAATCCAGAATTGGTTCCTTCAAACCACACCAGAGTGAAGATGTGGTTTATGCAAAGGAATCCATCAAGGAAAATCACCCTGGGGAAGGCTGAGCATTGCCCACGGGGTCTCTGTTGTTCCGCTCTGTGCTTGTATTTCTAGGAAGAATTTTAAGCCAAATAACAATACCTCAGCTTCTTCTTGCTCTTTTTTGAGTCGATCTAACATCTGTTGAAATTCTAATTCTTTCTGCTTAGCTTCTTCGATGTTCGCCTGGTTCTGTTCTTCATAGGCCATGGCCACCACAGCCAGGATCAAGTTTATTAGATAAAAGGAGCCCAGGAAAATCACCACAACAAAGAAGATCATGTAGGTTTTCCCAGCTGCACGCAGTGTCTAGGGGAAAATGGAAATCGTTATTTTAATAACTGAAAGGGTTTTTTGTAAATTATTTCAGTTTGAATGGGGTAAATTGGGCAGTTCTGCACAATCTGATGATATTAAAATATAAAGAGATAAAATTATATAATCATGGCAAACAGTATTAAAATACATACTTTTTCATTATAAAGTATATAGCAATCTATTAAACTTGTACTAAAATTAGGTATAATTCTTGATTATTATTAAGTAAAATAATCCTGAATTTTCCCAGTCTAAAACTTATTCAAAAACTAGCTGCTTTGCTTATTTTCAAGTTATAGAACCAAATAATATCTATAATCATTTTTAGTATTAAATTTCTACAATATCTTTAACAAGAAGTATTAGTGATGAACATATAGTGGATGAACATAAAATTATGTTCACACAAGATACAGAACCCTATCATATGAGCTTACTTGTTCATCTTATATTTATTTTAATCAATATTTACTAAGAATCTAAAAATAAAATAAATGGTAAAGATAATTCAAATGGTACCCATATTACATGAAAAATAAGTCTCTTCTATCTCAGACACCTAGTTACTCAAATCCTTTTTCTGTTAGTTACTGTTGTTACTGATGTCTTGTCTCAGATAAATTCTTAGTTTATAGTGTAATTGTTAGCTCAGCAGGCATAGTCATTTTGATTTCCATAGAAATTTCCATGTTACCCTCTCTGGTGTTTTCTAGGAATGTGTGAGAATGTCTTTCTCTACGTATCTCAGAAAGACAGTATTTCTGTCTTTGTCACTGAACATCCAGTAACATAAAAAAAATTGTATGTCACTGTCATTTTAAAAAAGTGAGCGTCCTTTTGCATACTTAAAAGGTCATGTGTATTTATTTTTTCTGTATATTTATATCATTTCTATATTCATTTATATTATTTTCAGAAATTAAATAAACAAAAAATAGGTGAAAAGAAGATGAATCTGTGGTAAGTTGAGAAAAATGATTGGTTATACTTATAATATGGAATAATCATTTTGGTGCCCTTGCTTTTGGTGAAAAGATAGAGCCCACAGATCCAAGAGGATCACATTCCAGTGAGAAGGGATACCCATATGGATTATCAGTTATGGTCTAAGAGATGGATGCTATAAACTGAAGAATATTCAAAAGGCATGAAAGTCTAGAACAAGGAGCAATTGAATTGGAAGAGGAGAATTTAGAGAAGTGAACTGAGTCCTTAATTCTTGCTTTCATGTACTAAGGTTGCCATAACAGAATGCTGCAGGCTGAGTGGCTTAAACAACAGAAATGTATTTCTCACAGTCTGAAGGCTGGCAGTTCAACACTGAAGTGTTGGCATGTATGGTTTCTCCTGAGGCCTCTCTCCTTGACTTGCAGGTGGCCAGCTTTCTTGCTGAGCCCTCATACGGCATTTTCTCTGTGTGTGTCTCTCTGGTGCCTCTCATGCTCTTGGCTTAATCTCCCTTTCTCATAAGAACATTAGTCAGATTGGATCAGGATCCACCTTAACAGACTAATTTTAACTCAGTTACCTCTTTAGAGGCTCTAACTCCAAATACCATCATTCTAAGGTACTAGGATTTAGGAATTCAGTGTATAAATTTGGGGACATACAATTCAGTCCATAACAATTGTACATGGGAGTTCAAAAAATGAAGCATGATGAGCCTGATTTTTAGGGCACTCCAAGCAGAAAGGCATGTGTGGAAACCAGAGTTTGTTTAAGAGAGGTGTGAGAGAACATTGCAGCATATTCCTTGCTATTTACTTGGGATACTATGAGATGCTACATTTACAAAGGGGAGAAGAGATTTAGAGATCAAATAAGTCCAGGAAAGATAAAAGAATAATTTATGACTCAAGAACTATCCATTCTAATAGTGCTGGAGGTAAAAAAAAAAAGTCTAATTTTAGTAATAAGACAATAGCGTTTTCTCCATTCTAAATTGAATAAAATATTCAATTTTAGGGAAGAAACGTACTTCAGATTGTTGCACTGAATGCAACAAATGAAAACATTTATTTTTCTTGGCACTCACCTGTTGGTAAAGGTTTTCCCAGTAATCCTGGGTCATTAGTCTAAACAAGGCTAAGAAGGCCCAGCCAAAATTGTCAAAGCTCGTGTAGCCATAGTCTGGGTTTCTGCCTCCTTTCTGGCATGTGTACCCTTCTGGACACTGACTACATAAGAAAAAGAGCAACACAAGTCAGAGTGTCTTCAGGATGCAAGTTGAATAGTCCTACAAAAAAGTGAGAAACTCAAGGTTCCTTTTCTTGGGGGACAATATTGAAGACCACATTATTTGGAGTTAGGAAGAACTGGGTTTGAATCCCACCCCCAATTATTTACTAGTTGATAACTTTGTCAAATTAAATTTTTCCAAGGCCCAATGTCCTCTTTCTGTGAAAACAAGATAGTAACACCTATCTCAAGAAGTTAAGATTAAGTTTAAAGAAGATAATATATGCAAATTACCTAGCCTAGGTCCTGCACATAAAAAGTATTTAATAGACAGTATTTGTTATTAGTATCATTGTCACCATTAAAACTTAGAAACATAGACCAGATTTGGTCCATAAAAATTGATATAGGTCTCTAAAAAACTGTGTCCTCCCCCCTCAAAACTATTCTTGAAGGGAATTAGAATCAAGAATGATCAAAGGATAGTAATTGTGTAAGATCTGTAGCTTTAAGAATTTTTCTCCCTAAAATTGGTGGATTGGTGTCTATGATGCCATATAAACACAGTGTCCAGAGAGGTCTTCGGGAGCCTTATCGGAACAGATGCCTTATCTGTACCATTACCTTTCCAGTGCATACACAGCCTGGTGAAAAAGCTATCAGGCAAGAGGGGAGAAGGACAAAACCCTGCAGCAGAAATGAAGTTGGTGTATAGGAGAAATGGCAAGATGGATATTTGCATTAATAGGGAATTCTTAAAATATCTTTAACCAAGTCCATGGGATCCTCATTTATTTTTATTTTTATTTTTTTAGAGTGACCAAAATGTCATTGCATTCAGTCACCTATGAGACATACTTGATAAAAAAAATGAGTAGGATGGAAAGAAAATTTGATTTTGTCACCCTTCTTTCCAGAAAGAAGAAAGGCTGGAAACTAAGCAAACAAACTTTGGTGGGGATTTCTGGAAGTAATTTTTTTCTACTGTCTTAAGAGTTATATGACATGTATCTTGTTTTTATTTAAGCACTACCTCCAATTCTTACTTTTAATGGTATACAGTAACTCTGAACATTATAAAGTCTGAACTCACTGTGGGACAGAAGAGGTCAAATAATGCCATATATATCACACAGGATCAAAGGTTCTTATCAACACACTAATGGAGTATGTTTCCCCGCTTTTTTAGTCTTTACACTAAACAAATACTACGTACCCTGCGTCTGAGCTGGTACCACACAAGAGAGCATCTTTTGCGTCCTCCAAGTAGTAAAAATACTCTGCATAGGAAGAAATTGAACAATATGAGATTATGTGTGGAGTGTTAGCTTTAAGAGTGATATAGCAGGTTGTAACTTAATTAATATAGACATTCACACACATTTAGGCAATATTTGTTATTTATTTAATTATTTATTATATTCCCATACATTCTCCCTCAAATATTTATTGATAACCTCGATGGACCAGGCAATAAACATAATAATAAACATGATAAGAAGATCATTAGTTTTACAGAGCTTTCTTTATGCTTAGCTAAGAGTAGAGTTTAGACAGAGAAAGACACAAGTATACAGCTGAACATACAAGGTATTTTCAGATGGTAATAAATGTCCTAAAAAGAATAAATTAACACAATGTGATGAAATGTGGTTAGGGAAGGTCTTTCTAAAGAAATGACATTTGAACAGGGGCCTAAATGCTACAAAGATGCCAGTCATTCAAAGGGCCCAGGGAAGAGAAAATTTTGGCAAGATAAAGAATGAGGGCAAAGGCCCCGAGGCCAAAATGCAGTTGTTATATGACAGCAGATGGCAGGCGAGGCTGGCTTCAATGCAGTGAGTGGGGAGAACCGTGGTAGCAGAGGTAGGCAGCGGCCAAATCATGTAAAGCTTTGCATGTCATGGAAAGGAGATTGGATTTTAAATATGATTAGAAATAATAGAAGTGAAAAGTAGAGATATAAGATAAAATTTATCTTTTGTTTATTGACTTGAGAGAGAGGAAGAGAAAGGGAGAAAGAGAAATATGGATTTGTTGTTCTACATATTTATGCATTCATTGGTTGGTTCTTACATGTGCTGTGACTGGGGATCAAGCCTGCAACCTTGGTGTATCAGGATGACACTCTAACCAAATGAGCTACCTAGCCAGGGACAATATTTAACATTTTAAACTTTCACTGTGGATGCTTTGTAGACCATGGACTACAGGAGAGCAAGTGTGGAGCAGGAATACCAGTTACGTAAGTAACTACAGTGAGAGGTATCTTGGCCACAATTCAGAGATTAACTGCGGAGACAAAGAGAAGGGGATGGAAATAGAATGGACAGGGTTTGCTCATGAAGTGTGTGCAGGGTATATGCAGAAGAGGATGTATCTACTTAAACCGCCAGTTACTGAAATGAGGAAGCCAAGGATAAGAAATGGCTTAAAGAAAAGCCGGGAGCTCTGTTTTAGCTGTTCTTAGTTTGAGATGATTATTAGGTACTAAAATACATTTGTTTAGTAGGCAATTGGATTGATATGAAAGTCTTGAGGTCAGTAGAACCATCAACTATGGAGAAGTAAAGATGAGTCATCATCAAGTATGTAGACCCAATGGGACCTGATGAATCAACCCAGAGAGGAAGTGTAGCCACTGAAGGCAAGGGTAAACAAAGGGGGAAGGGGCAGGAAGAGTCCCCACTGGCCCCCGAAGACCCCAGGAGCGTTGAGTCAGCAAGGCAACAGTGGACATGAACAACATGTGTTTTCTGAATTCTCTCATGAGGGGGCTGATCCAACTGTTCATAGTAAAGATAAAAAGGACTCAAAAAATCCATTAAAAAAAAAATAAGGGCCCAACTTCCTGTTTTGCTCAAGTCAAAGGAATAAAGATATAATTATTAGGAGGCTTTTAGAGTAAAAGTAGAAGAAAGGTTTTGAACTCAGATGTACTTTTGAATGTTGTTTCTACCCCTTCCTCTGTAAGTTAATTATCTTACCACTTGAAGATTTAGTTCCCGCATCTGTAGAGTGTGGATAAGAATACCTACTTTGTGGAGCTGTGGTATCATATAAATAGGATATTGCATGTAAAGCACTTCACACAGTGACCCACACATTCTATACAACTGCTCAAAGAGCAGTAGCTATTTTATTAACTTATTAAACAGTTTCAGATAAGACTGAATGGCTTGCACATCATCATTTTGTTTTACACAGAATATACAAGTCTTAGAAGACACAGCTAAAACAATAAAGCCTCTTACTCTGAGGTAAACATGTAGATGAGAATGTCCATGGACAACTGTAAACAAATCCTGTGCCTTGGAGAACATGGGCAGAGTAGAATAAGAATAGAGGAGGTTAAGATGTCCTTTTTAATATACAAACCTCCATATTGTTATTACAAAAGGATTACTTTAGAATTATCCGTTAAAGTAACACTGGTTCATATTCACCAATCATGGAGGGGCCGCTTCATAAGAATGGGTCTAGAACTGCTTGTATTAACACGTACAGGGCTAATACACTCGGTTCAGTACAAGAGTGATGGCAGGTAAAGCAATGACAATAGTTCACTCTGGGCTCACAGAACACTTTAAATAATTTCTAAATAACTACACTTAATTATGAGGCTAGATAGCCTCAACAGAATTTACAGGTTAACATAAAAATGGAAAATGTAATGCAAAGAGAAAAGAAAACATGTTCACAGTAAAACTTTTGCAAGAAAAAGAAATGAATTATTGTTACATGCTACATGCATGAAACTTGAAAACATGCTAAATGAAAGAATCCTGGCACAAAAGGCCACATATTATATGATTTCATTTACACAAAATATTCAGAATAGGTAAATCTAAAGAGACAGAAAATAGATTAATGTTAAGGGGTGGGGAGGAGGGAACAGGGAGTGATTTGTCAATGTGTACAGGGTTTCTTTTGAGGAAGATAAAAATATTCTAAAATTACGTAGTGATGGTGGTTTACCAATTTTGTGAATACACTAAAAAACACTGAATGGTACACATTAAAAAGGGGGATTTTATGGTATGTGAATTATTTCTCTATAAATCTATTAAATAAGTATAATGTAGCATAATGGTGCACTATTTTATGCTTCTTAAACCTTAGATTTTCTCCTAAACACCAGCTCCTTAGAGAAGTCTTGCCATTTCATTGGTATCTCAGCCTCTGAGATTTATATTCTTTGCATAGAATTTATTAAAATTTGCAATAATTTTTGTCTATTTCTGTTTTCCCCTACTTTTCATCTGCCATTTCCACTAGAATATAAGCTCTGTGAAAGTAGAGGCTGAAGCTATCATTTTCATCACCATAGCTCAAAGGGAACACTTAATATGCTCATGCTGACAGGTGGATACCTGAACAAATCTAACACTAAGACTGGGTTTCTATAGCACAAAAAACAGATAGGAAACTAAGTCAAACTTGACACAAACATCTCCTCTTTAAAGCTATATTTTGGAAGAAAAAAAATAATGTATGGGATTGAGGGAAAGGAATATGGAATAAAATTTCATTGTTAGGTAAGCTGTCACTCACTCATGTATAAAGGCAATATGAAGATGTATTTGCAAAATTTAAGGACTCCTTCTAATTTTTTGAAAAAAAAAATTGCTTGGACCATTCCAGAAGCTTAAAAAAAATCATTCAAATTTCAAACTCAGTAACAGAATCAAGAATCACAATAAAAGGACTGGTAGTGATCCTAGTAAAAAAAAAAAGTTGTTTAAGAAAAGCTATAAATTGATTCACAAAAGAGAATGGAAATGTCAACAACTACCCATAAGATATATTATTTCATGGCATATAAATTGAGGGATAAAATTCTTTGGAAATTGGAAATAAAATTTAAAATCATATTAAAAAATCAGAAACTGTAAAAAAAGATAAAAAGAAAGCAAAATATGCTAACTTCCTCATCAAAAGCTGGCAGTAAAATATTTACATTACATGTTTTACTTGAAAACCTTTGGTTTTCTTGTTTTAGCCTTTTTTTTCTTTATTTACAGTGTTTACGTATATTAGCTACTTTTATTTGCTTTTATGTTCCCCAGTGAGTGGATCTCCTTCTGTCACAGACACATACATTTGAAAAGTTCTTTGATTTACACCCTGCCGCTGCATCTAATTATCCCTTATGGGTTCATGTAGGCAATGTCATACAGACACACTACAGGTGTGAGGCAGAAAACATAGTCTTGCTTGATCTTATTTTCACTCAAACTTATCAACAGCTTTGGTGGGAGAAACTGTGTTAGGGAATAATTGTTTAGAAAACACGCAGTTCATGCTTTCTATTTCATACTCTAAAATACACTTGCAAATTAAGCAGACTTCTGAGACTATGTGCACTCACATAGTCATTTCATATGGCACCTACAGAATTAATTATGATAAATTAAGCTTTGAAGTGATGCACTGGCTAAATTGAAGGAGCCAGGAGAAAGAACTGTACAACTCATCATTGGTTATAATACAAGGATAGTGCTAATAAACCTGAGTAAACTGTTCTGCTTTATACAACTCTTTAGAAATACTTCCAAGACAGACATTTTAATGTGTGATAAAAACGAATATTATCATTATATTATGATTAATATAAGTGTGTCATATTACATTATAGTTAAGTATAATATACATGTAAAATATAATTATACTATTGTATAATAAATTACACTATAAAATAAAAAGAAGTATGAGTTATACAATAAAACTATGACATAAAATATATGATACATCTTATGATGAAATGTGATAATTAATAGTATTAATTCACAGTTAAATTGATTTTTCTGGAGCAAATTTATTTATTTTTCTTACATAAATTAAGAATTATGAAAGTATCTCATGTTTCCAATACCAGGACTGCTAGAAAGCTCTGAACCAGGGAGATTTATAAAAATATAATATGATCAAAACTGATACTATAGCACTTTCTACATATTTAAATAATTTTGAAATAATTTAAATGAAAGCAACATTTCATTGCTAAAAGAGACCAATGCTTTAGCTTTATTTCAACCTATTAACTGTAGGAATAGTTGTACCTGTGTAGTTTTCTTTGTCAAGGGTATCCAACATGTTCAATGTTTCATTACTTAAAAGTGAAGTTCGCAGACATTTGTGCTTCAGGTTGCCCATGAAGAGCTGCAGCCCGATCAGCGCGAACACGCTCAGACAGAACACCGTCAGGATCATGACGTCGGAGAGCTTCTTCACGGACTGGATCAGGGCCCCCACGATGGTCTTCAGGCCTGAATGCAGGGAATTAAAAAAAGATATTCATAAAGAAATAAAGTCTCTGAATGCCTGAATGCAAAACAAACACAAACACAAGCTTTCCTAGAAATGCATGCATTATGTCAAATCTATCTTAAACAACCTAATTCAAAAAAAGCCCACTATAGGTCAAAAGGGTGGACTTGTTGTTTTACATACATTTTGTTTCTATATAGTATTGCAAATGATTAAAAATTATAAAATATTTTCAAGGAATAACCAAATTGTCAAAGTGAATAATTTAGTTGCCCAAACCATATCCACACTCACTTGTAAAAATGATTTGTAAAAGTGCCAATTCAGCAAATACTTGCCAAACAAACCATTTCTCTCTACACTAAAACAAAGAAGAGGATGAATTGCAACATAGAGTGACAACTTACAAATTTTCAGTCAAGAAATGGTTTGTTGAAGAAAGATGAAATAAATGTGTCATGCAATACTTCCATGCTGATTTTTTTCTCTCTTTTTTGTTAACTCTATGAAAATGATGAAAACAAATTGAAATTTTCAGTCCTGAATAAGTCAAACGGATAATGAACTGTTAGACAGGAGGGAAAATTTCAAGTTGAGATGTGATCCAAAAGGCCATCTTTGTTCTCTAAGGCCCATGCAATTGATTAAACTCAAAGGCTGACTTTTAATAAGGATTCTGAAAATCCTTAAGAAATTAGATTTCATTTAATTTGCACAAGAGAAAGTTTTTCTTATCTTTCCTCCACGTGATCAAAGTCAGCCCCGGTGTTTAACCACACTCTCACCTGGAATGACTGAAATTGTTTTCAGGGCTCGGAGAACTCTGAATGTTCTCAACGCTGAGACATTGCCCAGGTCCACAAACTCTGTCACATATCTGCAATGGGGGGGTTTATATACAAACACAATGACAACACACACACAAACAAACAGAACAACTCCCAAGTAGTTGGAGTTATGAGTGGCCTAATGCTTCACACCAATCACTTCTTACCTGGAATTACAGAAATAGTTTTCAAAGCTCTCAACACTCTGAAAGTTCGAAGAGCTGAAACATTGCCTAGGTTTACAAATTCTGTTAAATACCTGTAGAATTAAATCAGAGTTATTCAGAATTTAGGTAGAGTCTATGATACTTACCTGTGCCTTTACTCAAGGTTATTTCCTATGTTTGGAATGTCTTATTTAAAGGTATAGTTCTGCAAATCTTTTCTTTTCCTGTCATAACTAATTTAAATTAATTAGATTTTATTTGACTCATTTGATGTGAGCAAAATACAACATATTATTAAAATAATTCCATATACTTAAGTGCTTAAATAAACAATTAAATGCTTTAATTATTAGATGTCAACATTATGGTACTATGGATGTTTAATAATCTTACACAACATCAGAGGCAAACCTTGAAAACTGTATGCTAATTGAATAATGCCAGACATGAAAAGTCACATGACTACGATTCCATTCATGTGAAAGCTTAGAGTAGACAAATCCATAGAGATGAAACATAGGTGAGTGGTTTACAGAAGACAGGGAGAGGAGAGAATGGAAGAGACTGCTTTGTTGGGGGGATGAAATGTTCTGGAATTAGGGAGTGATGATGGTTCTACAACTTTGTGAACATACTAAAAAACACTGAATTTTATACTTTCAAAGAGTAATTTTATGGTCTGTACACTTTATTTCAATGAAAAAGGGAACTCCCTTGAGAAGAGGCAGCCCTATTTGATGCAATGTTGTCTCATTAGCAATGGTAGGTACAACTGCAGGTCTATGTGATGGTGAAAGGAGGGAGCCTGATGGACAAGGAGGTGGGACAGGGGTGAGGGGATGGGAGACTGGAAATCTAAAGACCCTTCAGGATTGCCTAAGTTCCTCCAATGAACATGAGCTAATTTTACAATTCAAAATGATAGAGCAAAAAACACGGTAGTAGGTTTGAGATTTCAAAAAATAAAACAAATATTTCTGACAAATATATTTTGGAAGAGAGTAGCAATGAGTAAATTAAAATTTTATGTTAATGTAATATTTTTCCTTTGAAAATAAGCCATGGATTTCATGTGTAACACGTACAATGCATTAATGTCAGGTTTAGTATGCAGTGAGAGCCCTTTACTTCTCTATTTTAATATACTTATTAGCATTTGAATAGCATGGATTAATAAAAAGGGTACCATAGTTACAATTAAAGACCTGATTTTTTTCTGTGATTCCTATAGGTTTTGTTAGTTTTTACATAAGAACTGGAAGAAAGAACTAATTGGCACCACACAGACTGCCCATCCAAGTGCTGGGTGTGGAGGGAGAGGGTCAATCTTAATGATGTCAATACACTTTTGAGTGAAAAAAATGAACTTTCTGAAAAATTTAGTATTTGCCAACAAATGACTAGCTTTAAACATAACCATTATACATGGAAAAAATGAGACCCTAAAACTTTGTTTTTACTGAATTATCTGTGATTTTCATGAGTTTGCCACTTAAAAACATGAATGTAGTACTTACGCAAAAACAATGACAATAAAATCCAGCCAGTTCCATGGGTCACGAAGGAAAGTGAATTGTCCTACACAGAATCCTCTTGCAAGGATTTTTATAAGTGATTCAAAAGTGTATATCCCAGTAAAAGTGTACCTAGACAGAAGAATCCATTGAGATGTTAGACATGAAAAGAAAACAACGCTGTGATAATCTTTATATTTTAATTTCTTTCTGATCAAACAAAGAAAGTCATCTCTTGCAGTGTAGCTATTGGTTTGTGAACTATTAGAAAAAACCAGTCAAGGTCTTTTCAGGAAACCTTAAAATGCCCATATCAGAACTCTTGTAGAATGCAGAGGTACAGAAAATTACTAAGAACATAGGTTTAGACTTGCCTAGAAAATTCCTATGCTGCTCCTATCAGAAATACACCCAAAGATAAGAAATGTGTAACACGTCTAACAACAGGCAGGGTGTCTCATAAGTTCATTCCTCAAGAAAATAGTATATTATCTAATCATTCTATCTAATTATTCTATTATATGGCTCGCAGGCTATTACTGTAGAGGGAAAAAATGGAAAGAAAAGCAACTATATGACACAGGAAGATAAATACCACAGTGTTTATAGATGGAATAACTTTCTGGTAGGTTTAAAAGGAAAGGATAAAAACGGTAATACTAAGACCATATTAAAAGGTACTTAAGGTATTTAGACCCACTTACTCTACATTCTTGGTCCAGTCTGGAGGGTTACTCAAGGTCATAAATATGCAGTTCGTCAGAATAGTGCACATGATAAGCATGCCGAATAAAGTAACTTAGAATCAAGGAATATGATGAAAGACCATGGTGGGAACCTTGAATATTTAATAATGACACCTGTTGAAATCTTTTTCTTAGAGAATAAATAATTGTAAATAAGTTTATACACTTTAATTTTAATCTTTTGGAACACGGGAGTAATAGCTAAAAGTTATGTAGCCTAAAATGTTAAAACTGCCATTCTCCCTGTCTACTCAGAAACTTTCACCAAGTTCCACTGAAATGAAACTCTGAAACCAGTCTTTCTAGATGCAAAATGACTAAGAATCTATTTTTAAATAAGATAGCAAAAACTCCATTTTAATGGACCGTCGCAACTAGGCATATTAAAAAGGATATGAATGCACTAAAATCTTAATAGATATTCTTCTCAGAAGACTAAAAGGAGAGAGCATGTACAAAGCAGGTGTGGCATTGAAGCGGAAGATCGCCTTCCCTCTGTTCAATACTATGAAAGTCTGCAGGATCAAAAAGAGAACAGGAAGAAATTGAGAATCCGCGTAATTTCAGTCTAGCACATTAATCTCAGCAGCTGACCTCTCCCTGTGGTAGTGTCATATTAATGAAATACCGCCATTGGACTCAAGCAATATGGTTCCAACACCATTGATGCAGCTATAGACATCAGGCTGGCCTGTGAACTCCAAGTCCCTTACTTCTCAGCAAATTAAGAACTGAACTATTTATGAGCATGTGTTGCTTAGTGCTCCCAAATAGAGTGTCTTCTCTTTTTTACATCCCTTCAACACCCACATCCGTGACAATCACTTGTGGCCATGGAATTAGTTTAAAATATAACTTGCTTCTTTTATTACACTGCATTGCAAGCAAACCAAATAGAAACTATCTACATCTGATTTTTACCATAACGCCTTCAGATTTTTTTTTTCTTTGACACCTTAAGACTTTATTACTTGTTGGCAATTGTCACGGTTAGTAGCAAGTGCTACAAAATACAAATTCCTTCAAGAAATAGTTTTAAAAATTTAAGGAATATTAGAGTTGGAAGAATCCTAGTATCCAGATCAATTTTCCTATTTTAGATGTAATACTAATAAAAGCTAAAATAAAAGGACAGAAATTAAAGGACTTGCTTGCTACTATTCATGGTAATTTTTAAAAATGATACAACTTGTACCAAACAGTCTTAACATATGCTATGAAACCATTACACAATGAGTGACATCCTCCCTGGATTTGGTGTTTAGTTAAAACATTTAAAACCCAAACAAGTAAATAGCAACAATAATAAAACATTAAAACAATCTAATGTTTTTGGATTGAAAAATCACAAAGATCACTTTCCTGCACTGGCAGGCAAATTACTTGTGTTAACTAGAACACACTAATTTAGACTTTTTGTTGTTGTTGTTTAATCTGAATTTTATATAAGTTTATGAGAGATCATCATTTTTCCAAATTAGGGATGTAAATCTGAGTTTCTTGCTTTTGCATTGTATGTGGCACTCTTCTCAAGAAAATGAATCTTTTCAAAAGAACAGATTTTCTCTTCAGATGCCCTTTGATATTCCTGGTCCCTTTCACTATATTACTTATGTCTAAACATACGTTAACAGAAAGTTCACTTTTACATTGAAAATTAGTTTTAAAATTAATACCTAGTATTAAGTAAAACTATTGTTTTCTCAAATCTCAATATACTGTGCTTGTTAAAATTCACTCACAATTGAATTCTCTACAATTTTCTACAATTGTGAGGTGAGCAACAGTGGCATCAGAGGTGATGACAAGAGTTTAGACATAAATGAGGCAGGAGTTTTGCACTCAAGGGACTTCCTAGAACACAATGATTCTAATATAAGACAATCTGTGACAGGTATCACACCCAGAAATAAGAATGGAGGAGTATGAGAGTGAAGAGGGAACAGGGGCACACGTCTGTCAGAATTATCGGGGAGACTTCAGCAACCACAGGTTACCTGAGCTAATTGGAAAGTCACATCACTACCTAGCCTCGGCAAGATAGAGTGACCTTATACTTGAAATTGAAAACAATAGTTTGTCAATTTTTAGATTTTAGTTGCCAATTTTTATTTACATTAAAAACTTCTTTAGGAATGTCTGGGTTTATACACACACAGGAGTTAACTATAGGTAGGAAAAGGAGGTATGCCTATGAAATTTTAGAGATCATTTTGAGTTTCTTTAAACCCCAAATTTTAATGTAGAATTTTATTAGCAAATGAAGAGATGTCAAAGTCTGAATAAATTCTTTTAACTTTGCTTGTTTGTTGAAGAATTTATTGAACATGAAATTGGAGAGCTTAAGGAGTGACAGCTTTAGAGTTGGACAGATATGATTCTTAACATCATGTCTGCCCTTCAGCAGCTTGTGGGCTGGCGCTTAGTGTCTGTGCAGGTTTAGGTTTCTGTTACATTTAAACTCTTAGTAAATGGTGGGAGCAGATGCTGCTGTTATAGGCAACATAAAAGGCACCAAGGACATGAAGATAATAAGACAATGTACCTGTCCTCTTAATTCCCACAGTGGAGACTGATTGGTAATTTACTCTTTCTTAAAGACACAAACTTTCACGTATCATAAAGGTACCACATAACGCCATTAAAAAGCACTTATATATTCATCACATAAAAATGCAGCCCTAACTTCTATCATTAGTTTAAGTGTTCTTTGTTTGAACAAATCATTGACAATTGCACTCAAACATAAATTAAAATCTGAACCCAGAAAAAACAAGGATCATTAAGATTTTTAATCCAAACAATGATTATAATGTAGCATAAAGTTTTTGTCAATTATTGTGAATAAAGAAAAATACTAAGGAATCAATTCTTCAAGGTAGAGAATTCAACCCTAAAGCTGTAAGTGGAACTCAAACTGCTTTTATCAAGAATGTTTGAAGAGCTAGGACAAGGCACAAAAAATTGATAATTTAAAGCGCCAAACTAAGCACTGGCTGGTGTGGCTCAGTGGAATGAGCGCCCACCTGTGAATCAAAGCATCACCAGTTCACTTCTCAGTCAAGGCATATCCCTGGGTTGCAGGCCAGGGCCCCAGCTGGGGCACTCGAGAGGCAATATGTGGTTCCACACGTTGTGTGTGACTGATGTTTCTCTCCCTCTCTTTCTACTTCCCTTCCCTTCTCTAAAAACAAATAAATGAAATCTTAAAAAAAAAAAAATCCAAACTAAAAGAAAAGGACTCAGTTATTCCTTTGTATATTTTTCAGATATTAACAATAATGGACCATGAAAGTAGATGATTTTTTTTTTTGTCCTAGTTCTGCACAAGTATTAAGAATTGAGTTAGGCTTTTGATGTGGTTGGTATAATATATTTTGAAAGGAGCTGGGGCCAAGGTGAGAGTTGGAGTCTCACACCAAACACTCTTTATCAAATTAGCTTATCACATAGATAAAATTACTCTTAGTTAATAAGTCTATTATCCTCCATTCAAACGCAATCATTTTCTCCTTACCTCTCAAGTTACTTTAAGCTAATATTATTGATAGTTTATATGCCAGAAAGATTTCTTTCCTTCTTAAAAGGTAGCTGGTTAAGTAATATCCAGGCCTGCTTTGGAAATGGGAAAATGTGACAGGTATCCACGACAAGCCAAGAATTTTTTCAGAATGAAATAATAAGTAAAATGAGTACTTTTATTTTGACTTACATTATTTACTCATTAATTATTTCATTCATTTTTTTTAAAGTTGTTAGCATTGTGCTTGCTATATAGCTGAAACTGAACTAGGAAGTGTTGCACAATAGAACATCTCAGGAGGGAGTAAAACCAACTTGAATTTAAAAAATGGGGAGGCAGGTAAATGCAGACAACTGTACTTGAACAACAATAAAATAATTTAAAAAATTTAATACAAAATTTACTAGTGTGTGATATTTTACAAGCTACTTAATTTCCCCAAGCCTTTCACCTCATATAAAAATAGGGTATTAATTCCTGCCCCACCAGATTGTGACAAATTCGTGTGCTAATTTGTCTAAAATGTCTAGTACACACAGAGACCCTCAATATATATTAGCATTCTTACTTTCTATGTCAGAATACTGGCTGGATAATTAGAATGCTGTGCAATATTTCAAGAGCTTCGTGGCTATTCTGCCTTCTACTGCTGTGCCATCGGCTTGTTTAGATGCTGGTTTTGATGAGAAGTAAAATTCACATTAGGTATTGCTTCATAGCAACTACCACTGAGACAGATGTGTTTCCACCCTCAAAATTAAGTTAATCACATTTTATACTTCTCAAGACCCTGCAAATGTTATTTTATTTCCTAGATACCATATCAAGAAATATTCCCTTTTATTTGTTTCTTTAAAAAATCTCAGTGAGTTTTAAGGGGACTTCACCCTGCCTTTCCGGACCTCTCAGAGGCCAGTCTGCAGGCCCTGCGCGGCGCACAAAGCGTTGCTGCAGACAGCTAGGGAACCTGCAGATCTACTCCTCTCCTGTCTCCTCTTTGGCATCTTCAACCTGGTTGTGTCTGCTTCTGTTGTCAGAAATTACTGTGATCCCCTTCTCATTTTCTCAACATAATAAGCTTTTAGCATTTGCTTCAAACTTTTTCCCATTTCCTTAATGCAATCAAAACCTTCACTCTGCTACTCTTGACATTGACTCTCAAAGGGCAGTTTCCACTCCTATCATAGGAAAACTATTGACAGCATTTAACATGCATTTCCTCTGATGTGCCTGCATTTACTTTAACATATCAGACTCTTAAATCCATCCTCCTTTTGCTATTCAGGCCTCACTCAGACAAGAGGTCTTCTCTCCACTATTCTAATGCAACTACAATCTGACCTGTAGCTTGTACCTTGTCTGATAACATCGGCAACTACCTACCTTATTTCAACTGGCTGTATTTTTCTCCCTGAGAAATTTTTTTTTTATTTTCAAACATGTTATTTTATACTCTATGTGTAAAAGGTTTTCAATTGATTTGGTACCTCATGGGAATTTCTCTTGAGAAATGAAAATTTCTCAACATTCCTATATTGCCACCTAATTCCTCTTTTTATTTGCTATCCATCACTATCTTGCTTTGATTTACATCATCTGACACAAACTGCTTGTAAAAAGTTAACAACTCATCCTCCTTGTTCATTGTAATAGCCTTTCTCTGTCTTCAACTTCCTGGGTAATTTTATGAGATACTCTTTTTCCTTCTTCTTTAAATAATGGAACTTTTCTGATTTATGCCCTACCTCTCTGGCCAGCTCAGACTTCCCTCTCCCCAACATCATAAATGAAGCAGCTCTCCAAACTTCATTATTAGTTGAGCGATCTCATATATTCCCATGGAGTCAGCTGTCACCTCCACAGAAGTGCACTCTGGACAAGTCCCCAGGACTTGCTTGTCAATTGACAATTATTTTGTTTCTACCGGTGTTCATTTATGGCAGATCCAAAAAGGCAGAACATTATACTAAACACTTTTAAAAGATTAAGGAAATCACATGGTATGATATAACCAGTTTTGATGAGAAATGACAAAAAGTACATATTCTGAATATCCTATATGTATATTTACTTGAGCATTTTTGTCCTGATGTAGTTCTTCCCTAAATTCCACTTCAGTTTAAAATGACCTTCTATACAGAAAGAAGCAGAAACTGCAGCTCTGCAGCCGCAGAAAACTCACTTTTTTGTCTGCGTAGTAAGGGTCCAGGTCCTCCAGGGGCGTGGACACCATGCCTGGGGGGATGTCCCCATAGATGAAGGGCAGCTGTTTGCCAGCTTCCAAGTCACTGCTTGGCTTTGGGCCATTTTCATCATCATCTTTCTTTTCTTCTTTGGGTTCCTTTGTTTTTCCTTCCTCAATACGTTGTTCAATGAGGGCAAGAGACTGTTTTGTGAAGTAGACAAAGCTCTGAGGTCCTGGAGGAGGCAACATTGCCATCTTTTCATCCTGTATATTTTATTTCTCCTTCAGCTCCTTCATAAGAGGCCTACATGGAAACAAAGGAAAAAAGACTAAGTGTCTGCCAATCAAGGATGGTGAATTAAAATAATAATAACAATTATTATTATTAATAAACAGCATTTTGGTTTCAACTACAAAAAGTAATGTTCACAGAATTGTTAGCATTTAAGTGATGACTTTGTGCAATGCTTATTTTCCATGCCTTCTAACCATCTTTATTTTAAAATTGGAACTTAGCACTTCATTGTTTTTAAAGTAAAAAAAATTACATCTTAAAATATTTTAATTTCCTTTACTTTTCACCTGTATTCAATTTTAGTGTAATTCAACTCAACTTTCCTCATTTAAAAGACTGTATGGCAATACTTCTGATATCATCATTCTCCAGGCTCTCCTCTTGCCTCTGTGACCATCTGATCCTCTTTGGTCTTACAACTCTAACATGCTCCCACCCTCTGCTTTTCTCATGGGGAAACTCACTTCTGTGAAATGGGGTCGTGGAAGATTATTTTACTCTATTTATATATTTATCTTTTATAACAAATACACTTTTCTTCACAAATCAAAAAATATATTTGTTTTGAATTAAAACCAACTTGGAAAAATGTTTTGGAAAGCACAAAGAAGAGAAATTTAGGAAATGTTTGTGATTCAATTTAGAAAGTAAACATACCACTGTGATATGCATTTACATCATGACTTCCCTAATCAACCTGTACATGAAGACAAAACATTACAAAAACTATAGGAAAGAAAAATAAGAAGTGGAAAATGCAAGATTCTATGTATTGTTATTTTGGACTTTTCCAAATAAAAAACATAGAAATAAGTTATGTAAAAAATAACAGACTCATTATCTCAATGAGTCACGATACCTTCATAACTCCTGCATTAGAAAAAAAATTAATCCTTTCTCTCTTTCCCCTTTCTTTCTTTCTTTCTTTCTTTCTTTCTTTCTTTCTTTCTTTCTTTCTTTCTTTCTTTCTTTCTTTCTTTCTTTTCTTTCTTTCTTTCTTTCTTTCTTTCTTTCTTTCTTTCTCTTTCTTTCTTTCTTTCTTTCTTTCTTTCTCTCTCTCTCTCTCTCTCTCTCTCTCTCTCTCTCTCTCTCTCTCTTTCTTTCTTTCTTTCTTTTCTTTCTTTCTTTCTTCCCCTTTCCTTTCCTTTCCTTTCCTTTCCTTTCCTTTCCTTTCCTTTCCTTTCCTTTCCTTTCCTTTCCTTTCCTTTCCTTCCCTTTCCCTTTCCCTTTCCCTTTCCCTTTCCCTTTCCCTTTCCCTTTTCCTTTCTTTTCTTTTTGCATTAGGATTGCCTGAGAATCAGGACACATTAACCTCCAGCACGTCTGCCCACTGTGAAGAGCTTGAAAGGCTGTACATTAATTGGTATTATCACACACAGAGGGAGGGTAAGTTGAAAGAAGCCATAGTCTGCTCTTTTATTTTCCAATGCTAAGTCTAAAAATTAGGTGAATCACAGTAGCAACAGCATGGGTCGTATAGATTAAAAAAAGTTTTGAGAAGCAGAAATAAATTATTCTTTTCCAGGTTTCCTCTGTTCCCATGTCAAACAAAATAGATTTCACTTATATTTGGAAAAGGCATGATTTTTCCTTTTAATTATTTGGGTATAATATATCAGTATAAACCCTTTATTGGAAATCTATGTATTTTTCAAAAATGTGGTGAACCAGTTTAAAAACAACACAAATAATGATTTTGTAATGTAATGATGTGCTTTAAAAATGTATAAAGCTGACTTGGCTCCTCTGAAAAAAATGCTGTTTTTATCATTTATCACACAATTGAGTCTGCCTCTTGCCCTGGTATACATTATCACATTTCTTTTTAAATATGTTAACTCATCTTCATTTTAAATGTTATTATCAAATACTTAGCCTGGGCATGTTAGCATGTGAGACATTTATAATTGGGAGGCTAAAGAGAAAATACAGTTTTTTCTTCCTTTAAGAAATTTAGATTCTGAAAAGGGAAGCCAACCACACCAAATCATACAGCAAAGACAAACCCTCTTTCACCATAGTAAAGGAGGGTAGAATTAATTAGCCCAGGTAACTCCAACCTTTTTAAAATATCCTCTAAGTTAAGTACAAAGTTTCACCATTTCTGGTATAAATTCCTGGGTTCTTTTATTAGTCTCTCCAGTGGTGGAGAGATAAAAACTTCTTATAAGTAGTTAGATATGCAGCAACATTCCATGGGAGAGAATAAGTTGAACACCATGCAATGACATATTGGAAATAACAACATATGTCTAGCTACAGATTTAGAATTGTGCATTTTTATAATTATGAACAAAGAAAAACAACTCAGTCTACCTGCTGGCCACCAGCAATTGATATGATTGCTTGTGAACAGAATTTCAATAATTAATTTACTCTGTTTTCCTTGTTTGCCCTAGGTTTTAGAGTATTATACTAAGATTATTTACTCCATTATTTATATATGCAACACCATTAAGAATAGACACACATATATATATATTTTGATTGAAATTAAAGCTGAGAGGGTATTTTGAGGAATGTAGTAAAAATACAAGGGACATTTGCATGCGTACATGCAGAGGTAGAATGATTCAGAAAGAATGCATCGTGACTCAGCAATTCCACTATGAGGTATGTACTCAAGAGTACACAAAATCTTGTACTTGAATGTTCATAAAAGTTTTATCCATAGTAGCCAAGAGTGGAAACAAACCAAATGTCCATCAACTGATAAATGAATAAACAAAATGTAGTGTATCCACACAATGGAATATTATTTGACAATAAAAGAAAAGGAAGTATGGGTACAAATTTCATGAATGAACCCAGAAAACCCCATGAGAGAAACCAGACCCAAAAGGCCACATACTTTATGATTCCATTTGTTTGAAATATCTGGAATAGGCATATCCTCAGAGAGAAAAAGTAGATTATTGTTTGCCAGAGGTTGAGTGGTGGGGGTGATGGGTAGTAACTGTTAGTGATCATCAGGTTATTGGTTAATGGGAATGGGCTTTCTTTTGAGGGTGATAAAAATGTTTTAAAATTAGTTACTGGCTGTGGTTGCACAACTCTGTAAATATACTAGAAACCAATTAATGTACATTTTAAAGGGTGATTTCTATGTTATGGGAGCTACACCTCGATAAACCATAAAAACAGGTTAAAAAATGGAATCATAAAATCTATGAAAATTGCCCAGAAAAGAGGAAATATGGTTATTAAAGTGGAAAAAAAAGTACATATGTACTCAACACCAACCACCTTAAATCTTTATAAGTTCAGTATAAATGTGGGATTGCTTTTGCCCTAATATTAATTCAGGAGACACTAAAGCTTAATTGCAGCACTTCAAGGCTCAGCTTGTTATAGTTTATAAAACTTTGGTTACAAACCAGGGGTCTTGAATCCAGAAGTTGGTAGCCTTTTAGAAAATGCACTACATCAATCTGAGAAATAAGGCCGTGACTGCAGTTGCCACTTGGCCTTGAAAAACTCAACACTTTGAAAATCATAAAGTTGAGGGAAAGAGGTTCCTGGCCTCAACAGACTTTCAGTGTACACATGCTTAGTCTCTTGGAGAAAAGATAGCTAAGGAATGGGTATTTTTGCATATCTTGCATTCAAGTGGAGGGTGTCACTTCTTTTAAGAATTATTTGATAGAAATTCAGGTAAGTGGATGTCATGAACTCAAACATCCAAACACCAGTTCCACTCTTCCATATTCCTATTCTCTTTTCCCCTCCTTTTCTTCCCCTCACTCCCTGTTCATGCAAACCTCAATATGCAATTTCTGAATGACTAAAGTTGGTATGGACATCAGGGGAGGCAGTGATTGATGTCAGTGGTACCATGCATGGGAGACGCTTTCCTGATCAGGCTAAACTGAAGGAAGACCCTAAGCAGCTGCTTCACATTAGGGTCTTTGGAAAGGTAAGTTGAAGAGATCCTGATTGGATTCCATCATCATCGATCTAGTTTGGATGATGGGAATAAATAACATGTATAAACTTTTGGAGTGTAATTTTGCACTATCTACCAAAAGCCTTAAATATGTTGATTCATTTATATTGCCAAATAGCTTCCCTTCTAGGAACTTATTCAAAAGCAATAACATTAGATGTCTTCAAATATTTATGAGATGTTTATTACAATGTTTTTATAATGTTGAAAAATTGTAATCAATCCAAAAGTCAATAGTCAGGGTTTCATTACATTAAAAAAATGAGTATGTAATGAAAAACTGAGCAACTGAGCTGCCTTTAAAGTGTATTTTCAAAAACTACTTAATGAATTGTAAAAAGAAGTTGAACAGATAATTAATGGAATGCATGCTACATGCACACAAACATACATGTATATTCATCTTAATTTTTAAAATGTATATAAATTAAATGTACAATATGTTTAATGAAACTTATCCCTATCCAGGATTGTAGATTATTTTTATTAATTTTAAATATTTCTCATTATTTTTCAAATTTTTACAAGGAAAATGTCATGCTTTTTTATTCAGCAAATGTATTTGAAAATCACTTAAACTTATTTGACCTGAATTAATATATTTAATAAAATCAATATTTATTCTTTTTATATTTAATTTGCAATTTTGAAAACATGTATTATATATCTACTTCTTATTAGTTATTATGATAGCATCTTCTTGTGAGATTACAATGTTGCACACACACAAAAAGTACTTCTGTGTCCTCATGATTATTTTGCCCACCTAATTTCATATTAGAAGGTACTTAGACAACTAGTGCCTAATGCTGTAACTCCAAACTGAAGCTTCGAATTAATTTACTAATGTCAGAGTATCAACTCTATTGTGGTTCACATAGGATAGGTGTGTATTATGTCCATATAATTTTGTAACATGAATTGTGTTTTTTAAATGACTATTATCAATGTACTTTGTCTTACATGTGAAATCTATCATTTAAAAAATGGAATTAAATATTTATTCTCTTAAAAATATTTTTCATTGAATTCTTTTAGCAGGAAGTTTTTGTTTGACAACTTTCAACATTTTTTTGTAAAAGGAAAGCAATATTTGAATTTTGTGTTTCTTTAATCATGATTAAAGTGTTTAAGAGATAATATCTCATAATTTCAAGGAGCAGGAGAGTAATTAATGTTCCTAACTCTATAATAATCTTAAGCTCTGTTTTACATTTCCTCATTGAGTCTGTTACCTATAACTAACAAAATCTATTTATACAAAATTAAAATTGGTTCAATAAACTATTTTGAATGTCCGCCAAAATCTGAATCAAATTAGGTTAGATCTAACTTACTTAAGACAGTGGACAAGTGTAAAATAAAGTAAAATAGAATGCTTTATTAATGCTAACTGTTGGCAAATGAAGACTTTTATTAAAAATATCACTTCTCCGGAAACAGACAATGATATTTTCCCATAGATAAAATTTTGGTTGGGTTACCATTAATTTTTAAAGGATTCTGAAGGCACAATGGAATCTATACATGAATATTTAAAAAAACATTTAAAAATAATTCATAGCTAAAATCAACAGTGATAACTCATGTTAATAATATATATTCCCTCAATATAATATGATGAGATTAGTACTTGGACACATAGCCTTTCCCTGCAAAATTCATAACTTAGATCTAATGAAGAGAAAAACATCAGAAAAATCCAAAGTCAGGACCGTTCTACAAAATACCAGATCAGTACCTCTTCAAATAGTGACGATCCTCAAACACAAGAAGAGTCTGAGAAATTGCCACAGCCTAGAAGTGCCTAAGGAGACATAACAATAAAATATAATATGGTATTTTGGCTGGGATCTAGGAAGAGAAAAAGGACAGTAGGGAAAAACTAAGAAAATCTGAATAAAGACATTAGTTAATATTGTATCAGTATAGTTTCATTAATTGTGGCAAATGTTGGTACAACTAATAAAAATTGTTAATAATAATGGAAACCAAGTATTGAGTACATGGGAACTCTCTGTCCTATCTGAACAATTTAGATTTATTCCATAATCTAAAACTATTCTAAAATAAAGTTTATTTTAAAAAAAATCAAAGATGTAGAATTACACTAATGTTACATAAAATTAACAATGTCATAATTGACCATAGAGACATAGGTTGAGTTCTGGGCTCTCTATTCTGTTCCATTGATCTATGCTGTTCTTATGCCAGTACCAGACTGTTTTGATTACTGTGGCCTTATAGTATAGTTCGATATCAGGTATTGTGATCCCTCCTACTTTGTTCTTCTTTCTCAAAATTGCTGTGGCTATTCAGGGTCATTTATGGTTCCATATAAATTTTTGTTCTCTATTTGTGAAACATGTCTTTGGTATTTTAATAGGGATTGAGTTGAATCTATAAATTACTTTGGGTAGTATGGACATTTTGATGATGTTAATTCTTCCAATCCATGAACACAGTATATGCTTCCATTCATTTATGCCTTCCTTAATTTATTTCTTCAGTGTTGTGTACTTTTCTGAGTAAAGGTCTTTTACATCCTTGGTTAGGTTTATTCCTAAGAACTTTATTTTTCTTGTTACTATAGCAAATGGAATGTTTTCCCCCTGATTTCTGTTTCTGACATTTCATTGTTGGTGTACAAAAATGTCCTTGATTTCTGTATATTGACTTTGTATCCCACTGTTTTGCAAATTCACTTATTAGGTAAAGTAGTTTTTTGGTGGAGTCTATAGCATTTTCTATGTACACCATAATGTCATCTGCAGACAATGGCAGTTTTACTTCCTTCTTTCCAATTTGGATGCTTTTTACTTTTTCTTCTTATCTGATCACTTTGGCTAGAATTTCCAATACCATGTTGAATAGAAGTGGTGAAAACAGACACCCTTGTCTTTTTCCTGATCTTAGTGTGAAAGCTTTTAGTTTTCACACACTGAGTGTGGTGTCAGCTGTAGGTTTCTCATATATGGCCTTTGTTATGTTGAGGTATGCTCTCTCTACTCCTACTTTGCTGAGTGTTTTTATCATAAATGGGTGCTGTACCTTATCAAATGTTTTTTTTGCATCTACTGATATGATCATGTGACTTTTGTCTTCCCTTTTGTTTATGTGATGTATTACATTTATTGATTCACAAATATTATACCATCCTTGCATCCCTGGTGTGAATGACACTTCATTATGGTGTATGATCTCTTTAATGTATTGCTGGATATGGTTTGCCAATACTTTGTTGAGGATTTTAGCATCCATGTTCATCAGTGATATTGGCCTGTAATTTTCTTTCTTTGTCATGTTTTTATCTGGTTTTGGGATTAGGGTGATGCTGGCTTCATAAAAAGAGTTCAACAAAGCAGGCAGAAGCATAAAATGGAGTAAAAACAGCCTCTTCAACAAATGGTGTTTGGGGATCTGAGCAGCTACATGTAAAAAAAAAAAAATGAAACTGGACCACCAAATTTTGTGCATGGACCACCATGCACAAAAACAAACTCAAGATGGCTAAAAGACTTAAATATAAATTGTGACACCATAAAAGTCCTAGAGGAGAACATAGGCAGGAAAATCTCAGATATTTCATAAAGCAATATTTTCACTTATATGTCCCCTAGAACAAGGGACATAAAGGAAAGAATAAACAAATGGGACTTCATCAAATTAAAAAAGTTTCTACATAGCTAAAGAAAATATCAGCAAAATGAAAAGGGAATCAACTGTATGGAAAAATATATTTGCCAATTATGCCTCGGACAAGGGTTTGATCTCCAAAATACATAAAGAACTCATGTGACTCCACTCCAGGAAGACACACAATACAATTAAAAAATGAGCAAAGGACCTGAACAGACACTTCTCCAAGGAGGACATACTGAGGGAACAGAGATATATGAAAGGATGCTCAGCATCAGTAGCCTTCAGAGAGATGTAAATTAAAACCACAATGAGATACTGCTTCACACAGGTCAGAATGACCATCATAAACAAATCTACAAATAAGAAGTGTTGATGAGGCTGTGGAAAAAAGGAACCCTAGTACATTGTTGGTGGGAATGCAGACATGCAGCCATTATGGAAACCAGTATGGAATTTCCTCAGAAAACTAAAAATGGAACTGCCTTTTGACCCAGCAATTCCACTGCTAGGATTATACCCTAAGAACACTGAAATACCAATTCAAAAGAACCTATGCACCCCAATGTTCAGAGCAGCACAATTTACAATAGCCAAGTGTTGAAAGCAACTTAAGTGCCCATTAGTAAATGGGTGGATCAAAAAACTGTAGAACATTTATACAATGGAATACTATACAGCAGAGAGAAAGAAGGGACTCCTACCCTTTGCAACAGCATGGATGGAACTGGAGAGCATTGTGCTGAGTGAAATAAGCCAGGTGGTAAAAGACAAACACCATATGACCTCACCCATAGGTGGAACCTAAACAATAAGATAAATGATCAAGCAAAATATAACCAGAGACATGGAAATAAAGAACAAACTGACAGTAACCAGAGAGGAATGGGGAGGGGAATAATGGGGGAAAGAAAGTAAAGGGTTGTCAAGGAACATGTATAAAGGACCCAAGGACAAAGGCAATGGGGTCCTGGAGGAGGACTGAATGTGGGATGTGAGGGTGGGTGGGGAGGGGGAGAGTAATAAGGGGAAAATGTGGACAACTATAACTGGACAACAATAAAAAAAGAACAATGTCTTAGTAAATTTGACTTTAGCATATAAATACATTGCCATCATCTATAATGTAACAATGTGACAATAGACCTACACATTTAAACTTTTAATTCAATTGTTTAAACCATAATTAATTCATAAAATAATATTTTATAAAGTACAAATTAGCATCATTTTGATCAATAAGAGATACATTAAAAATGCTGATCAAAATTTTTAAGTCATTAGTTTGGGAGGATAATTTTCTATAAGTGTGCCCTCTTGGGTAAGAAATGAGCTTACAACTTACAAACATAGAACTAGACTAGAACAGTGTCTGAATCCTAATTATACAGGGGCTGGCAGAAGTAACGCCTGCATAAATGTGGTGGATAGGGTACACGAATGTCTTGCACAAGGTGGACAGCAGTTTGAACATTTCACCTAAAATGTCATATGGTGTGCTTGAGTGTGATATTGTTATGTTACAGAATTGTATGCTCATGATTTTGTAATAAAAAAGGGTGCATTATTTGTGTTGGACCCTGTACTGAAGAGTCATTATGATTAGGCTAAAAAATATATCTGTTAGACATTCTGGGTGTGCTTTATTTTAGAATAAAGATAATTTAAATCCCTTGGTAGTGTTAAACATACTAGATTTTTTTAAGTTGTTAAATTAAGGCTTCATTAAATATGTCTTAATGTTGCTGTTACAATATGAAAAGCCCTCTTGGTTTCTGTGTTACTCTAAGAACTGTGGGGTAATAATGAGATGAAAGGAACCTATTTGACTCAGCAATTCTCATTTTGCTAGCATCTGAACATCTGACAATACCAACACGGCAAAGCCACAGACAGCTTAACTGAAGTCATCAGGGATAAACTTAACCATTGCTTAAAACTAAAAAGACCTCTTTGGCCACCACGGCATTTGAAATCTTCTCCCACAGTCAGTGGCATCCACTTCCCCACTTTCCTATTAATAAAACCTAAAACCCCCTGATAAAAGAGAAAGACAACAGCAGGTAAGATGAGAGAGGCAACGTTTAGTTCCAGTATGAAAAGTTATGGTATAAGCTTTCTTCTATGAGAACTAAAAAACTTTTACATGAGTCTGGAAGCTCTGCTCTACATCTTGGCATCAGGGAAGCATTGGAGTTCATCCCACACGGAGCCTCCATAAGTGACAGTACTATCAAGATCACACAAATCCCATATGTCAACAGCAAGGCAGATGAAGCTGAGGCATTCAAAGACAAGCAGTGCACTGTCTCATCCAGTAGCTCTACTATTTAGATAAGAAAGTGAAAGCTGCTAGAAGACTGAATATGGCAAATATAGGGAAAAATAATTATTAAAGCAGATTTGAGTCCACTCTTATCTGCTCTCTGAATTGTAATGAAGAGGACTCTCATTAGTTTTTCATTTTACTGATATTTGAACACCTGAGAACATCAGCGGAGGAAAGCAACAGACAGACCCACCCTGACTGTAAGGAATACACTTGCAAATTTGGTTCCATCCTTTGGCAGAATGAACACAGCATTTATGTCACAATCAAGATTTTTTGTTAATAAATGTTTCACCACATTAAACATGAAGACAGCAGACAAAACTGGGACTGTTTGGGCAAGTTTATATAATATGCTCATCTGACTTTTGAGAGGTCCTGGGAGAAATTACCAAATAGGATCTAAGATCCTGGCACTGTCTTGTAATACTTTCTTTTTTGTGAGACTATAAGACTAGTTGTCTTGATCATTATTCTTTATCAAGATATGCCATAGTTACTGTGTGCTTTTCTGGAAGACAGATTTTATGGCTGCACAGCAGTACTAAAATAATCATGAGCGGAGCTTAAATCTTAAACTCTTAAGATTTAATGAAACTTTTCAAACTCTTAAGATTTAAACTCTTGCTTCTGTTTGGAAATCCTGCACCTTGTTTAAATGGTACCCCGGTGGGTCTTAGAGCCTGGACCTCAGGTAACTGGAGATCCCCAAGTCAGTTATCTAAAATTGCTTCACATTGCATTTAATAGGCAACAAATGATCTCTGAAATACCCTGACCAATCTTTTAATTTGTTGTCTTGAAATCTGTCTTATTCTGATCAAAACAAAATACACATTTTTAGCTATAATTATGGCAACACTTCCTAGAATCATCGGTTTATTATTTTTGAAGACTACAAATTTTCAAATTGCCAATTGCTCTACCTCTGATGCTTTATCTTCCCCTTTGCCCGTTCAGCAAAAGCAGTGGTTATAATCCATTACATTTACATATTTAGGTGATGGCCATATTATTTGTTTTGTTACCTGAAATTTAACAAGTTAACCAAAACTTTTATGCTTAAGTAGGCAGTAAGAAGGCTGAATTAAGACAACCTTTATAAATGTACATAAGTTCTCTTTTTCTTTTTCAATACAGTACCTCAATTTGCTTTTAACTTTACCTAGTTTCTTAAAATGGCATCAGAAGTAAACAGGCAAATGTTAACAGTCAAACATTATTTATACGTTAATTGCCTATCTCCCTTGTGGATTTATCTCATCCCTTTTACTAGAGAGCTAGTTTGAACCAAGACAACTCTCCCCAGCCCCTGAACCCCAATAACTCTAGGTGGGTCCTCATGCCTCATCAGTACTAAGAAGCCTTCCCTGGTGGGTTAGGTATGTGTATATGCGTCATCTTTAAACTGCAGTCCATAAGTATATAGCTTCACTTAACTATTAGAATTAGATTGTGAAATTCTGAAGAGCAGGGTATCCTTAGCCTGTAATTAAGTTGGAACAATGCCAAACTGCTATTTGATTTCATAGCTAGTTTTTGTTCCCTGAAATTCCAGAATATTATAGGAAGTAAAAATATCCTCCTGGAGTGAGGGAGTTCAGTGGTTTTATTCCAGTGCTGGTTGCATGGTTTGTATAATTTGGAAGAATTCACTGGACTGTATGTTTAGGATATATTTTTCTATCAGATTATTTTATTTCTTGAAAGGTTAAAAAAGACAAAAAAGACAGAGAGAATTCATCACTGTACCAAAATATACCTTAAAAGAAGTTTTTAGGCAGAAGGAAAAGATCCTTAGGGCAGACAAACAGAAACGCAGAAAGAACTGAGGAACATTGGAGTGGGTATGCATCTGTGTACCTATCAGGGAGAATGGACTCTGCCAGGCAAAGTGAACAAAACTATACAAAGCAATAGTGACTGTCCTAATGGATTTTAAGACTGTGTAGAATAAAATGCCTAAATAAATTCCAATTTGTATCTTTTCTTAAATCCTTCAATCCTAGTATATACAAATTACATGTCCTTTCATCTTATTTGATTTCTAATTATTTCAGTCTAAAGCCTTTTGGTAGTTTTATTACTAAGGTAATTATTCTCAGTTTTTTAAAAAGTAGATGGAATTTTTCTCTGTTGTGTAGAAAACACTGGCCAAGAAATCCCTTGCAGGTGTGTCCAAGCGTGGCCGGGGATCATCTGGGGCCCAGGATGGCTATGAATGTGGGCCAACACAAAATCACAAAGTTACTTGAAAAAATTATGTTTTTCTGTTTTAATTAGTGTTTGTGTATTTAGTGTGTGGCCCAAGACAACTCTTCTCCCACGCTGGCCCAGAGATGCCAAAATGTTGGATACCCCTGGTTACAGTATACTGTTGTATAAAAATTGCTATTTTACAAAGTAGCCTTATTTTGAAAGACCCTTATAATAACTTATAATTAGAGAATAAATCTTAAATGACCAGACATTAGTTAAATTGTTTGCAATATTATTATTTGTATGAAATTTATTTTTTAAACACCATCATAATAACCTGCTCTAAGAATTAAAATATACTTTGGGAATTTTCCTCTGTTAAGCTACAGAAGTCTAAAGCAAGAAGATTTAAGTATTATCAATTCCTTATTGTTCAAATTCCTAAGACAAAATGAAAGTTATCTTGATTTTAAGATGACTGCACTTTGGGTTATACAATTAATGATTGTTACATGTGTGAAATCATGTGATGCTTACATTCCTTTCATATGTCATTCCATGTTATTTACTCTTCAACCACTTCTTAAAAAGTGACTACTGAGTGCTAGCCACAATGCCAGGTACTGGGTATACAAACACAAACTAGGCAGCCTGGGTCCTTGCCCTTTGGGACCTACAGTCTGTTGGGGAATACGGGCAAGTAAACACTTGCAATTCACCTGTCATATGAAAGCAATGAGAACACACCTCATGGGAATGGCTCCTCACGTGGACTCAGGAAGGGAGGTTTTGGTCAGGCAGGGAAGTTGAGCAGGAGTTCTTTGTTCTTTACCAGGACTTATATCCCTAAAAAGTCCTCTCCCTTATAAGATCACTGATTAAGTGCCTGCTATGTCCCAGGAGCTCTCTTCATCATTCTTTAGGTTTCACCCAGTCCAATCATTTCCACCACACTCAGCTTTTCCAAACAATGAAAACTCATCATTGGCTTTGTCCTTCCTTGGAATTCGACATGCATAACTTCATCAACTCTTTCCATTCTATTTCTAGATTTATCTAAACTCAGGCTATTCTAATTTAAAATTAAAAGTTTGCACAAAGCTTGTAAGATTGAATAATAATTTAGCTATATTGTGGATAATAAAAATCAAACTTCCTATATTTTACAGATATTTTCTTAAATCTCAGGTTCAGAGAGTTAAAACCTTTGGGTCCATGGTCCATTTTTGTCATTGGTCATGCAACCTCTCTTTATTATTTTCTTTTTTTCATCAACCCCACATTCCACTCCTGACCACTCCACCCTCTTTCTGTTCCCACCCTTAAGCAACCATCCAAATGTATTTGCTGTGCATCTTTGTGTTATTATATTTTCTTGAACATTGAATGTCTTGGATGTATATATCTTTAGTTTGCATAAATTGCATTATATTCTTTATTCTGTTTCCTTTTATTTTTTCTTAGTACGATGTGTTTAAGATCCATCCATGTCACAATAAATACATATAAAGTACATTTCCAACTTCTGAATAATACTTCAATGCATATTATCAAATATTTTACCTATTTGCTCTCTTAGTTGGAACACCTGGGTGCCACCTGGCCCCCTCAGCCCAGAGGCAGATCCAGGTTTTACAGGCCTGTAGCTTATACATTTGTGTGGCAGAGTAGACAAAAATGCAAAACACAAATACAAATTAGGTGCAAAAGTATTTATTTATTAAATGTGACCTCAGAAGTGAAATTGATTGTCCATTTTTTAAAAACTAACCAATACCACAAACATTAGAAATTCCAAAATTTAATTAGTGAACTCCATAATACTTTTTAACACTTTTCCTCAATTTTTGCCTTCATCCTCTTTACCTCTTTACAAGGCAACAATTTTGAAACAAAGGGAACAAACGGACTTTAGTCTTTCCTGCAGCATGACTGATTCGGGGTATGTGTGTGAGTGTGTGTGTGTGTGTGTGTGTGTGTGTGGTTTTGTTACTGATGATTGAGGAAATTATCTCAAATATTTTTTCTTCTTTTAGTTCTTTTTTCTTTTCTTGGACTACCAATAAGGAATATGAGTAACCATGTAGTGTCAGATATTAGGTGAAATCTGGGAATTCAATGATAAGACACAATGACCTGACCTCAATTTTAATTGCTTCTTTTTACTATAAACTATTGGCAGTGTATTATCTCTTGTTCTCCTCTTTTCATAATATGCAGGGTCTGGTACAAATAATGTCCCTTTTTATTATAAAATCTTTTATTACAAAATCATAAGCATGTAATTCTGTAACATAATATCACATTTAAGCATACCATATGACATTTTAGGTGAAATGTTCAAATTAAAACTCTAAATTTTTACAACCATATTGTTACCTTACCAACCATACGCAGGCAGCTGTTACTTCTGCTGGACCCTGTACTACTTCATAGTTCTCTTAACATATTAGAGAATAGGGGTAGGTGGGCCAAAACAACTTAAGAATTCTCTGAACTATAAAATTACAATTTCACTAGTCAGAAAATTAGCAAAAATTATCTGTTATGTTGGTGGGGAGAGGCTGACCATTGCCATTTGATGGCACTTAAATTCAAAGGTAAGATGACACTCTTTGAAAGTTATAAATGCTTTCTTTTGCTTCAAGTATATAAGATGTATACATTTTAACTATTCAGTCACTCCACATCTGATTACAAATACCTATCTTATTTCATTTTTTAAATCCAAAAGCAAATTATACGTGTGTGTATATTTGCATGCATATCTATACACATGTGTATTAATTTATATATTACTTATTATGTTCATCCAACACCCAAGCTTGTTTATTTGGAAAGAATGAGGATTTTCCATTCTGAGTAGGGATGATGGATCTCAAGACCTACCTCTTAGTGTGGGAATTTAAGGTGAACTATCCTTCCTTTCCACACTTCTTAGAGTGGTTTGTTTTAGAGAAACTAAAACAAAGTTTCACAAACATTATTTATTCTTACTAAATAATACTGATGTTCTTCCAGTCTACCCCTATTACATTTGTGAGTATATTAAATCTACACACTACAATTTACCAATCCCATTCAAAAATACTTTTCTAGAGTAATTAGAGCTTAGAGGACATCTGTCATATCTCTCAATTCACAAACTAGGAAACTGAAATGTTACCTAGAAGGTTACTTTGTCCAGGACAACAGAAATATGTAGAGCCAGAACTAGGGAAAAAATAACATTAGATGAGGGATGTCTGTGTTTTTAAAAATTCAAAAATACAGAAGTGTATGGCTTAAAAGATGTACCTATTGAAAAGTTCTTGGCATCAGAATGACTGAAGTTTCTAAGTGATGACTCATTTGTGTTTTTTCAATAGTCCTGAGTTTAGAAATTCAATCAGTGAGTAGTTTATGTGCTGAACTGCCCTTGTAATTGAATAAAAACGATCCTCAGAAACTTAATTGAAGAAAGCCTACCCATCGGTAACACCTAGAAGCTACATTGCTTCTGACACACTCTTCTTTGAAAATTCAATTTCAAATGACAGGTTGCTCTTAACTTCCTTAAAGGCATGAACAAGTAATTGGAAACTTTCTCATATTTAATGTGACACAGAAACGTCTCATTTGGTAGGTAATAATCTTTTCATAAAAGCAACAAAATTTGGGAATTTCTAAATTTGTAGACTTTATTGTAATTAAATGTGAATAAATATGCAAAATGAGGTGAATTAAAGAGAAGGGAATTAAAGAAATTCCTTGGGAAGGAAGAAAATATATTTTCTTAGCATTTTGTTGAAGTAGAACAAATCAATAGGTCCACGCATTTTTATAGGCCCTCTGCTCCTAAGTATAATAAATTTATAAAAGTGGTAGAGAAGCTTCTCAAAATATTACTTTTCATCCCAATATTTGATATCAAGTCTATAGATTTAAATAAAAAACACATTAACAACAATAAATTTGATGCTCTTGCATCTAAGTGTCTGGTCAGTAAGTACTTAATTAATTGCAAATTCACCATTGCAAAGAAGAAAGTTAATTTTAGTATAAAAATCACCTTAAGATGTATCAGATTTTTTGTTTCAATAACCTCTACATAATAAAATGGTAAGTGAAGTAAATGGGAACCTTAAATGAGAATATAAGTAGAAACAACATTTCTTGTGCTATCTCTTTGAAATTAAAGTCTACTGTTAACAGCGGCAGCATATTGTAGCTGAAAAATCACAAGCTCTGTTGTCACAAAAGCATAGGTCCTAACGCTGGCTTTACCACTGTTTTGTGAGGAGGAAGTGACTTATCTTACTTCCCCAGGATCTTTACATCCCATTTCACTGGTAAGGACTTGCCTGGCTAATCTGTTGGGAAAGAGGGCATGAGATGAGGCCTGTGGAGAAACTGATTAGATTTACAAGTATTTTATAGTTTATGAGGGGAGGGGAGGGTACCGAGGGGAAAGGGGAGGAAGGGAAGGGAGGGAAGGGATAAAAAAGAAAAGAAAAGAGAAAAGGGAAACCTGAAAACAAAATCTCCAAATAATAGAGACTGCAAAGAATGTACTTTAAAATATTTTATAATTTATATTGACTGCATCTGACATGGAGTTTTTCTGAGCTATATATTTTTTTATATTAATATGTATTATATAAAGGAAACATACATGTGTAGTTTTACCAAATATTGTTTACACATCAATTCTACCACTTCTCACTCAGTTTTACTTTCCCTCTTTCAATTAATACTATTGATTCTTGTTTTTCTATTTTATTTTGTCAGATTTCTAATGTTTTAGACTCAGTACTCAAATCCTATCACAGAACTTACTTGTTGATGTATAAACATATACCAAGAAACAGTATTGCGTATTACTGCTACCATCTTCTTGATACAGATTTGTGCATCGATAAATAAACTTTATGATACTGGCTCTTACAAAAATAAAAAAAAAAAGGCACCAGTTCAGCCAATATGCCTAAACACAAACATGGGTCTCTGTTTTAATACTCTCATACAGAGACACTAATAAGAGTTCATGGGCACAAACTATGCTTATCTGTGAATAAATTCCTAGTTACAGTTGCTGTGGGAAAAATGAAAGATCCAATTACAAAATCTGAAAGTGTTCTATAATTAGTGCCTATTAGGTTACTTTTGCTTATGACACAATACAGAGGAAAGGAAAAATTGAAGAAGGGTTATTGTTTCATTTCTTTATTGTATTCCTAATTGCTTTTTTACTAACAGCTGATATTTCGAGGAAGCCAAGTCATAATCATCAATAACACTAACTGTCATTTCATTCAGGAAATATGAGGTAAGTGTTTGTTTTAGCTTTAAGAATAATAGGAGATTCTGGTTTCACTTATATTGTCTTGTAAGCATACTTTCAGAATAATGTGGTCAATAGATAGGAAATGTCTCAGACTTATGTCTGTGTGTGTGGCATAAATATCTATCAAAATAATAATTAATAGAGTAATGACTATGTATACTTTCCAAAAATCTTCTCATGATGATTCTATACTGTCCTTGACATTTGGGAAATTTTCTATTTGTTTTACAAATAGAAAAACAAAAAGAAAAGTATATGAACACCTATGAGTAGAATATATAGTACCAATAATATAGGGTATTTACTTTCAAATAACTTAGAATTATTGTGTTATTTCAAGATTGTGTATAAAACATTAATGATTTAAATCAGTGGTAGGACAAATCAATTCAATCAATACCATACACAGGCCAATCATGACCCCTACGACATGCCAACTGTCAATTTCTGCAGTTAATTTTCATGATTTTCTTTAAGATGGTGATAATTATAAGGTTTTTTCTAATCCTTATCATTAAGAAAATATCCCAGAATCATTTTACTAGTAAAATAATAATAATAATAATAACAACAATAATAATAATACAAAATTGACCATCTCCCACTACATGAATTGATAATATTGCTAAAATTTTAAATATCTGTCAAGAAACTGATTAGATTTACAAATATTTTATAGTATAACTGTAAATATCACATGTACAACTGTAAAACATTTTATGCATAAAAATGTATAAAATTGAAGATTAACTATAATAATTAACACAAAAACAAACAAACTCTTCCAGCATCTTTCTTAGGTGGGCACATTTCACTTGGAGACCACAGATGCCACATCTACATGTCACTCACAGCCTCTTCGACAGGCTGAGCTCAGGCCTCACCGCCCCCCCCACACACACCTTCCCTGGAGAGCCCAAGCAAACGTGGCCCCATCCGGTCCTTCCTTCATGTTGTAAAAATACTGTTAGCACAGTGAGTACTTTAGATTTTAAAACGAGCCTTTTTTCAACACCAAATTAATTGTAACATCTTCTGTATAACATTTTCCTAGGTGTTATAAATTAATTGCATAATTTAGTGCAAGTGAAGAAAAGTCTTATTCATATGAAACAATTATAAGGCTGATTTTTCTTGGGGTGAAAAAGACAGCATATAAAAATTTTGTCATATCTTCTGCTAGTGTTACAAGAGAAAATTATGTATTTGGGATAACTCACTTAGAAGTGTAACAGATGTTCTATTTTGAAGGAAAATCAGAAGCAAATTTTTTACCTATGGAACTTGCAAGCTTCTGAAAGACTTTATATACTAGACATGCCTGTGTTTCATAGAAGTTCCCAAGTGATGCAAAATATATGGCAGATGCCTTTCTGGGAAAGAAAAAATCCTTTCTTTTTCAAGAATTATTCTATACATTTCAAAATTAAGCAAGAGTGAGCCTTTGGTTTGAAGAAACAAAGCATAACATTAGGGGTTAAGAATCAGACAAACCTGAGTCTGAATTCCAGCCCTGTCATTTTGTGGTTGTGGATGACGGACAAGTGTGCTTTATTCTCTAAGTCTTGGTTTCTTCATCTAAGAAGAGTACATCCTCATTATGTTATTTTTCTGCATTACAATAGATAATGCATATAAAACCATCTACTTTAAACCAGTACTTTATAACATAAAGTGCTGAACTGAAAAACAATTAAATAAATATTAAATATCAAAATGCTAAGAATCAATTCCATGTTTGTGTGAGATAACTAGCTATGGTCAAGTAGGACTGTGTGAGAAAATGTTTTCCCATGGAGAAATAGGAAGTATTCCTACAGGGATCCATTCTATTACACTAGCTTCAGTAGCACTATATTCCAGCCAATCAGCCTAAATGAGCGCAAATAGTTAATTGAAAAATTATTAACCACATCACATTACTTATAATAAATAAAGCATTATTAAAACTCTATTTTGATATATTTTTAGTTTTATGAAACTTTTTAGTATCTATTATTTTTCTTTTATTCATATTCAATTACAGTTATCTCTATCCCCTCCATTACTATTCAATTTGAATCTGACAGCATCACACTGCTGAAAAGATACCACTAATCATCACCTAGGAATCAACACAAAGGTGAAACATGAGAAACCACAAAGTAAAGCCTTTTGGTGAGAAAGCATCTGATCACACTAAGGATTTGCAGTTTTTTTACATTGGCTTTGAAAGGAGTCACCTGTCCTAAGAATTGTCCAATCTTTTGAGAGCACTGGGCTTGGTCAAAAGAAACCAGAGAAGGAATTATAAGAAGATGAACTTGAGCTGTATAAACAATCGTCGTGCTAGCCATTCATCGATGTGTGTCAGATCTTGTGTAACAGACAAAAGAAAATGTCCTGGTGCTTGGATTACTTTCTTCACGGCCTTTCATGTATGTTTTATGGGAAACCACCTAAATCCTTTGTGCAAATAGAAAAGAATAATCACGATAACAAACCAAGATGGAAATTTCCACCACTGATGTCACAGCTGTGCTTTCAGATGAGCAAATCCAAAATATGTGGGAGGAGAAGGTCACTAAACATCACATTCCCAGCCTCTGATGTTAAGCAGGAGTGCAAATCAGAAAGCAGTTGAGTCGTGGCCTTTGTTATCTTGGCAAGCATCTTTTTCTCAAGGCAACGCCAGGGAGCTTTGACCAGCGTTCAGACCTCATAAAATTGATAAATTAGATTTGAGCTGATTGTACCGCAAGTACACCCCAATCACTCCAGAAGTTAAATATCACGGCTGCCATGCACAATGTGCGTCAAATGGCCTAAATAGACTTCAGCTATCATCTGTATGGAAGAATAGCAAGCAAATCCCTGCTTTGTCATGCCTGTCTTGATTTACTAGTATCCAAAGTTTGCTCATAAGTCTCTATTCTCAGGCTATCTTTAGGATATTTTACAACAAAGTTGGTACTGACTTGTGATGTACATAGCTTAGAAAACTGGCCTGTGATAAGGGAGTTCTAACAAAGCAGTAAAGGCCATTTCTGAGACAATTTCTGAGAGGTGGTGGAGTTCAGGTGTGCAACAGAAGAATAATGTGCATATGTATACATAATATAGCTGTTATATATGTGTGTATAAATATATAAATATATAACAGCTATATTAAAGCACTCCATATTGTGTTAGAAATGAAATTTTTTAGCAAGACTAAGAATGTGTTATTATCATTTCCATTCATGGAGACTTACACGTGTCATTTGATGCTGCTAGGTAGGGGCAGAGGCAGGGTTTAAAATCAGTTCTGTTTTGAAAGCTTTCACCAGGAGAGGTCAACTGGCTCTTGAAAAAGCAGGGGGAAAAAGTAGGAAAAAGGGGATTATTGACTGATATAAAGACATAAGTTACAAGAAAACATAAAAGAAATAGGTGTTTAAAATCAATAAAGGAATAAAAAAAGATATTTTGTCAGAATGTCTCATTGAAAGTGAAGTCATTTGGTGCTTTTCTTCTTCTGAGCTCCCAGAGCCCTATTTTCATGATTAAGAATAAGGATGATAGCCTTGGCTGTGGGTTCCCCTCCTATAACCTCTTCCCAAGATGAAACTAACAGCATTTAGCCTGTATCTTTTCATTCCCATCCCAAATGAACATCTTTCTAATTGTAGAAGTTATAACCTGTTATTTAAAAAAGACTGCTTAAACATAGGCATCATAAATTACTGAAAGGCCATCAGATCTAGAATCCTCCCCGAATCTCAGGTGTGACCTGTAATAAATCAGCCACCATGGAATGCATGATGAAGTTCTTAACGTCTGCCAGCTGGGATCAATAGGCTGGGGAGGTTTTCATCTGCCTTGAAACAACCAAGATGGAGGAGACTTCTGTACTGAAATATCAATGAGGAGTGTCTCATGCTCTTGCTCCTCTGAGCCCCCTGATTAACCCGTGCTGCTGTGGGAGGTGACTCACCTTGCCACTTGTAAACAGATAAGGAAAGAAGGGTCAGTAATGCCCGAACACTTGCCCCCTCTTTCCTGCCTTAGTCACTTTCTCAAATGCCATGGGCTTGGGCAAGGGATTGAAAAATGGAACAAATCATTAAGAAAATCTTCTCATTATTTAAGTCTAACTTGAATTCTAAAAATCTAATACCAAAGATCATGAACTTTTTGCCATAAACCTTCTTTTTCTTTCCCCAATGAGTCTAACATGACTTAGCATTTTTCACAGATTGTTTCAATCTTGCCTCAGAAATGCTAAACACCTTTGATTTATCTAAAAAAATGAGGATTTACTAAAATTCTTAGTATTTTAAAACAATTCAAGATTGTACAATACAAACCATAGTAAAGATGTTAAAGTATGCACTGCTTGGGCCATGTCGAGGACAGAGAGATGAGTCTCTAGGGGCATTTCTTCTAATAAATGGGAGGTGCTCTGCCCGAGCTGGAAAAAAATATATCACCTGTTTGTGAAAGATACAGTTCAGTCGCTACCTTGACAACAAAACCCGAGCACATTAGAGACCTAAGGCACTGCAGGGATACCTGCTATTGTTCGACATGGAAATGAATTGGTAACTTACTAAACATGAGGCAGGTGCAGAAAAACCTATTATTGTTCTTTCTAGAGCATGGATTCAGGTAGGAATGGAGCTCATTGAATAGGGCATATAATATGATATACAATAGTAGGTAGAAAAGGCAGGGAAGAAACAAATTCAGAAAGAAACAAAAATATAGAAAAACAAACATCTGCACAGTAGTTTTGAAACAAGCATGCAAATCATTTGAGCCCCAGACTGAACAGAACTCAGTTTGCTTGAAGATGTATATTTTACATATATTTTGTATTTCAAATAAAACATAAAATGAGGAATTGTGACTGGGACTGAGTCACCCATGTGTCTGCCACATTTCTCCACCTCATTGTTGATATCTGCCTGATCTACATTTTAAAATATTTTTATGTGTTATGGTGACCTGAAATAAGAATGGTATTTAGAGAAAATGAACAAGAAGTACTAGTATTGCAAGTTAGTCTAAAATCTTTGGGCACTGGTCCAGCACTCTCTCTTTCCATCTCCCTAGCCATTGCCTTCTCCCCCTTCTTATGCTCCTTTGGGATCCTATATTTTTGGAGTATTTTGTTTTCATTTCTGCTTAACTCCTGGATCAAAACACAAAATATTTTATTCATGTCAACTAACTAAGAATACAGATGAAAATAATTTCACAACATCATCCCAAATCCAGAAGGTTCATGACTCACTGCTCTTAGAAAGACTTGGACACCAGGGGATGTTTTTTTCAGGCAACCAGTCACACTGGGAGATCAGCATGCCTAGTGGGTGAGGTTCCTCCTGCAAAAATTGTGTTGGTTTTTCCAGGCTTAGTAAAGTGCTATTTAAGTGGACCCCCAACTGAGGTGAAAAGCCTTGAGTTCTGTGCTATTTAGAATGCTTCTCAACTAAGTGTTTTATAATTAACCAATTAATGCACAATACACACCTGTGGCACTGTTAGCACTATTCCATCTTTGTTCCTAAGTTCTATAAACACATTAGGCTTTATGTGAAGTAATCAATAAATGACAACACTGGAAATGAATCCCGGAATCAGTGTCTGAAGTACCTGAATTGCTTGGTAGACTATCCACCCTTAACCCCAGCCTTCATATGCATTAGGAATTCATGCTCCAGAATTTAAGGGAGCAGGTACATTCCAATCTAGAGCTTATATAATGGGGTCTTGAGAAGGCAGAGAAGACTATTTGAGACGAACATTGGATAGGATTGCCAGATAAAGTACATGTTACCCAGATGAATCTGAATCTCAGATAAACCAAGGACCTACATGGAAGTGGCAACTTCTCACAAGCTTATTCCAGAAGGACTAAGCCTCATTCCTACAGCAAGATGGCTGGGTACTCAAGTTAGACTCACATTCAGAGAGAACATAGGAGAGACACTGCCCACTTCCAGGCTGAAAACTTATGATTCTCAGAGAGCATGTCATACAACAATCAACCCATGAGCCACTGAAAATTAACTAATATACCACCTTTGCACATGTGCGATTTTTTGTTGATTATCATATAGATGGTTTCCTACAAATTAAGAATGGAAAGACTTTCCAAGGTAAAATTATGGAAAACAACTATTTTCCACACTAGATATGTTCTTCAGGTTTAGCAAACTCATATCTAATTTTTCGTCTACTCTTTTTTAAAAGGATTTTATTTATTTATTTTTAGAGAGAGGGGAAGGGAGGGCGAAAGAGAGGGAGAGAAACATCAATGTATGCCCCGCACTGGGAACTCGCCTGCAAACCAGGCATGCACCCTGACTGGGAATTGGACAGTGACCCTTTGGTTTGCAGGCAGGCATTCAATCCACTGAGTCACACCAGCCAGGGCTAATTTTTTATCTATTCTTATATTACCCTGATCACTTAAATGAAACTACTAATTAGTAGCCAGTGCTAGAAATGACACATATCATCCACTAACTGGGGACTCAGTATAGTTAACAAGTTATATGAGTATTGCACATGACCACAGAGATTATCAAACAGGCAAGTGAAAATATCCCTTCAGGCACTTCCCATTCATCCTTGTCTGGGCGCATGTCACCTTCTCTTTATATGTAACATGCCTGCACTTGGGATCCTGAAACTAGGCATCTCTTTATGTGCCTCAGTGGCAGAAAACCCAGTAGAAACAGAGCTCTCTCTCTTCATCTCTGCTGACTCTGAAGGTTTAGAGATTTAAGAATGTGGAAATAAATTTTGATTTGGGGAATAGGATTAGTGTGTATAGAGGTGTGCTCAGGAATTCAATAATGAGATGTTTTAAATGACAATTACTTTCTATCATTTCTTTAATTATGCTTCTCATTACCCTGGACACATTGAATTGAGCTCTAAGAAACTTGTTTATAAAATAAGGAGGTAGACTATAATTTTTGAGGGGACTTTCAACTTAGTCATCTATGATCCCATGATTACAAACACATTCATGGTCAGTCATCTTGCAGTTGCCTACTGAAGGTAACCAGGGAAACCAGTTATTCATAGCTATTAACATATGATGGGCCGCATGTTGTTAACCAAAAGATGGTTAACAGTTGGAAACAAGTTTCTAGAACTATAGTCAGAGTGAGTGCTATTGGGTGACATTTCTTTATGACTAAATTTTCTCTAAACATTATTTTAATTTTAAAAAGCTTATTTGGAAAGCTAAAAGAATTTTTTTATGAACACATATTTTTTTTTCTAATTGGATATTTTTGATATGTTTACCTAAGTGAAATGAATCTAATTTGAAGACACAAAGGCTTCTATTGAAAAAGTTAAAAAAAAATAACTTACAGTATAAAATGCCTAAAACATGAAGAACATCAATATAAAACAAAAAAATGTATGTGGGAAGGTGAGCAGGCCAGAAACATTTTCTTTACAATGTTTTATTATCCACACAATTACTTTAGAGTGCACACACACAAAAAAACCCCTCCGAACTGCATAAATCTCATCATGAAAATATTTCTTCCTGTGACTGAGCTGAGGAATGTAGAGATGATACATATCAAAGGTAAAAACATGTTTCATTTTCAGGCAGGAAAGACTGGTCACGTGACGATATTCTATTATAATATCTTCATGGCTTCCTTGCCAAAGAACTGATGTATATTTAATCACTTTACCTAATGGATGTGATTTCTCAAGTAATAGTTACCCATTAGGAAAGCTCTTGCTCTGGGTTCAGCTGAGCACTCCGATTACATTTCCTGACTCCGTGGCTTCATAGAGGCACAGTTAGTGAAGAAGGCACTCGCTGACCCATCTGTTTTTGCTAGGGACAAGTGACTACAACATGACTGTCCAAGTCATTAGGCTGGGGGGCTGGGTAGAAAAATCAACCAATTTAGGCTGTCTACTCCTTTTGGACCAGGTATCCATATATTTAACTTTACCAGAAAACAAATCTTCTTTTTTATATCTTTTTAAGAGTATTTTTCCATTTTCACCAATACTGATGCACACCAAAACTACGAATATTTCATTTGAAATACATATCTGATTAAGGACAAATCACTAAATGTCTGGATATCTAACAAGTTGATAAATTACACCACACAGTTATTTTGGAAACACAGGTAGAGATATTCTCTTGTATTGTCTGGTATAGGACTAATCATAAATTAATTTTTGCCATTAAACAATGGAGTTTATTTAGTAGTTTATAGGTAAATAACAAGGTCAGGTTATAGAGGAAACATTTTATTAACATTAAATCCAAGATGCAATCCTTTGCAGAAAGTATAGCCAATTTTCATTGGTAGAAAAATTTCAAACTTGTTGAAAAGCATAAAGCATAAAATAACAATTAACCTACTCAGAGAGCATTACTGATGTCTTGAGCCATTTACTTTTTCTTTCTATGTATATACATAAAGCCAAAACACTGTCCAAAAAGTCTGTACTAATTTACGTCCCCTCCAGCAATGTCGAGCAGGTATTTTGCCACACCAGAAAAACAACTCTAGTTAGGTTTAAAATGCCTGCCAAATTGATGGGGAAAAGTTTCTTTTAAAATGTACAATACATGGAACATTTCTGTTTTTTATTTGATAAATCTGTTCATTCTCTTGGATCTTTTGCTAATGAAGTACTCATCATTTCCTTCTTTGATAAGGAGTCTTTTTATGCTAAGGGTATGAATCTCTTTTCACAAAAGTTTCCATTTGTTTATTTATTTGTCAGTTTGCCATCTTTCCATTTTTATCTTTGGCAAACCTGGTTTTTAAAAATAAAAAAAAATACACAATTCCTGTGTAAGAGAATGAGGCATCTATTTTATAATAAAAATATTCACACTTTTGTGACATATATATTTTTTTCCTTCTTTAAGAGCAGACTTTTATTTTCAAGATATATTCCTCAGAGTCATAAACCTGGGAATGAGGCATTCACCACAGTCCCTGGAGTCCTGTCCGGTGCTGAGAGCACATGTCTATTTTACCTCAAATGGAACGGTCCAACTAAAACTTTGCCTCTGCTCTTTTCTCAGAGTTTAGGTCACGCACCTCCTCAGATCTTCGGTACAGCCATTTTTTGCATTGGGAATTTTGAATAATGCAATTTCTTTAATTATCAGTAAGGCTAATAATATATACTATAGTTTAATATACATTATGATTGGCAAGACACCTCATCATCATTCATTATTCCTTCACATTCATTATTCAATTAATTTCAGACATATTTTGAGGACCCTTTACTTGATTATCATCCAAAGCTTCAGAGAAGTTAGCAACTCCAAGAACAGGACACTTGTAAGTTAAATAACATGGTCAAAGCTGGATGTTTATAACTCTTGTTTCTTTGTTTTCCTAAGAGGTATTTTTAATATTTATTTTTAAAGAATAAATATAGCCACAAAACTCAAAAGTACGTATAATGAAAATTATTTCTCCCTCTCTCCCTTGTTTCTGAGCCACCTGGATCTCTATCCTGGAGGCGACTACTGGTACCAATTCTCTGGGTGCTCATCCACATGTTTTTATAAACACACGCAAACCTATTAATTTTTCTCTTCACATGAATAAAACCATATATACATACTGCTTTACATTTTTGCATTTGTCACTTAAAAGTAAACCTGGAAATATTTCCTCATCAGTATGTGTAGAATTGCCATTTCTTTTTTACAACAGCCTCATTAATTCCTATTGAACACATGTACCAAAATTATTTAGCCGTTCCCCCACTGTAGAACATTTAAGCTGTTTCCCAAAGATATAATGATTATCTTCCAATACATAGCTTTACAATATGGAATTATATTTGTGAGAAAAATGCCTGAGAATGGAATTGCTGGGTCATAATTGTATCTGCATTTTTTAATTTGATTTATTTTCTTTTTTTAAATTGTTGTTCAAATACAGTTGTCTCCATTTTTCCACTACCACTTTCCCCCACCCCACACGCCCCAATCTCCCACTCTCAATTCTACCCAGCTTTGGGTTGTCTATGGGTTCTTTATACATGTTCCTTGACAACTCTTCCCCTTCTTTCCCCTGTTATTCCCCTCCCCCTTTTTCTCTGGCTATTATCAGTTTGTTCTTTATTTCGGTGTCTCTGGTTTTATTTTCCTCACTAGTTTGTTTTGATGATTAGGTTCCACCTATAGGTGAGATCATATGGTATTTGTCTTTTACCACCTGGCTTATTTCATGTAGCACAATGCCCTCCAGTTCCATCCATGCTGTTGCAAAGAGTAGGAGCTCCTTCTTTCTTTCTGCTGCATAGTATTCCATTGTGTATATGTACCACAGTTTTTTGATCCACCTATTTACTGATGGGCACTTAGCATGCTTTCAACACTTGGCTATTGTAAATTGTGCTGCTCTGAACATTGGGGTGCATAGGTTCTTTTGGATTGGTGTTTCAGGATTCTTAGAGTATAATCCCAGCAATGGAATTGCCGGGTTGAAAGGCAGTTTCATTTTTAGTTTTCTGAGGAAATTCCATACTGTTTTACACAGTGACTGCACCAGTCTGCATGCCCACCAACAGTGTACTAGGTTTCCTTTTTCTCCACAACCTAGTCAGCTCTTATTATTTGTTGATTTGTTTATGATGGCCATTCTGACCGGTGTGAAGTGGTAACTCATTGTGGTTTTAATTTGCATCTCTCTGATGGCTAGTGATGCTGAACATCCTTCCATATATCTCTGGGCCCTCTGTATGTCCTCCTTGGAGAAGTGTTTGTTCAGGTCCTTTTCCCATTTTTTAATTGGATTGTTTGTCTCCCTGGAGTGGGGTCATGTGAATTCTTTGTCTATTTTGGAGATAAATCCCTTGTCTGAGACAAAATTGGCAAATGTATTTTCCCATACAGTTGGTTCCCTTTTCATTTTGCTGATGTTTTCTTTTTTGGTTCACAAGCTGGTGCTCAATCCACTGAGCCACACCAACCAGGGAGCTGATGTTTTCTTTAGCCATGAAGCAGCTTTTTAATTAGATGAAGTGTCCCATTTGTTTATTCTTTCCTTTATGTCCCTTGGTCTAAGGACACATTGGTGAAAATATTGCTGCATGGAATATCTGAGATTTTCCTGCCTATATTCTCCTCTAGGACTTTAATGGTGTCATGACTTATATTTAAGTCTTTTACCCATCTTGAGTTTATTTTTGTGCATGGAGTAAGTTGGTGGTTGAGTTTTATTTATTGATTTTTTTGCATGCAGATCTCTCAACACCATTTGTTGAAGAGGCTATTTTTACTCTATTTTATGCTCCTTTGTCAAATAATAATTGACTATAGAGATGGGTTTATTTCTGGGCTCTCTCTTCTGTTCCATTGTTCTATGTGTCTGTTCTTATGCCAGTACCAGACTCTTTTGATTGCAGTGGCCTTGTAATACACTTTAGTATCAGGTATTGTGATCCCTCCTACTTTGTTCTTCTTTCTCAAAATTGCTGCAGCTATTTAGGTAATTTATGGTTCCATATAAATTTTTGAAATGTTTGTTCTATATCTGTGAAATATGTCATTGTCTTTTTTTAATAGAGATTGAGTAGAATCTATAAATTGCTTTGGGTAGTATGGACATTTTGATGATGTTAATTCTTCTAATCCATGAACACAATACATGCTTCCATTTATTTGTGTCTTCCTTAATTTCCTTCTTCAGTGTTGTGTAGTTTTCTGAGCACAGGTCTTTTACCTCTTTTGTTAGGTTTATTCCTAGATATTTTATTTTTCCTGTTGTTATATAGCAAATAGGATATTTTTCCTGATTTCTGTTTCTGGTATTGCATTGTAGATGTACAAAAATGCTTTCAATTTCTGAATATTGACTTTGTATCCTGCAGTTTTGCCAATTTCACTTATTAGGTAGAGTAAGTTTTTTTGGTGGAGTCTATAGGGTTTTCTATGTCATCTGCAAAGAATGACAGATTTATTTCTTCCTTTCCAATTCAGATGCCTTTTATTTCTTTTTCTTGTCTGATCATTGTGCCCAGGACTTCCAATACTATGTTGAATAGAAAATAATATTGCCAAATTTCCTTTCATAGAGGAAATTCACACTCCAACAAATGTGTCAGTTTTTTGCATATATCTTTTCAACACAGTGTTTTATGATTTTTTTAATCTTTGCCAGTTTGATAAGAGGGAATTGATAGCTTTTCATTTTCATTTTCTCTTATGAGTGAGGTTAAGTATATTTTCATATCCTTAGATATCATTTGTGAAAAACTTTTGTTCATTTTTATAATAGGCTCTTGGTCTTTCTTATTAATATAGGAACTCAATATAATAATGAAATTAGTCCTTTTCTGGGACATGAGATGTCTATGTTATTACCATGTTGCTGTTTCTTCTTTTGGTTTTATGATATTTTTTGCCCTTTAAAGCATTTATTTTTTTATTACTTGAATTTGCCATCTTTACTCTAATGGCTGTGGTGTTTTATATCACCTTAAAAATTTTCTACTTCAAGATATTGAAAAACTCTATATGTTTTGTTCTAGTAACATTTCTTCTTATTTGTGGTTTATATATTATGTTTTAAATGTATTCATCTGAAGTGTATATTGGATTAGATTGTGAGGTAGCAATCTGAAATTGTCTTTATCCACATGACTATCCAATTGTCCCAATGATATCTATTAACTAGTATTTCTTCCCATCTTTGTGAAATACCACCTTTATGATTCTCAGGTGTTCTTATGTCTGTTTCTGGACACTGTATTTCCTTTCACTATGCTATGTATTGTACCAATACTGTATCATTTTAAATACTCTAGTTAAAAAATGATTCATTACCTAATGGGGTTAGTACTATCAGATATTACTTTTTCTTGTATACATTGTCCTATAACTAAACTAAACTCAGGTATGTAATTTCAAATGGTGAAAATCCTTTTTTAAATTTCCATTGGGATTGCAGTAAATTTCTAACTTAAAAAAAAACTGCTACCTTTATATTATTCCTTTTCTTAATACCTTTTCTTTAGATTACAGAAACAAAGAAAAATGGACTGAGCTAGTTACCCACTTCTGAACCTCTGATGTTAAGTGTATCATCTATAAGTTAAATATAATATCAATAAATAAGTAACCAATTATTTTAATTAAGTACTTTCCTAATTGCTGAAATATTAACTTTTCATCCTTCATACTTAGTACCATCTTAGTCATATTAATAAATCCTTTAAATGATTATTATTGCTTAGAGATATATAATTTGGCTGGTGATAAACACTAATCTAATTTTAGCTTCAAAAGAGGAATTCAGTATTTCATATCCTAAAATCACTCAAAGAGTTTTATAACATTTTATGGTATTTGAATAACTGGTATACAAAAAATAAATAATAAATCCTAAGCTTGTATCTTATAACTTTACATTAAGAATCGCAGATGAATAGTTAGTGATTTATTTCTGGATTCTTTGATGAGAAAAAAAATATCAAAACATTGTGGTCTAAGTCTTTCATAACACTCTCAATGATTACCTATACTATACTTTTAAAAACAAGTGTCTCTATGTGTGGCTTTATAAAATATAGAACTCTGATTTACAAAAAAAAAAAGTTTAAAATCTCAAGAAGTGTATTATGGTACTTTGGGGAAAAGTAAGGTTATTGTCAATGACTGTTGGCATATCTGAATATTTTAATAGAAAAATTCATGAATTCTCATGTATATATGATATATTAAAGAAAAAAATTTCTTAGTTCACATTAATTTTCTATTGTCAGAATTAACCCTTACCTTAGAGCTCAGACTCATCACAGACTTTATGATAACCTCTAGAGTTACCAAAGTATGGTACCTCTATAGATGCAAAAGAGATGCGAACCTTTTTACAGAGCGTTGTACTCTCTGTGCACATATCCACTTCCTCCAAAACACCACCATGGTTTAGAGGAAAGGGTATAAGAGCTTTGGTGTCAGGCACACTCAGGTTTCAATTCCTGAGTGAAACACAAAACTAGCTCCATGGCATTATGCAAATTCTTCATAAATGAAACAAAGAAAGTATCTGTCTTCAAAGATTATTAGGTAAAATAGAAACAGCTTCTGTAAAGTGCCTACCACAGTGCCCAGGCTACATCAATATTACCAATATTTATTGAGCTTTTACGAATTGCAATTTTATATGATAAACTATGAGCTGGTAATTGAAAATAAAACCTCATTAAAAATTAAATGGAGAATATTTGTGACATATTTATTTCATTTTCATAACATGTATATGTCTTCATTCTAAAATAGGTATGCAGTAAAACAGGAAGACAACGTAACAATTGTTAGGTTTGTGGCTCCAGAGACTTGGGCTCAAATTTCATCTCTACTGCTTCCTAGTTTTTGTGCTTGGGCAAATTAATTAATCTCTTTAAGTTTCATTTCTGCATCGTAAGATGGGGCTCCTATAAAGGCATTCTGAAGGGAAACACGAAACACTGCAGTTTCATCATCAAGCACATTTTCCAGTACACTCTAAGTGCACAGTACACTCTAACCACTCACTTCATTTCCTCACACAGCTTCAGTCCAAAAACAGTCTAACTATTATCATTAGTGATTTTTTATCAACTTTCTTATAAATTGACTTTGCATACTTACTGTTCTTAAGAAAGAAGAATAAATTTGGTTACTTCATGATAGATAGATGTTTATAATGCATATACAGTACCATTTCTCCTGAAGGAGATTTCAATTTTGGATATTTTAAATATTAAAACAAAGCTCTGATAATTGCAAAACCAAGAGCACACTGTTTTCTACCAACAGATAGCAATATACATCACACACAGCCACTTGTAAAGTCCCTGTCAACATAAGGCTCATTACATTCATGATGTGTCCATTGATTTTTTTTAATTTTTATTTTTATTTTAATGATTGTTTAAGTACAGTTTTCTCCCCTTTACTCCCAAATGTCCATTGTTTTTAAGTGGTGTTGCAGGTGAGGTCCATCAGGCTTATTAAATGCAAACATAATGACAGTGTTGAAAGATTGTATAACCAAAGGAATTGGAATGTTATGGAAACCAAAGCAGAAATTCTTTTTGAAAAGTGTAAAGGAATGTGGCAAGTGCATGAAAGATTAATCTTCTGACAGTAGAAATGATTAGATCTGAGCAGGGTTATACAGTAGCTTAAAAGTGCCAAACCTAGACAAAAGCAAGAAAGATGCAAAGAAAAAAAATTAAGGGAAAATACTCTAGCACAGGTCAGATGATGTTTCTTCAATAGCAGTGGATGCTCCCAAACTGAATTCTAAAGCAAGAGAAGGAAAGGTACTTGCTCAGGAAGGTAAAATCCAAGCATGGTGACAGCTTCTGCTGAAATGTTCCTGACAGGTCAAGAATGGTTCAGTAGACAGAAGGTGCTCTCGTTCACTGTCACAACAAGGGCACTGAGTGGCATGTACACCAAGGGATTCTTAGAAATATTTGTGGATTTTGTCAAGAAAAGTTGTCACCTACTTAAAAGGTTTTTTAGTTTAGACATTCTTTTAGAATGTATATTGGCAGAGGAAGGAGGTACCTGGTTTTATGATTATAAAGAAACAACTTATTTAGTTGAAATTCATCCAAGGATGCTAAAGACTATGGAATAAAACACATGAACTTGCAAACAAGCCTTTTGCAAACTAACATGTTCATAAATAGAAATTTCCTGTGCTTCAGTTTTTTCTATTCTTTCATGGACATACCACCTATAATTGTGGCAAGGCATTTAATAGACTTTACCTTAGTCTGGCGTTAACACCCATTTAATACTGTTTAAAATGTATTCTTTTTAGAGGCTATTGTTTAAAAGTATTCAGAAGATGAAGGGTACAGATATTTTTTTAAGTGGGTGAATTACATGATAGTATTTCTTACTTTCTACAATTCAGAGACAAGATTTTCAGAATCTCAGATGTAAACAGGCTTAGAATCATGAAGAAAATTCCAGATTAGACAGTTGTCACAGAGTAAGAAGTAAATAGGAAGAAAATAATTCCTATCCTTCTCAAATTTATATTCCAGTGTATTCTGACCTGGAGACTTGGATTGTGAGGTAAGATGGGTGTTTAGGAAAAAGAATATCCAAGAATTCAATGGCAAAGTGCCTAACTTTTATTTATAGTCTTTAACTGTTTCAACTATTGTTCTAATTAATGCATTGAACTGTATATAAACAAAACATGTTCATATGTCTTATTTTCATGACAATATATACCATATTCAGAGACCTAGAGTTTCCATAAATAGTCAGCATTTTCATTTGCTGGTAGCTACCCAGGGGAAAGAGTGCTGCCTATGGACTTGACCTCCACAGGGACTGTCTTGATGGAACAAGAAATTATTGTGTTATAACCTCTAACCTCCAAACTTCAGTTCTCAGTAGCAAATTCTTCTAAAAACACTTCTAACAAAATTGATTGAAAAATTAGTGTTTTCACTAATTTTGACTAGGGGGAAAGGAGATTTCTGAACTTGTTTCATTAAAATAAATAAAAAATTTAAAAACAGTAGAAGTCAGATTTACTAAACATGTAATGTCACAAGATAGTCTTTCTTTTCCATTCACTCACTCATTGGCTCACTCACTGCAGTATTATTTAGTGCCCACACCATGGGACACGTTGTGCTAGAGTCGGAGGAGATCACCCTGGCAGCAGGTAGAATTCTTGCTACACTAATCGTATCATCTAATTCCTAGGATCAGAATATAAAGAGTTTCTCAATCTATTAATTAGTTAGCAAGGAATCAGAATTCTTACACTATACAAGATGTGACCGAACACAAACATTTTTAATAATAAGGTTGGTCAAAAGGATGAATGAACCCCATCAGACACTAGGAAAATATGAATATATAATATTCTTTCCACATCAGGAATCCCCTTAAGTTGCTAGTATACTCTTCTAACAATTCAAGAATGTTAATCCTAGCATACAAAAGACATGAGATACGGTTATTGACGGGGAAGGTAAATGCTCAGAATAAGCAATGTTTGAGCTAAAAACCAGACCTCTGGGAGTGATGCGTGAGGGGAAGTGGGAGACTGTTAGACTCTGTAATGTCTACAGTAATACAAAAAAAATCATAAGAGCCAAAATTATAATAAGAAAACATTGGGAAAAAACTGTAGGACATTGGATTTAACAATAAGTTCTTAGACATGGCTCCAAAGCACAGGCAAGAACACATAGATAAATTGTATTTTATCAAAGTTACAAACTTCTGTGTATCAAAAGATATTATTAGAAAATGAAAAGGCATCTCAGAGAATTTATAAACTATTTGTAAATCATATCTGATAAGGGACTAATACCCACAATATATAAAGGACTCCTGAAACTCAAGAACAACAACAAAAACAAACAAACCCATTAAAAAATGCACAAAGGACTGGAATAGACATTTTTTCAAAGAAGATATATGAATGGTCAATAAGCTCATGAACATATATTCAGTCTCACTAATCATTAGGAAAAGGTAAGTCAAGATGACAATGAGATGATGCTTCATTCCCAATAGGATGGCTACTATAAAAAAAAGAGAAAAAAACATAAGTGAGGGTATTGAAAACTGGAATCCTTGTGCATTGCTGGTGGGAATACAAAATGGTGTAGCTGCTGTAGAAAATGGTAGAATAGTTCTTCAAAAAAATTAAGCATAGAATTATTATATGATCCAGCAAATCTAATTATGGGTATATACCCAAAAGAATTAGAACCAGGGGGATGGGATCCTGTGGAAAAAATAAAGCACATCTCGTCCCCTTCCAGTGTGTCCCATGCCCACCAGTGTTGAATTGGCTCATCATACAGATGTCTAGGCAGACTTAGCAATCTTTCTAAATTAACCAAAGGCCCTTGTCTTTTACTAATTTCTACCTTGCTCTCTGCATTTCAGTCACACGGATTTCCTTGCTGTTCCATAAACACATCAGATATGTCACAGGGCTGTTGCAATTGAAACTCTTGGTGGCTGGAATGATTTTTCTGTTGCATAGCTGGATCCCTCACTTCCTTACCTCCTTCGGATCTCTGCTCAAATATCACCTCTTAAAAGGCCTTTTTTTGTTGCTTTTAGTTTTATATCCCATATTTGAGTGAAATCATATGGTTCTTGACTTTTTATCTGACTTATTTTGCTGAGCATGATATTCTCAAGATCCATTCCTGTTGTCTCAAATGACAGCATTTCATCTCTTCTTATGGCTCAGTGGTATTCCATTGTACATGTGTACTGCATCTTCATTATCCAGTCATCTACCTAGGCACACTTTGGTTATTTTTAGGGCTTGGCCACCATGAATAATGCTTCAATGAACATATATCTTTGCAAAAAAATGTTTTCAAATTTTGGGGATATCATAGATACCCAGAAGTGTTGCTGGGTCATAAGGTAACTCTACTCTTAATTTTTTGAGAAAACTCCAAAACTGAAAGCAGTACATAAACAAACAAGACAAACAAACAAACAAAAATACATAGACACAGACAGCAGTATAGTGATCATCAGAAGGAAGGGGGTTGGAGGGTAGTGAAGGGTAGAAGGGGTTTTGTGTGTGGTGACAAAAAGACTGTTAACTTTGAGTGATGAGCACACAATGCAAAATACAGATGATGTATGGTAGAATTGTACATATGAATCCTACATAATTTTATTAAACAATGTCACACCAATAAATTTGATAAAAGTAAATTTTAAAAAAGGTAAAAAATAAAAAAGTTTTTAAACCACCCTTATTAAATAATGCCTCTTTCCCTCAATTCTCCCTGTCCTGTTGTATGTTTCTGGACAACATACATTATAACACAAGGACCAATGATAGTAAATATTTGTTTATTTACTCATTATCTTTCCCCAAACTTGCATAAAGTTCCATGTTTTGTTCCCTGCTGTACCTATAGTGTCTACAATAGTGCCTGAGTAGCTTCTCAATAAATATTTGCTAAAGGAAGGGAGCGAATAAAGGGGGAGGTAAAGAAAGAAGGAATTACTGTTAAATTTCATAAAACATATGAATGCTGAGAATAGTGATGCTAAAAGTTCTGGAGCTGACCTGGAGAAACTCGGCATCACTTTACCACTACGCTTGGGGTATCTGCCAGGTTCTTCCTTCCCACAAACCTCAATGGCATTGATAGCACTTGGATTCCAATATCTGACCTACACATTTTGGAAGCCAACCAGTTAGGGCTTAACGACTGATGACCAGATCAAGACAAATCAGTTGGGAATTTTCAATTCACACACTTTTTTTAACTATCTGATTGCAGTCCACCTCTTAACCAAATACTCTGACAGATAACTCCCAGGAAAGGGCTTGGGCTTCAGCTTTGTAATGCTCAACTCAAGTACATGCTAAAATATTTTGGCTCTTTTATGTAAAGAAGACTAAATGTCATCTAGAATTAATGAACCCAAACTGCAGCAGAAAATAAGCAGGAGTGCTGTTCATTCCTAAGTGAGAAATAAGATATATGACTGTTTTATCAGGACCTAGTAAAGAAAGAAAGCTAGGTTTGAGAAGCATAAATTACTAACTTTTTGTTGAGTTATTACCCCTACATTCTTAGAAAGTAAGTTTCAGTGAAAAGGAACTATTTTTAATAAGTTGAGCATACATCATTGTGCAGTGATTGATTCATTTATTCAGCAGCAACGGAGTAAGAATGACTGCATGCAAGACGCCGTGAAGGGATGTCAACGTGAATGAGCTATGGTTTCTTCCCTTAAAACCTTAACAGTCTAGTACAGCAATTTTTCAACCTTTTTTGTGTCATGGCACGTATAAACCAATTACTAAAATTCTGTGGCATACCGGAAAATATATTTTTTGCCAAACTGACAAAAAGGGTATAATTTTGATTCATTCCCACTGACAGCTATTGTTGTGCTGGCTGTTGTCATTTTTTTATTTGACAATCAAAGGGAAAGAGGTCAGTGCCCCTGACTGAATAGTCAGGTATCACATGTTTTAAAAATTCTGCTGGCACACCAGTGTGCCACATGCAGCACACTGGCTGCAAATCACTGGTCTAGTAGACCAGCTGTCAATCCACAAACATTAGACATATTGAGATATGTCATAGAACTCAGGGCTCCAATTCCCTATGTTCTTTTAACATATATGTTTTATATAGTAGATATTAAAAGAAAATCACTTATATTAGAAAATTATTGTAAGTATGATGTAAATTAACTTTCAAAACTGTTTTAGAACCCGTGAGTAAATTCCTTGAATCATTGATATTAAAGAAATACTTTAACTGACATAAATAGTTGACTTTTTGTGACTATGATTTAGGTTATATTTGAGTGTATCAATTTGTGGTACCAAGAATATGTGTACTCTTCTAATTAAGACTTTCTATACTCTTAATTTCTGGGACATGAACATATTCAAGGTGAATATTTAAACAACCTTTTATTTTTCTCTTTCTTGTTCTTGTATTTTAACTACATAGTTTGCTATATTTAATTACAAATGTAGACTACTTCAGCTCCATTATGGGTAAAAGGCTTTTGTGGAATCCTTGGAAAAATAACCATAGGGTATATCTGTGTGGGATATGTACGAATATTGATATGCTGTTGGAATAAGATTTTCTTTCCTTTAAAAAGAATGTATGTGTTCTTCAGGTCTAGTAATCACTGTGAGTCTTTGGGAATGCAACTTCTGGGCGTTAGCCTTCTCACTTCAAAGGGTGGTTGTGGGCTTTAAAAGAAACAGTTGAGGACAATGGTGGGGGACTGACCATGGGAGTGAGGGGGGACAGGGCAGGGGACAGCAATGGGGAAAAGGGCAGGACAACTGTAACTGAACAACAATAAAAAACAAACAAACAAATAAATAAATATACTAAGATTGCCAAAAAAATAGAGAAGTATTTGCAACTCCCTGAATGTATTGCTTGGTGAAAATAATACCACCATATCTGAAGCTGTCAAATTAATGATCTTATCAGTTATATTAACAAGATGTTATCATCCATAATATTAACCATATGTAAACTGTGCTGTCTGTATTTTCCTTCACAGCATCACACCTGTTACATATTCATTTTTTGTCTTCCTGATATTTCCTTGGCCCACCTCTTGCAATACATAGTTGTTTAGTCTTTGTAACTGAAGAAGAATTGTGGATTGATAAAGGAAACAAATAAAAGTGATTTAATTATTACCCTTAATTCGATTATTGCTTCATAAGATTTTGATTTTTGTAAATGTGTTACCAATGAAATAAAGCAAATGAATGGACATACTGGCAAATATTTCCCTCAGGCTCAGACATTTTATTTGCTGACTTAAAAATTCAGAGTTATAATCTTGATGACTGAATTACTACAGTAAGCTGGATTTTATACATAACTGGAAAATCATATGATATGTTCTTTTTAAAAATTTCCTATAAAAGTAAGTGTTAGTTGTAAGATGTACTAATAGAACAACTGAAAGGGCATCTCCAGTCTACTGTTCTCCATTGATAAAAATTCTGATAGATTAGCTTCAAAATGTAAAAATAATATATTTGTATAGATAACAAATTCTTGATTTTAAACATCTCTCCCATATTTTCCTACTGATAAATTTTTAGATACTTCATATAAACTCTTTGTAAAAGCCTATAACTGACAACTTTAGCAACAGAGTGTTATAAAAAGTTCAAAATGGAATGGTGCTATATCAAGATGTATAACTGTCTTTAAAAATAGGGAAACTGCTTTATTAGTATTCATTGAAATAGGGTGAAAAGTAAAAGTAACAACAATAAAGTTGAAGTGCTATACTGTTTGCATTTACCTGAGTTACCAATTGTTTACCTACAATTACTAAAAACTCATTTATCATGTGAGACATTAAAATGGCTTTTTTAGTGTGTATGTGTACATTTAATTTAATTTGTACAGATACCCTCAGAAATAGACACTATGTATTTCACAATGAAGTTACACTTGAGAGGTTAAAGTACTAGACTAAGACCACTATACAATAAGAATATAACTTTATTCCTCAGTCCTTTTAACACTTTATAAAAATATTTACAAACATTCTGAAGTACAGTATGGACAGAATATGAATTTTCAAAAGAACTTCTCTGCATAACCATTCTACAGACAGTCATCTGGGAAAGTCTGTTGGATGATCTCATGGGATGGGAAGAACCTTCTTACCAGCTGACCCCCGAGGATCCCATATCCGTTCATGGTACCTGAATTACCATGAGCCAGGTTTACCCAGGCTACAAAGAATATATATGTTAAGGGGAGAAAATCATCACTTAAACTTTGTTATTTTATTCCATGAAAAGATCGTCTATAAAGATCATTGCATAATATTTACTGAGATGGAATGTTAACTTTATATTATCACCCAGATAAAGTGAAGGCATAATTTACCAATAAAATATTCTATTTATCCTATTCAAAATATAGATCAGTTAATAAATTATCTTTATGCCACTGAACTTAAAAAAATTATCATTGTTGAGTTTAAATTAATACATAAGGAGATATCTCATCAAGTAACATTTCTTTCACTTCCCTCTGTTCAACTATTCTGTGTGGATTTAAATATCCACATATACTTCTTTTTAAAATTTGTAAATTATAGGTCTTTAAGATGATGTATTTTTAAACAATTATATTACATGTTTTTGTTTTACTTTTTATTGTATTTTTTCCATTTGTTGGGAACTGCCCTGCCTGGTTTCAGAAGCTGTAACCCCCACATGGCTAAAGCTGAGTGAGCAACCTTTGAACCATAAGCCACTAAGGAGACAAAGCTTATTTCCTTAGCAGGGACACTGCCTCTGCTCCTTTTACTTCACCCTGCCTGGCCCCCAATGCTTGATCAGTTAGCCAATGACAGGTAAGATTCCTCAAAGGAATGATGACCTAAGATAGGCACAATAATGGGGGTCCCTCAGGGAAGGACTTGGGGGGCTATAGCAAAAGGGGGTGATGGACCCTCACCCCTCAGCTTTCACATAGCCTGAGTCCTCATTCTGTCTTTGAGAAGTCTCCTAATCTCTTGGCTGCCTTACTTCCCCTGCATGATTTAAGCCTGAAACAATGACAGAGGGTGGTGCAGCCCTATGCTGGAAAGGGCAGGTTCCCTGGGTGATCAGGCCTAAGAAAGAATACATAAAATCCTGTGAGACCTGCTTTGCTAAGAATGCTCTCAATTAAATGATAAGGGTCTGAGCAGAAAATGAGCTCGTTTCCCAAAGTTTTGTAGCCCTTTAGCTAACAGACCCTGACTCAAAATAAGCCTTAGTAGTTCTTTGTATACTGTCTATTGTTTGATCTTTACTGCCTGACAATGATTGATGAGCTGTATTCTTGTGCAAAATGAACCCAATAAAAGCTTCATCAAGGCAAGGGTTGGCACGCTTTCCTCTTGAGGGACTGGTCAGGCCACTCCAAGGCACTCTCCCCTTAAGAGAGTAGCCATGCCGTCCCTTTTCCACCATAGGACTCAGTAGTCCATGTGAATGTATCTTATCTAATCCATAACACTGTGGACACTGGGGGCCAGTGTCTACATCATCTATTACTTTTTAGTCCCCCTTTACGTCCCCAACCCCACAATCACCATACTGCTGTCCATGAGTCCTTTTTTCCTTTTTGCTCAATCCCTCCACCTCTTACCCACCATTAGTTGTCATGATGCTCTCTATCTATGAGTCTGTCTCTATTTTGCTTGTTAGTTCAGTTCACTAGATTCCTCATATGAGTGCAATTGTATGGTATTTGTCTTTCTCTGACTGGCTTATTTCACTTATATGATCTCCAAGTCTATCCAGAATGTCACAAAATGTAAAATTTTCTCCTTTTTTACATCTGAGTAGTATTCCATTGTGTAAATGTCCCATAGTTGCTTTATTTACTCATCTACAGATGGACACTTGTGCTGCTTCTATATCTTGGTGATTGTAAACAAAGCTATAGTAATCAAAACAGTATGGTGCTGGCATAAAAACAGACACATAAATATCAATGGAACAGAACAGAGAGCCCAGAAATAAACCCACACTTTTATGGTCAGTTAATTGCTGACAGAGGAATAGGTATGTACAATGGGCTAAAGACAGTTTATTTAATGAATGGCGTTGGGAAAATTGGACAGGTGTGCAGAAAAGTGAAACTAGACCACCTTCTTATACTATACACAAGAATAAACTAAAAAATGGACTAGAGACTTAAATGTTAGACCTGAAACCATAAAAATCCTAGAAGAAAACATAGGTAGCAAAATCTCAGACATAGCTCATAGCAATATTTTCTCAGATATATCTCCCTGGGCAAGGGAAACAAAAGAAAAAAATAAATAGGACTACATCAAACTAAAAAATTTTTGCACAGCAAAGAGAAACATCAATAAAATAAAAAAATACACAGAATGGGAAAACATATTCATCAAAACATCTGATAAGGGGTTAATATCCAAATTTATACAGAACTTATAAAACTCAATACCAAAAAAAACCAATAACAATGAATAACCCGATTTTAAAATGGGCAATGGACCTGGATAGACACTTCTCCAAAGAGGACATACAGATGTCACTAATCATCAGAAAGATGCAAATTAAAACCACAATGAGATATCATCTCACACTCGACAGAATGGCTGTCATCAAGTCAACAAGCAAGTGCTGGCGATAATGTGCAGAAACAGGGACTATTTTGCACAGTTGGTGGAATTGCAGACTGGTGCAGCCACTGTGGAAAGCTGTATGGAAGTACCTCAAAAAAATAAAAATGGATCTACCTTTTGACCCAGCGATCTCATGTCTGGGAATATATCCAAAGGAACTCTGAAACATTAATTGAAAAGAACATAACTACCCCTATGTTAATTGCAGCATTATTTATAATCATAATTACATTATGTTCTAAGATACACAATTTATGAGCAACTAGTATAGCTGAAAGACACTACCTCTAGTGAAATATCACTCCTATTTTTTAAAAACAATCATACACAGGAAGTCAACTTTGGCATATAACACATAGAAAATTTCACTAAAAATCTCTACAGAAATGTCTTTGTGCTTATATTTTAATTCAGCTGTCTAATCTTAATCTTCCACAGAGGCTCAATTTTCCAATTTTTTGTATGAATAGTTTAACCTAATACTTGACAAAATTTTTGTTATTGGCATTTCTATCAAATGCTCAGAAGATGAAATGTAGAAGGGAAGGAGAAAGGGAAAGAAAAAAAAAGTATTCATTTCAGGGCAGAGATAGTAGGTTAATGACATTGTAAATGTACTTACTGCCTCTAAATTTCCAAGTGAACAATTATAGGTGAAATTGGAGTTTTATCTTATTTTGAGAAGTGATTCAGAAAGGGTGGTAAAAAATCCAAGAAGACATTTGAAAGAAATTTATGATCCATAATAGCAGTCTCTCAAGCACTTGACACAACAAAAGGGAATAATAAAATGAATAGCAATGAGATGACAATTAAATTAATGGTATAGTTTAGTAATAATATATGGCATATTTGGCTCCCTGTTATATCACTTTAAAAATCCAAAGGTATTCCATTTCCCATATAAAAGGAGCAATAACAGCATGTTTTTACTTAAAATGCAATAGTTATTTTAAAGAGAGAACTTTTTTCTCAGTGAGGTAAAAAGATATCAAATTCAATTCTATATGTAATGTCACCCCAAATTTGTCTGTGGCAGATTGTTCACAGACACTGTTCAAGGCATTCTCGTCTCCTTTTTTCTTTATCACACTCTGCCATTTTTCCTCACCACCCAAGTTTCATTCCTCCAAACTTCATTCTACCTTTAGCTGCCAAGAGCTGAGTCTTTCCCTGTTGCCCAAGGCCATTTCCTTCCAACTATATGGGGAAGGAGTGAGGTTTATCTCCAATGAAGAAATTTCATTTCGTAGGATGGCAAGACACCAAAACTATTCCCTCATATTCCACAAAAGAGGCCTATGCACATTCTGTGAATGCTCTCCCCTAAATCCTCAGACAAGAATTATTTTTATACAATGTTATAACATCCTTTATTATGACCTTGCCATCTTAAGTGGTAATCTGACTTTATATAGATCTGGAAAAGGAAGCTGCATTATCCCGCTATGAGAATAAATTAGCTAATCAGTGACACATACAAAGAGGGCCATCTTCAGCTAGTACCCAGATGGACTCCAAGGAATTACAACAACCACAACTGCCACTTTAATAACTAACGTAACAAAATCCCTGGTGACAATTCATATAATAGTTTAGTTCTTCAAGAGACATGATTAGCAAGTTCTTCATGCATACGAAAAGAAACCCCCAAACAAAGATGATATTTTGAATCAATGCTGGTTGCCTATTGGCAAGCTAAATCTTCAACCAAATGTTAATAGCAAAACTACTTGTTTGGTTTATCTTTAAGTATAGTCTCAAAAAAAATAATGGGGGTACTTATTGCTACATTCAGTGTGTGTGTGTGTGTGTGTGTGAGTGTGTGTGAATATGATGCTATCATTAACCAGCATGTATTCTGAAGCCCCTGCTCTGGCAACCAATAACAGTGATGGATCTCCATGGATTAGCCCAGTGTCTCTCTGAGCCTTTCTCAATGGACACTTCAGGTTTGTGAGATAGTTTGCCCTTTGAGCCTGGACTGGACATCAACTTAGATCATGTGAACACTGGATCTAAGGCCTCACCTGACTTGACTATATTTGTATCAGCTGAGCCTGCTCAAGTACTCATATTTATGATAAAATAATATTTGAAATTTAGGTATTACTGAGTGACTCTAAATTCTTGGTAAAAGATACAGATTTAAACCTAATACAATCACCATTTTACATGAGGAGTTACTCATACTCAAGTCACATTGGCTTATGTATTCCAATTTTTCTATGAAATATATTTTAATCCAGTTGTGGTCACCACTTTCCTAAAGATACATTATAATCTACTTACCTTTGAACATGTTATTACTAAACAACTGCTTAAAGACCAGAATACATCTCTGGATATTTTAATTTTATGTTTTCAAAATCATAGTACAAGGTTGCAAGTGTACCAGATGCTCAAACAAAGAGGAAATCAGCCCTGGCTGGTGTGACTCAGTAGATTGAGTGACAGCCTGTGAAAGGGTCACTGGTTTGATTCCCAGTCAGGTTACATGCCTGGATTGTAACCTGGTCCCCAGTAGGGGGTGCACAAGAGGCAACCACACATTGATGTTTCATTCCCTCTTTCCCTTCCCCTCTCTCTAAAATTAAAAAAATAAACTAAATCATAAAATGCATATGTTTAATTGATTGATGTGCTCTATGATAAGATAAGTCATATCTTTGTCCTTTACAGTTCACATAAATATCTAGAAACACCCACTCACACACACTACTTCATGCTAGGCACTGTACTGGAAGCTGAATCAACAATAAAGATGTACTCTATGGAGCATGTAATATACAAACACCCCAAATACTGTATGTTATATAATGAGCAAAATGAAGGAAACACACAAGGTACCAAGATAGAGACTAAGAGGTGTCAACCTACTTGTGACAAGGTGATCAAGAACAATCAGAGGCCTTTGAGCTGAGGTTTGAAGGAGCTAGCAATTCAGAGTGGAAGAAATAATCCAGGCACTGGGAACAGCATCTGAAAACACCTTAGGAAGTGAAATTTCTCTGTGTGTTCCAGGTACTAAAAGGCCAGGGTGGCTGGAGCATATAGATGAGGGGAAATGAGGTCATAGAGAAGGGCCAGATCAGAGAGTGGGGAGTATGTTAACAGGAAGAATTTGCTTTTGACCTGTTTCTGTTTTTCTGCATTTATTCACATTTTTCTATGCAGTCATGAGCCAATGAATGTTTTTAAGAAGAAGCATCATTACTTATTATGAAGAGTGACCTGCAGCAGAACAAACTATAGAATTAGAGCAAACTATGAAGGCTGTAGCTGGAACCCAGGTAAATTCTGATGATGGCCTAAACTAATTTGGTGGCACTACAGATATACATAACAGGGTAGAAGAGATATGTCTGAGAGGTATAATTGAAGATAAGTGAATCTGAACAATAAGACTGAGAGAGCTAAATGTGGACTGGTTAGGGATGAAATGCCATCATGAGGAAGGGAGAGAAATCGACACTTGGTGGATAGTTGAGGCATTTATTCAAATGATAGAGGAGAGGGTGGGAATGAATCTGAGAATAGAGCTTTAGGAAGTTATGACTATTATGACATTTAGAATGACCCATTCACATTAATGAACATTAAGCTCCTTTATGAGGTTAGAAAAATACCATATAAATCCTCCTAGCACTTCACACATTTTTATGTACACTTAATAGGAATAGATAATAAATATTACTTTTCATTATTCATGCAAAATGTAAGATTGTATTTTTCTGTCTTTGCCACAGAGAAAGTGAGTTGATCATATTAAAAAGGTGAATAGGACCTGTATTCCACCTCTGAATTTTTCACCTTTCTTTGCTGCCAAAACTCATCTCATCCACAGGTAGCAAAAACACAAGCACTACCACAGGAGGGCTCCCATGATTCTCTCTGGGTCCTAGGAGACACAAGGAAGCACCCAAATGCTCTTGGCAGAGAGCCAGCCCTGACTCATCTTTCTTCTGTAGAAGCATCAGGTACCCAGTGAGCCCTGCCCTGCACCATAAAAATCATGGTGACTGTGTGCCAAGCCTCTATAAAAATATGTCACTGTGTTTCATGACTGCACAGTGGTTTGCTCCCAAAAGGGGACCTCCAGTAGACAGGCATTTTGAACATCTACAAAATATAAAAATGACCTTAAGCAAAGCCGTTATCAGAGGGCACATTCTCCATTATATCAAATGCCACGTTTTGTCTATCATTTTGTTGTGAATAAACACTCATCATCCTAACAATCATGATAATTCCACATATAGGGATCAGATTAGATTAGCTTTTAAATAATCAATATTTTTTAAATCCCAACAAAGTAGATTCTACTTTGAAATTTTAAAAGTAATGGAAAAAGAATCAGAAGACTCCTCAATAAAATGGACTACTTACTACTTGGATTTGGTTTGCATATTTATATCCATAGGTTTTATTGATGTTAATGCAAAAAAAAGTGAAAGTATATTTTAAAATATCAAACGAAAGTAAGAAAAATATCTTCCTTCTACCCACAGGGAAGCAGGAGAAATAGAAAAGAATATTATGTTTCTGAATAGAACTTAACCTCCCAACACTGACGTTCTGCAACTGAAAATCCATCTTTTAAAATCTCATGTTGATTTGGTCTTTATCTTATTGAAGCGAGCTTTTTAGAAACTCCCCTAAGCTTCTTTCACATAAAAAATTGCTCTTACTTTCAAAGGAGATATATATTACTGGGAATGCTTCAACTGTAATAAAAAACACTAAAATAATGAATTAAGTTTTTGCTATAATCTCAAAGTTGGCATTAAATTTTCTGGTTTAGTAACTTTGCTTTGATCTTTTAACTGTCTTTAATACAAATAACAGTAAGTCCTAAAAGTAAATGACAGTTTCAGTTGAAGTCAATCAAAAGTTAAAATGATTTGAATCTTATCTGAATTTCACTATAAAGTCTTAAATCCGAAAAACAAACTGTGTGGAGAAATGGGGCGAAGCTGTCTTGTCAACTATTTGTGGCTGTGTGCTCCGAAGTGGTGCGTTTCTTCCCTGTCCCCACAGGTAGTAACAACCAGCTGCTGGTTCTGCATGCCCCCATTTGCCAATGGGAAACACGTTTTCTCTCCTAAAGAATACGACCTGCCCCTGGTACTGAAAAAAAAAAAAATCCAACAACTCCGCTAGCATTGAAAGATAACAGACAGTAAGCCATCAGCTGCAGCCGCCTTTGTCTTTCCACATTTTTAGAACCAGGCAGCAAACTCACACGGTGAGTTGCTCCGGCCCTGCTAAAGGAAACAGTTGCCACTCCCGTTCCTCTGGCTCCCAGCCCGCCCAGCTTCCCCCCTTTCAACAGTTAGGGTCTCGTAACACTGGGTAGTCAAACACAAGAAATGCGAATAAGGACACAGGTGGGTGTGGCATTTGAGGAGAGGACTAGTGAGGCTGGTTGCTCCCCTGCCCGCAACACCAGAGGAGCAAGAGAAAAGGCACTTACTTGAAACCTTGCCCGCAGGTCATGCCCACCCAGTGCACCCGTAGAAGGGTGCAGGCTTCTGGGACCCTTCCTTACTCCTGGTCTTTTACCCCCGCGTTCTCTCTGCTGCTGCTTCTCCCTCTTTCTTTAGGCTCCTGTTGCTCAGCAGACACCCGCCACCGCCAGCTTCTGGCACCCAAGCTAGCCCAGCCCCAGCCAGCCACGCCAAAGAATTGGACACCGGACACCCGTGCAGAGCGCTGGTGAGGGCAGGCGTGGAGACTGCGCCCCTCCTTCCCCGGCGCACCCAGGCCGGCTGCAGCCCCGCCCCACCGCGGGCCAGGCAGGGCTCCTCCATCCACTCCTCACAACCCGCCCTGTCCCCACCCACCGTCCCTCCTCCCCTCCACTGGTGCTGGCCACGTAGGGGTGGGACCCAGCTTGGGGCGTGGTGGCGGCGATGCTGCAGCACCTCCACTGTGTGACAAGCAGGAGACAGAGTGGTCGCAACCTCCCATTTACAGAGACCCTGTGGGGTGGGGTGTGTATGAGTGTGTGTGTATGTGCACATGAGCACGCGCTCATGCGAATGTGTGCCTAGCATCCATCCATAAGAGCAGCCCTTCCCTTACCTCACCCCCGCCCCAGTACCCCTTCCTCCCTTCCTGTTCAGCAGAATCTGCTAGCATTTCCGAGAAGTCACTTAGTGTGGCTTGGTGGAGAGCCGAAAGTGAACTCCCGGCAGAGGAGGTGGGGACCACTGGCAAAGGCCCAATCAATGCTTTCTGGCCACTGGGCTCTGAGGGTTGGAGACTGGGATTCAGTTCCTTCTCCTGGGGCTTTGCCCACAGAGAACGGGCGGTGGCGCGCAAGACTTAAGTCTAGGCTATGATTTTTCTTTTCTTCTTTTTTTTTAATCGATCGATTGGGTTACCGAGTCTTCCAGGCAGCGAAAGAACACATTTTCTTTCTAAGGTGGATTGAGGAGTCAGAGGTTGTTATGGGTGGAGAGGAAGACGTGGGGGAGAGGTTGCTTTCTTTGACCAAGGATCCGCTCGTAGGGATCCACCATCAGTCACAAAGGTTCTGTTTGAGCTAGGTAGGGGCAGCTGTGAAAAGTCTTTTTAAATCCGTGTGTATGCGCGTTTTCTACAGCAGTCTGTTATAAGGAAGATTAATGAATCCAGCACTGAATTATCTTTCTCAAAGAGAAACATTAAATTTCCACCAAGGGAAAAAGTCAAAGGATTATTTTGGGTTCACATGGGTTTCTGGGTCCAGGTCTTGAAAAGGGGCAGATCCCTTTGCAGTACGAATCTGAGTGATGGGCAGCTGCAGCACTAGTGCTGTTTGCTCCCACACCTTCTGCTGTGGACGTAATATTAGTGGTAAACGCACCAGGATTTATCCTTCCTTGCTGCTAACTGAGCTTCTGAGGTTTGCCTTCAGCTTTTGGTCTTTACATTCTTGACTTGTGAGCTGTGCCAATGAAGAAAGGAAACTTTCAGTTTCTAAGGATCTACACTGAAGGGTGAACTTGGCCACTTGGGGATGATTCGCAATGTCAAGTCACCTTCTCTTCCTTGATTGGCTGCAGACATAAGAAGAGTTCAACTGTACTAGGTGACAGCCTTTTTGATTAGATGCCATCAATACCACCTTCTTTTCTTGACATCTTCAAGTTCGCCTTCAACTAAATTGTCACTGAGAAATAAAATGAGCTCAAGCAACCCTTTCTCTTACAGCTCTCTGCCATCTGATCTCCCTTCTATCAGGGAAAAATCCATGACATAATAATTAGAACCCACAGGATTTCAAAACTATGTTATATTCCTCCTTGAGAGGATAAATTAGAACATAAAGACTAGCTGATTAAGACAACTAAAAAATGCCTCTAAAATTATAAAATTTATTAATGTGATTAATACAGATTTGATTAGAAAATTCACAAATATTCAAAGTTAATTACCTTTGATGGTTAATGTCATATAGCAGTATCCAGAAAACATCACTTGGGATAGTGATGGGATATTGGGCTGGGTGATAACACTGGTCAAAGCTTTAATATATATTAAGTATTATTTTAAAACTTTACTTTTTTAACCTATTTAACCTATCAATAGCTCTTACAAGTAGGTAATATTATCATCCCATTTTCACAGGTAAAAAACCCTAAAATATGAAGGATTCAACAACCTTCCCAAGGCCACGCAGCTAATATACGAAAAAGCCTATAAGCTCACTATATTTTAAGTAGTCAGGCTCTGGGGCCTGTGTGCTTAATTAAGTACCTTTAGAGGGAAGTGGCTATTCCATTTCCAATAAAGACAATATACCTATTTAGAAAATATTAGTCAGGCTACACTATAATTATTAATCGAAAATAAAATTTGGCAAATGTAGAAGAAAACAATAAACATAAAGTAAGCAAAACTCTCAATAATGTATTTATTCACAAATAAGCCTATGGACTGAAACCAAGCTTGTCAGACAAATTAAATCCCATCAGAGTGCTGAGGAAAGAGTACAGAAGCTGTTTCCTGGCCTTCTAGTTCATACTAGGTCTTTCTGTGGGCATATATCCTAATCCCCGTGCATTCCGTTCACTCCTCTGTAGATTGGAAGGTGTGTGCAAATTAATTGTAAGGTCCCTTCTTTTAGATTTCTTTTATTTGAACATGTGCAGTTTTCTAAGTAAAATGTAAATTGAATATTCTTTCATTGAAACATATTTTCTACCAGGAAATTATTGTTTTAAGCACCATGCATTTATATTTTCTCTACAAAGGCCACTTTTGGAAGAGAAAAAATCAAATGCGACAATTAGATAGAAGCTATAGTCTTATATGAGGCTTTCTTTACTTCACTGGTTTATGACTCTTTCCTTCAGAGGTACCCCAGGGCAAATGGTAACACTGTGCAGCCGGTGGACACTCTGTACATACTATTAATTTGCTTACATGTAGTTCAAAATCAGTTTCCTTCTCCCTCAATTTTGATAAATGCTACCTCTACTGCCACCTGGTGTTCAAAATAAGTCAAAAGTCTTAGAAAGTCATCTAAAAACCTTTCATATTAAAAAAACATTTTTTAGGACAGTTTTAAGTCCACAACAAAATTGAGTGGGAGGTACAGAGATTTCTCATATTCCACTTATCTCCACACATGCACAGCCTGTTCCATTATTTACAAACTCACTGGAATGACACTTTGTTTTATTTACTTGAGGATGAAGCTACATTGACATGTCATAATCATACAAGATCCATAGTTTACCTTAGAATTAACTCTTGGTGTTGTACATTTTATGGATTTGCACAAATGTATAATGATACGTATCCATCATTATAATATCATATAGAGTACTTTTCACCGCCCTAAACATTTTCTGTGCTCTGCTTATTCATCTTTTCCTTTTTCCTCTGCACCCCTGGCAGCCATTAATCTTATTGTCTCCACAGGTTTGCCTTTTCCAAATGTCATATTGTCAGAAGCAGAAAGTATGTAGCCTTTTCAGATTGGCTTCTTTCACTTAGTGATATGCCTTTAAATTTCCTTCATATCTTTTAATGGCTTGATAGCTCGTTTTGTTTAGCACTAAAAAATATTCCATTGTCTGGATATATGACATTTTATTTATCTATTCACCTATTAATTCACCAAAGGACATCCCAGTTGCATCTGAGTTTTGACAAGTGTGAATAAAGCTTCTATAAATATCTATGCTCAGGTTTTCACGTGGACATAAATTTTCAACTTCTTTGGGTAAATACCAAAGTGTACAATTACTGGCTCATATGCTAAGAGTATGTTTAGTTTTGTAAGAAGTTGCAAAACTATCTTCATAAGTGCTGTACCAGGTTGCATTCTCACCAGCAGTGTATGAGAGTTTCTGTTGTTCCACATCCTCACCAGCATTTGGTGTTGTCAGTGTTCCAGACCTTGGCAATTGTAATAGGTGTGTAGAGGTATTGCGTTGTTTCAATTTGCATTTTCCTGATGACATATGATGTGGAGCATCTTTTCATGTATTTATTTGCTGTCTGTATATTTTCTTCTCTGTATCTAACATGTCTATTAAGGTTTCGGACTCATTTTTAATAGGATTTTTGTTGTCTTATTGTTGAGTGTTAGGAGTTCTTTGTATATTTTGCATAGCAGTCCTTTATCAGAAACATCTTTTGCAAATACTTCCTCCCCATGTGTGGCTCTTCTTCTAATTCTCTTGATATTGTCTTTCACAGAGCAGAGTTTTTAATTTTAATGAAGTCCACTTACCAATTCTTTCTTTCATGGATTGTGTCTTTGGTGTTCTATCTAAAACATCATCACCATACCCAAGGCCATCTAAGTTTCCTCCTGTGTTACCTCTAGGAGTGTTATTGTTTTGCATTTTGTATTTGGGACATGATCCATTTTGTGTTAATTTTTGTGAAGGGAGTAAGGTCTGGATCTAGATTCATTTTTTTTTTTTTGCATATGGATATCATTTTGCAAGTGGTGTTGTTCCAGCACCATTTGTTGAAAACACCATCTTTGCTCCATTATATTGATTAGAGAATTTATTACATACTGTGCTCTAGTAGCTCTGTGGTAAAAAAGAGGATATTATCTGAATATTCAGCCATCCGTATGTGCTTCTGATTTATGGGCACTCCCCCCAAAGTATATATCTGAACAAGACCATCAGTGAAGTATAAACTAAAGTCCAATTGGTACAATTGCTTTTCCTGTTCTCTTAGACCATCAACTCGCATTAAGGGATGTTATAAACATCAGCCTTATGGGAATTGGAGAAGGGAGAGGATGGCGACAGAAGGCTGAAATGATGGCTCCTCACTAATTGTAGCTTTTAATGATCTACCCTACAGGTTTTGGAAGTCTCCCATATTATTCATACTTGAAAACTGATCTGTATCATCAAGCTGGATTGGCAGGAGCTTTGTATTTCTCAGGAATTGAGAATGTGATGATGCTATTTTGATAGATTTATGTGACTATTTCTTTTAACATTCTTTTTATCAATTATTTTGCTTTCTATCCCTTTTCCAGTGTTTTGACTTTGTAGTATCATTAGTAATGAGCTGTAAAAAAATGCAGTCATATCTTGTTTCTTTTCTACACTTAAGTTCAAAATCCCTATGTTGAAACAAAGCTAAACAACTATGCTTAGGGTCAATATTAAAGAACATCTTTCCATTTAAAAAAAAGATGAAATAAATATATCAAAGAGTGAAGCAGACTGTAGTATTTAAAACTAGCCTTCCAAGGCAGGTGAATCTCATTAATTGTGTTATTATGATAAAGCTATTTAAGCACTCTAGGAGCTAGTGCTCTCATCTGGGAACAATACCTGCCCTTCTGAGTCTGTTGAGGATTGCATAAGAGCATATATGCATGTGAAATTCTTAACACAGGGCTTGGCACATAAAACACATAGTTAATGCCCAATGGCAAATCCATAAATAAACAGAGTGCTAGATAGCTACGGTTTTTGTGTGTTCATGACATGCTAGCCATTGACACACGGTCACATTAAATCCTCATTTCAGTCCATGAGGTAAGCATTTTTATCACTCCTTTTTAACTAATAAGGACACTGGGGCCTATTGTAAATGTATATGTTTTAATGCAAATAATAAATGATGCCATGCTATCTTTTCTGAGTGGGAAAATAATCTACAACTGAAGGAGGGGGAAGAAAAGGAGGAAGGGAAAGAGGAAGGGAGGGAGAGCTGCAGAGAAAGAAAAAAGAGAAACTGTTTTTTTAGGTGGTTGGAACATGAAATACTCCTTCATTTCAAGGGCCTTTGACCATACATCTCTCTCTGATTGGAAGGACATCCCCATTCTTTGTTAGCTAACTCTATTCTCCCATTATTTCTCAGTTTGAAGCCATTTCTCTACTCCTATTGGGGGTTCAGGTTTTCCCTGCCTTCATCACCCTTGACACAATAGTAATTAATTGGCTAATGTTTTTTTAGCCTTGCCTGCTAAACCAAAGCTCTGTGAAAAGAGGAATAGATCTATAATACTTCATTTATTATTACACCTCAATGCTAAAGCATGCCAGATTAAAAAAAGCTCATTTACGAAAGGAATGAAATCATAGAGGATAAACAGAAGTAAGGCAAGTGAATATTGGTCTGACATTGGTGAGATATTCCATCAAGCAACATGTACCAATATGGAAATGAAAAATAAAACAGTGCAGTAAACACTTACAACCTTTAAATGCCAATTATGGGGCCCCTTGTCTCTTAATTCATTATCTACACTCTCCTCCTGACTCACCACATTCAAGCTCCTGGGTCTTCTTTCAGGGTTTAGAATCCACCAAAATTGTTTCGAGCTGTATTCTTTCCCTAGAGCTTCTGTGATTGTGTACCACAAATGGGTTGCCCTAAAACAACAGAAATGTATGCTCTCACAGTTCTGGAGCCAGCAGTCTGAAATCACAGTGTTAGGTAGGATTGATTCTTTCTAGAGGCTCTTGAGGGAGAATCGACTTGCTCCATGACCTTCCTCTTGGCTTCTGGTAGGTTGCTGAAGTCTCTTGGCATTCCTTGGCCTGTAAATGCATCACTTAGTCTCTGTTTTCACGTGGGGTTCTCTCACGTGGTGTGTTCATGTGGTGTCCAAATTGCCCTCTTCTTATAAGAGCACTTCATCTAATTAGCTCAGTCTAATCCATTATGTCCTCATCTCAAATTGATTGCATCTGCAAAGGCCCTATTTCTTAATAAGCTCACATGTGCCAGGTACTAGGGGTTAGGATTTGAACATTTCTTTTTGCAGGACACAGTGAGACCCACAACACCAGCCTAGAGTCTTAAAACTGCTGTTTCCTCTACTCGGAATGATTTCCCTTCAGATCTTAGCATGGCTAACTCATTCATTTAGTCCCAGCCCAAAAATCACCTTGGCAAATCAGAAGTGACATCACACCAAAATGTTCCCTTTCCCTGACCCCCTACTTCGCTTACCACATGTGTTTCCAGTCAGTCTCTGTTATACTCTACACCTTGATTTTCTTCATGCAGTCTTCACTAACAGAAAGTATCTTGTACACATTTTTGTTTTTTTTTGGTCTGGGTCTCTCTGTAGAATGTGATCTCTGTAAAGAGCAGGAACCTTGTCTCTTTCGATTACCACCGTAGCCCTAGCATCTAGAATCGTGTCTGAAGTGGAGTGAGCATGCAAAGCCTTGCTCAATGAAACTTAATTTATATACTCTGTCAGTTATTTATGGTCATAATAATAATGCATAACACATAGTCAAAAATATCACTATCATCCAAAATATATCACTATATCATTGCCACAGTGAGGAGTTTACTGGGTGTTGGATAGGTGGCTCCGCTGGTCTGGACTGGGCTTACTCACATACCTACAGGTTATTGGCATGTGCCTAACCTAGGCTCATTTAGACTGGCCTCTCCTGGGGCAGTTTGGACAGCTTACTTCTAATGGACAGATGGCGCATCACTCAGCAGGATAGCCTAGCCATGTATTCATGTTTATAGGCACAAGACAGAAAGTAGAGACATGCACGATCTCTTTCAGCCTCGGCTCAGGACTGGTGTGCAGAGCCTTTTGTCACATTCTAATGACCAGCGCAAGTCACACAGCCAAACTCAGAGTTAAGGGTGGAGAAAGGAATTTATCTTACTCTTTAGAGAGATAAACTGTAACACCACATAGCAAAGGGCGTAGATACAGGAAAAAGTGAAGAATTGTCCCATAAATACAATCTACCACATACGTGTTTTTGAATGTTACCTTAATGCCACTGTAGAACAAGATGAGGTACTAATAAATATATGAGTATATACAAATATACGTTTTTCTTAATTTATGAAAACCAAATAGAGAGGCACTTCACATCTTTTTACTTAAAAGTACTAAAGTGTAATAAGAGTGTGACCATGTAGGCTTAAATCTTCTATAATGTGCTGTCCTAAGAATCATTTGTAAAGTGGTGATAATAATAATACCCATCCTTTGGATTTATTTATAAGGGGATAATACAAATAAAATGCTTAGTAGTCCTTGGCTTATGTTAAACATTCACTAAATGATAGCCACTATTATTAGCTATTGGCATTCATTATCACTTAAGACAGGAGTGGATTTGATAGCATTATGCATAAAATGACTTTTACAAATGCTTCATTATTTTAACCACTAAAGTGTTTGATGTAGACTTATTTAAAACATTTTTCTTAAATTGCATGTGGGTAATTGATAAAAGATACGCCCAAGAATTGGCTGCCCCCAGCATATCATTATTTATACTGTAGACTGAATAAAGGAAAACCATGATCAGAATTAAGAATAAGACTAGTAATTGCTGCAATAAAGTGAGCTATCCTGTAATTTATTAAAACTATATAAATTATTAATCTATGGTAATCTCATGGTTGGTGCTATTTTATTCAATCATTAATTCTACTGGAGTCTAACTTAGGGCACCCATCTTGCTCTCTGAAAACACTACATCAAAGTCACTCCTTCATTTGGATATATTTGGTGGCTCAGCCAAAGAGTATTGACTATTTCTGAAGAAAAAGTATTCCTCAAATTATAGCGTAAGGTAGTGGGAGTGTGTAAGAAGTCACTAGTCAGAACATTGTTTTCCAATACCTTGGCTGAAGTTACTTTTTTCCATTATGGGATTAGGTTACATTAATAAGTAAAAAGGAAAGAAAGGAGGGAGGGGGGAAGAAACAGAGAGAGCTGGAGGACTTGAGGGAAGCTGGAAAGGAAAGAAGAAAATCCTGAAGGAAGAAAGAAGAAGAACAAGAAGGAGGGAGGAAGAGAGGAAAAAAATTGTTGTGATTTTTTATGTTTGGAAATGTGACTGTCTAATTCTTTATTTGTTGGTTTATAATTGTCTTTGCTATGCTTTCACAATTTCTCTTCCATTTGAATTTTAGGATTAGCTTGCCTAGTTCTAACAATATTAAAAAGTATTAATTGGAATTAATTTTACATACTTCTGATATTGAGGCTTTCTTTCCATCTTCACATGTATCTATTTAGAACTTTTTAAAAAAACAGCTCAACATTTCTTGAAAAGTTCTCCATAATCTTCTTCCTCATCTTTAAAATTATAAATTTTAATTTTGTAAATGTTCATATTCTCTTAAAATTGTATATCATTTATTTGTGTACAGGTTAGATAAAGCTCATTAAGAGTGTTCTTCAGGTCTTCTAAATCCTTACTAAGTTTTTATTAGAAGTATTAATGTTTCTAGTTGAAATATTTCTTTATATGAACATATAACTTTTGCATTATAATTCTGTTACTTTTTGCACCACCTATTTTAATGCCACCTTATTAGGTTTATATTTTTTCTTTGATCGATTGGTGTCCCTCTTTTTCCATATCAATGCATTTTATTATTGGGTTGACCAAAAAGTTCATTTAGTTTTTTCCATACAATGGCTCTAGTACTGCTTAGTTGCCTTTAATGTTATTTGAAACAATTTTGTTAGATTGTAGTATGGCATCTGTCATATCAGTATGTATTTTAAAAGGCTTATCAAAATTGGTGAATTTTTATGCAGCCATTTTAATATTGAAGATGGAAAATGATATGCAACATTTTATGCTTTATTATTTCAAGAAAGGCAAAAACACAACTAAAATGCAAACATAAAGATTTGTGCAGTGTATGGAGAAGGTGTTCTGACTGATCGAACGTGTCAGTGGTGGTTTGCGAAGATTCTTGGTACTATTGATATTTTGGTTAAATAATTCTTTGCTGTGCACTGCCTTATGCACTGGAAGATGTTTAGCAGCAGCCCTGGACTCTACCCACTAGAAGCCAATAGAGGGAGATAGCCAACATACTCAAAATATCCAAATCAATAAAGTTATTGGTGAAACTGAAAATGTGTCTGTATTTTACGGAAACATCTAAATGGCTTTTTGGCCAACCCAATATACATTTAATATTGTCTAATGTTAATATTGCTTAACTTCCTCTTACATGCCTATACTCTAAGGAACACATATTTAGTTTATTTTTTTATTTATACAGTCTTAAAACTGTATTTTTATGAATGAATTTTATGAAGTTACATTTTTTATGTGTGTTTTTGTGATTTTTATTTTTTTACTTTTTTTAAAGCTTGTTTTTACTGTGTTTTTTTTAAATAATTTTCATGTTTTGAATTAAATACATAACAGATTCCATTTAACCCTTGAACAACACAGGTTTAACTGCCCAGGTCCACTTATACTCGAATATTTTTTCACAAAAAATTTGACCTATTGTATCTGGGTTTTGCAACTTCAGACTGAAAGCAGAATTTTCACATTCCCATCCACAGTTTCCCAACCTTGAAATCTCAACACGGATCGAAAATATTGTTAAAATTTTTGATGGGGTCAGAGAACATGTTGGCCTAACTTCAATCCTTTAAAATTTGTTGAGATGTATTTTATGTCTCAGCTTATTGTGCTTCAGTGGACAATTTATTTGCGATTGAAAAGAATTTGTATTTCACTGTTGTTGGCAGAGTGTTCTAAAATGCCAATAAATTCAAGTTGGTTGTTCACATTTCCTACATTATTTCTGATTAATACTGAAAGAAGAGTGTTCTGTCAATACTGAAAGAAGAGTGTTGGAATCTTGGACAGTACTTGTGATTGTCTATTCTTCCTTTTATTTTCATTAGTTTTCCTTATGTACTTTAAATCTCTGCTACTATATTCATATATATTTAGGGTTGTTATTTCATTTTGATAACTTGATTCAGGTATTGTTAGAAAACATACAAATTTATATCTGGTAACATTTTTTAAAATATACTTATTTTTTATTTTAATACAGTCAATCCAGCTTTTATTGCATTTGTGTTTGTGTGGTATATTTTATCCCATCTTTGTACTTTAATGTATTTGTACCTCATATTTAAAGTGAGTTTGATATTTCTTAATCCTATTTGACACTTTTGTCTTTTGGAGTATTTAGATAATTTACAATTTCCACAATTATTTATATAGTTTAATTCAAATCTTGCTGTTACTTTTTGTTTTCTATTTGTCCTGGGTTTTCATGTGTTTGTTTTTTGAGTTTTTCTCCTTTTTAAAAACTATTTTAGTACTTTTTTAGATTCTATTATGTCCCCTTTATTGGCTTATTAGCCTTCCTTTTGTTTTATATTTTTAATGGTTATCTATAATTTAGAATGTGCTTCTTTACCTAATCCCAGTCTGGCTTCAAATAATATTATACCACTTCCCATATACTGTATAAAACTTATTTCAATGTACTTTTAATTTCTCAGTCTTGTTCTTTGTGCTATGTTGTTATGAATTTTTCTTATATATGTATTACCAACACATTATAAACAATATACATTGTTATTTTTGCTCTATACAGTCAATTTAAAAGATATTATAATGATAAACTTTCTTTTTTACATTTACTCACACATTTACAATTTCTAGTGCTCTTAACTCCATTGTTTAAATCCATATTTCAATCTGATATCATTTCCTTTCCATCTGAAGAGTTTTCTTTACCTTTTGTGTAGTACTGAGTACTCGTGACAAATTTGTTACATTTTAGTCTGCCTCAAAAAGTATTTCTTTATTTTCAGTTTGGAAAGATATGTATATGTATACACACACACACATATGCATATACATATACATACACACATATGCATATACATACACACATACATATACATATACATACACATACACATATACATAAGCATATACACACATACACATATACATACACACATACACATACATATACATACACACATACACATATACATACACATACACATATACATATACATATACATATGATTGCTAGATATTTACACATAGACCACTAAGGTTCTGTTTGCTTTTTTTTCCAGTTTTATTTCTCTTTGTTAAATTTAGATAATTTTATTCCTATACCTTCAAATTCACAGCTCTTTTCTTCTCCAGTTTCTAAACTACAATTAAACCCACGCAGTTTTTCATTTCAGATGATGTTATTTTAATAATTGGGATTTCCATTTTGATTTTTAAAATATTTTTAATCTTATTAACTCATCCTGCTCATCGTTATACTGCTTAGAATAGCCTTTTTAATATTGTAGTCTGCTTATTTCATAATTAATATCATAACTGAATCTGCTTCTTTTTACTTCTGCTTAGGAGCCATAGCTTCTGCTTCTTACCTTGTCTGACAGTTTTGATTGGATCCTAGACATTGTGAATTTTACATTACTGAGTGATTCATTGTACTGTAGTTCTTAAGTGACTTTTAGATTAGCTTAGTCTTTTTGAGGCTTGCATTAAAGTGTATTTAAGTTGCGTCTGGAGCATCCATTTAATATTAAGGCAGGGGTTTTGAAAGTTAGTTGTCTCAGAACCTCTTCTGATAGATATCACAATTGTGTGTTGTCTATTGTCCAATGTTTAAAAATAAGTGTTTTGTATTGTACATTTTTGTCTACTTTTCTAGTTTTTTTTTACAGTGAGAAGGCAATTCCCACTGCAGGCAATCTTTCATAAATGAAAGCAGAAGATCTTGAATTTAATTTTAAATAACTTCAAATTAATTCCTTTTCCCCAATGATTGAACCTCACACTGATGACAGTTTATACTTTAACTTTTCTCTTCCACATTAGTATATTTAATTTTTATGTATTAAACCAACAAAGATAAGCAGAAATAACTAAGATATGGAGAACATAACCAAACAGAATAAAAATATACGTAAAACTTTCTACAGACAATCAGCAACATAGATTCTCCAGAGCACCTGGATAAATAACTCTATAATCTGAGAGAGAAAAGTTAATTAAATTCAGTTAATATTATGTAGAATTTATTGATAACCTAATAGCCACTTAGGTGAAACAATGTAACCCAAAACAAAACATGCAGAAATCATTGTGATGCTGTCTTTCCAATGACTATACATCCTTACTATAACAATAACCAACTCATGGTATATTCGAGACTGTATACCACATTTCAATCTTCTAGTTAAACAAGATTTGTGTGAAAAAGGCAAGAAGCTCATATCAGTAGTATGTGACTCGGCCATGGAGGGCATCTACCCTAAAACCGCCATTGGCTTTAGCCAATTGCATTGATAGTTCTTGCTAGTTGAGGTGAGTGAACAAAGGCTGTTGTTACATTGTAGGTTTACCAAACAGTATGTGATTAGGGGGTGGGGGAAGTGCCTGCTATTTTTTTTTTAATAATAGGAAGGTAATGTGATCATGTTGGAGATTAATGAGGGCCGTTCCAGGAAGGTGCTTGGGGCCCCTGACAGTCCTTGTCACTGGTGTTAAGGAAATGGACCGGAATGGGTGCACGTCTCTAACGAGCTGTGCCACTGGCAGTGTATCAGAAGTCAACACCGCCTTACAAGCACTGCCCAGTTATAAGGCGGCCTCCTGATAAGCTGCTTTTGGTTTTTACATACTCTGCCGTGGAAGGATTGCTCTGGATTCTCAGACCTGTGACTTCAAAATAGTTCATATTTCTGTTAAGCCTCACAATTCTGGTTATTGCTGCACTGTGTGTGGGTTTTCTGTAGAAAATAATGCAGGTCAATGCAAGCTAATGCACATGCAATCGATGCCTTGCAAAGCTTTTAATCACACTTTCTTCCTGTACAAATCAATTGGTAATGAAGGTATCCAATTAACTTTCCTCAGAGTGTGTTTGGGAATAGCGTTTAAGTGAAGACATCTTCATATGGCCACCTGTTTATAACTGCATTATTCATGAGACCTTTGCCGAGTGCATCAAATGCTGCGGCAGCAGAGATCCCTGGCAGACCTGGGGGTTTTGCTCGGGTTGCACTGCAGGAGAATCTTTGTGTGCATGGGGAGGATGCAGTGTTTTCTTCTGCAGAAAAAAATTGTGAGAACAAAACCATCATTTCATTTAAGATTTAGGAGAAAAGCAGACATTCTAGAGATGATTCTTAGTCGCTTTTGTGATGTTATGAATGTAAATAAATCAACACATCTCCTTTAATCAAACTGGAGCTTATATTACAAAGACCTGCTTGTTCTAAATATGTCAGGGCTTTGCCTTGATCTAAGGAAGTTTCACTCATTTGAAAGAACAAATACATTTCTTCACTAGACTATAAAACATGATTGATAGAACAATTAAAAAGGAATGCTTATGCAGCAAGGATAGCTCTTTCACAGACTGAACCACTCGTGATGGATCTGGTCAATAAAAAGGCACTCCTGCTTCACGTTGCACTGTGTTGTGGGCACAACGGTAGTTTCCTTCCAGTTCAGTTGTTTAGGAGTCTCGGAGAGATCTGTACTGAGTAAGAAGTGAAAATACACTTACTTCCACCAATAATTTGAGATGCAGCATACACTATCTTTAATTATTTTTATGTCATTTTGTTTATAATCTGTTGCCCCACCTAAACAATAATTGCTTGATATCAGGGAGTCTGTATTTTGCTGTTTTTGTACCTAGTATGTAGCTTGGTAAGAGAATTGACTGGCTTATTGGCGTAGATGGGACAGTTTATGCTGTAAGAATTTTAAGACAAAAAGATTCTAATTTGCATATTTTAAGTATTTTGATATCAGTTCAGATTTTTGCATCCTGTATTTTATGTTATGTATTTTATTTTTTCTCTCTACCTTCCCTACTTTCCAAACATTAGGTAGACAGTTGATTTCATTTTTCAAAACTTAAGCATATTATGTGTCAATAAGAGAAGAGAAGTAGCCTCCAAGTGCCTAAGGATTTTGTTTTTGAAATTCTAGATTCTTCTGAAAACTTAACAGGTTTTAAATCAGTTTCAAGATATTAACACAATTTCTTGAAAAAGCAGAGGGGGTATATTAACACAATTTCTTGAAAAAGCAGAGGGGGAGATGATTTTCCCTTCTTCGGAAAAAAATCCCCCTTCTTTTTGGTATAAAGAGGAGAGAGTATTTCATGCCAGTGCCGTGCGTGGGAGATGAGAACCACCTGAAAATTTCAGTTAATGAAACCCGCTCGATATGTCACTTCTCACCACACTTTTCCTTCTCGGCCCTTTAATACTCAAGTGTTCTGTTTTAAGTCCTGTGTCCTCAGAGCCATGTATTCCCTCTCCCTCAGCAGTCAGTTCAGCTGGGGTTCCAGCTGTGTAACGCAGTCAGCAAAATACCAACGTCCCAGCATCCCAGCGCACACTTAGTACTAAGCAGCTTATCTCTCTGCCTCTCTCTCCCCTTCCTCTTTTCCTCCTCCCCCCTCTCATTTTCACTCTTGATTTTAACAAAGAGAATTGGCATTTAAGCTTACTCCAGGGAAAATTATTACAGGAGGTGGTGTTGAGTTTTTTTTTTCATTTTCAAAAACTATAAAAGGCTGAAAATTTAGTTGGTATATGGATCACAGACAAGGTCTTATTGTAGAAAAATTAAGTCACATTACAAGGGGAGAATTTAGTACATGCTTATAAAAAGACATGGGCAAGGTTTAAGGAAATCAAGAAATTCTGTTTCTAGGCCTGAAAGGTGGTGGGAATGTGTATGTGATCAGCACCGTTTTCTAAAGACCAGTTATAACTATAAGAAAGAGCCCTTTACAGAAGTGATAGCCGTAGGTAAAAAGTAGAAACTAAGCTCATGGGTAAAGAGTGGAAACTTACCGTGGGAGGGAGAAAGCACTTACTCTGGTACTTCTCATGGCCAAACCCAACCAGAAGTCAGAGGATGAGAGAATGTACTGAAGCAACTTTGTGGGTGAGCCTCTAGGAGCACAGAGCAAGGAGAAGAACGGAGCATGGTTTGGGTAGGGCCAAGGGCAGCTATCCAGTACTGCTGACAATGCATGGTTATAAATACATTAACTTTGGACAAATTTCATTTATTTCTACATCAGTGCTATCTAACAGAACTTTCTTAGATGATGAAATGCAATAAGTTTGCACTGTCTAATATGGTAGTCTCTAGACAGACGTTAACTGAGTTCTTGGAATGTGGTAGTGGGATTTGGAAAATGAATATTTAGTTTTATTTACTAATTAAATTTAAATAGGTACATGTAGCTAGTGGCAACCACATTGGCAGTGCAGATGTAGATAATTGTTTCTTACACTCTAGTGTGTAGTAGAAGTAGAGGGCTTTTTAAAACACAAGTGCCTGGGCCCCACCCCACAGTTTCTGATTCTGGGGTTGGGTTACTGTATTTGCATTTCTGAGAAGTTCTCGGGCCACCTTTACTGCTGGTCTGAGGAACATGTCTTGAGAATCAGTGCTCTAGATCAGCATTTATCTATGCAAAACTTGATTATAATCTTTGATGGTCTAATGCAGTTTTTATTACTATTTTTTATTCTTTGTGTTAAATAGTGATGCTTTATTAATTAGGATGATTTTAAGCATCCTGATTAGTGACATCATAATTCTATGCTACTTTTAATATTTAGTGCTAACCTTCTAGCATGTTTAGTAAATTTTAGTATTTATACTAATACTACTATACTTATATAATTGTCCGATTAAACTTTTTCTTTAACAATTTTAATAGTCATTTAAAAAATATATCATGAGACTTTTGGTACAGACAGGGTGTCATAAAATATATTTTCCTTGCTCTTTTCTGCTGAATAGAACTGGAAATGGCACAAAAGACAACCAAAAAAGGACCTTGAGAAGATAAGCTTGTTTGAGACCCCACAACTGCAGACACATGATAGTGAAGTGCATCTTACATCCCAACACCCAACAACAGAAGGCTAGTACATTTGATCTAAAAATAGAAGTCAGTCCAGGTAGGCTCATTCTTTCTCTGAATTTAAATGAAGTGCCTGGGGAACATTAATAAGCCTGCACTACTAAGAAGGAGCAACTGTTGAGAGCCCTACCAAAAATAAGGTGCCTGGGGAAGAATTTTCCTTATCTTCTCAGTTTGAGACGGCCCTTTTCTGGTGAAGCAGATGGGTAGAACTGGCAAGAGAGACCCAGCTGCAGGTAGGCTGGTCCAGACACCCCCTTTGATCCAGAAGCTCTCCTGAGACTCTCTTTCCCTGCCCAGACATACAAGAATGGCTAGGCGGAGCCAGAAGGGAGAATGCAGCCACAAGTGGACCAGTCCAGAGAACCTGTTTGCCTTCATGAGCTATTAGGAGAGGGATTGAGGGATTTTCCCCACACCTAGAGAAACCCTGGTGCCTGGTCAGTGGAATCTCTTCCAGTCCCTCAAGCAACACTGAAGGGGCCAGTGGGAAGTCACACCAGACAAGATAAACCAATATAACACCCCAAAGCCTATGAAAATTAACCTACCAAGGGAACCACAGACCACAAAAATTGATCAAGACCTGTGTGCTAAACCTAAACAATGTGACTACTTGCTAAAAGGAAAGATTTAAATAGGATCCAGCATCTCCTACTATTAATAGACAAAATTCCGGAGTAGAAAAAAATCACCCAGCATACTGACAACTAAGACAATCACACCTTGAAGGGGAAGAGACAATTTGTTGACACTAACACTAAGGCAAAACAGGTGTTGGAATTATCTGAGACGTATTTTAAGGCATCCATTATAACACTGCTTCAATAATCAATTACAAATTCTCTTGAAATGAATTTAAAAAGGTTTTAAACAAATGGATTTTATAAGAAAGCATAGAATTATGAAGCGAGAACATTATGCTAAGTGAAATAAGCCAGGTAGTGAAAGACAAATACCATATGATCTCACCTCTAAGTGGAACCTAATCAACAAAACAAACAAGCAAGCAAAATATAACCAGAGACATTGAAATTAAGAACAATCTGACAGTAACCAGAAGGGAGGTAGGAGGGAAAAGAGGGGGAGGGTTTTCAGGAACAACTACAAAGGACACATGGACAAAACAAAGGGTGGGAATCAAGGGAGGGAGGTGGGGATGGCTGCGGGGGAGGGGAAGCGGTGGGGGGTTAAATGCAGACAACTGTACTTGAACAAAAATAAAATAATTTTAAAAATAAATGAAAGCATGTCATAATATGCAAAAACATACAATAATGGAAGCAAATCTCTGTAGGTGTGCTCAGTAGTAAAGTGGAGATGACAGAGAGCAGTATCAGTAAACCTGACTATAGAACAATAAAATTTACCCAAATTGAACAATATAGAGAAAAAGAATAGATTAGAAAAAAAATGAACAGAGCCTCAGGGACCTGTGAGACAACAACAGAAGAGTCATCATTTCAGTCATTACACTCCCAGAAGGGAAGAACAAAAGAGTGGGTTGAAAGTTGTTTGAAAAAGTACTGGCTGAAAATGAACAAAATTTGGTAAAAGACACCCACCTACAATTCTAAGAAGTTGAGTGAAGCTAAATAGAATAAATACAAAGAAATTCAGCCAAAGACACAGGACAATTAAACACTGAGAAAACTAAAGCCAAAGAAAAGACTTGAAAGCAGCTAGAGGGACATAATGTGTTACTTACATGGAACACCAATGCCAATGTCAATGGATTTCTTATCTGAAGTCATGGAAACCAGAAAGAAGGGGCACAATACTTTTCAAGTATTTTTCAAGTGCTAAAAGAAAAGAACTGTCAAGCACAAATTCTATATCCTATAAATTTCTCCTATAGTAGGGAAAGAGAAGTAGAAAATATTCTCAGAGGAAGAAGAACTAAAAGAATATGTTACTGGCATACATAGTTTTTAAAAATTAACCCAATATATCAAAAATGTTATTATTTTAATGTGATAAATATAAAAATATCACAAAGGAAGAAAATCTCTTAAAAATTGGCTAAACATTTTCCCTACAGAAAGAAACTGATAAAAGAAAGAATAATGGAGGATTGGGAAGGAAGAAGAAATAATGGAAAGAACATAAAGATGGGTGCATAAAAAAACTTTCTTTTCCTTATGAGTTTTAAAGCCATATTTGATGATTGGAACAAAAATTATAGGACAATCTGATTCCCATGATAATGCTATTTAAAAATGGAGACAAAAATGGGATCAAAATGGGGCTTCCACGCTTCACTGAAGGTGGTAAAATGTTGAGATGAGTAGACTGCATAATTCATATAGATAGAGAGGCACATAAATTGTTAGGTTTGTTGTAGTACTCAGAACAATCACTACCAAAAATGCACAGAGATACACTTAAAAATACATAAATAAATCATGATGGAATCCTAAATCATGTTCAGATATTGTGTAGAGAGGCAAGAGAACAGAAGCAGATGAATGAGACCAGAGGAAACAAATAGAAAACAAATAATAAATGGCAAGCTTAAGTGCTAACATATAAATAATTACCTCAAATGTAAATGGTCTAAGTACACCAATAAAATGTTGATTAAAAAATGTGAAATCACTGCCTGTTGATCTAGTGATTCCAGTCATTCCACAGCTGGGATTATGCCCAAAGAATCCTGAAACACCAATTCAAAAGAACCTATGCATCCCAATGTTCATAGCAGTGTTATTTATGATTGGCAAGTGCTGGAAGCAGCCTAGGTTAGGTGCCCATCAGTAAATCACTGGATCAAAAAACTGTGGTGCATTTACACAATGGAATGCTATGCAGCAGAAAGAAAAAAAACTCCTACACTTCAGGACAGCATCATTCGATTCATTGAGGACCCTGCCTAAATAGAACCAGAATGTGGAGGAAGGGTGAATTATCTCTATGTCCTTCAGCTGGGACATTCATCTTCTCTTGGCCTTGGACATTGGAGCTCCTGGTTCTCGGGCCTTCAGATTCTGGATTTATGCCAATACCCTTCTCCTTTTATAAACCTTTGGCCTTGGACTGGGAGCTATACCATTGATTCCCCTGGTTCTCAGGGTTTTGGATTTGGACTGAATTACACCACTGGCTTTTCTCATTCTCTAGCTTGCGCATGGCATATTGTGACATATGTCAGCTTCTCTAATTATGCAAGTCAATTCCCATAATGATAATATATATATAATCTCCTATTAGTTTATCATATATATATATAAAATCTCCTGTTAGTTTATCTCTGGAGAACCTTAATACCTTTTTAAAGATAAGGAAAATATTATTTATCTGTAAAGTAGTTTGACTAGTATCTAGGAGCTGCTCAATAGATTTTTATGAAAGAAAATACAGGAGGGAGAAAAGAAAGGAAGAATGGTGATGAAATTGTGCATGATTGGGGACTCTGAACTTATGGACCGTTTGAAGATGTTACTTTCATGCAGTCTAGACAAGAATCCAGGAATAGGGGTATTGTGCCACCTGGATAGTTAAATGGATCAATAATTTAGCTGGAACCAAGAGAACATCCTTTGAGCTAATGTGTTGCTTTGAAGCCAACGAAGATGAAAGTTTCACTACAGATGAGGAGATGAGTTGGTGTAGGGCTCTGACAGTTTTAGGTCACCTAACAAAAAGCTAGACGTCTCCAACTGTGGAGCTCTTTATTGACTCTAGAGTTGTAAAGGCGGACCTGGGATTTATGGAAAGGAACGCTTAGGGGAGGGTGGGTTCAACAACCAAACGGCAAAATGAAGCATGCCTGGGAGCGGATTCATGGTGCCCAGAGTAATTCTGCTCTAATTTCCTACTCGGTCTCTTCGGTGGAAGATTTATCCCATCTTTGTTTCCTCTCTCTTATTGTGGAGCCTGAGTAACTACAAACTGGAACCTTAGGTCTCCTCTCTGTGATGCACTCTTCTTAATCGTGTCTGTGTTGAACAGTTACCTTCTTTTCTAATTGATAAGATCTTTCTTGTTCTTCAGAGGCCTGCATTAGTAACTTCACCTGTAATTTCCAACCAGAACCCATCATTTTTACCTGTATATATACTGCAATTTGCACCAATGGAATGAAAGTACCATACATTATAATCAGCTGTATAGTTATATCCTCCTGCCCCCCAGTAGTTCTTTTGTCAGATTTGTCTATGCATACATGTATGTATGTATGTATATACGTATGTCTACCCAGACTCTGAGTTCACCTGTAGTATCTATTAATAGCATTAAATAAATGTTGAATGAAACCTGTATAGTTATATCCTCTGTGCCTTTCCTTTTCCCAGGGGTTATATCTATTTTTAAAATTTCTCCCACAAAGGGGATATGGAGATAGAGATATATAGAAATAAAGAGATACCCCTTATCTCTGTACAACAATTTAATTAAACTTCCTCTATCTTTCTATCCAGATCATTTATTACTAGACAGCTATTGTACAGAGTGGTTAAATATTAAGGCTCTGAAAGGAGACCTAGTTTAGAGCAGTGGCCTGTCATTTACAAGTTCTCTGCCAATTAAAAGCCCTTATAGCCCTTCTAAGCCTAATACGTTTTCATCTCTAAAATGAGACTTATCATTGCTTCATGAGTGTTGTGATGTGGAGCCCATGCCCAATGAATACTTAGCACAAGGCAAGGCATAACGGTCTGCTCAATAAGTGGTAGCTATTTTCAATATCTTTAAAACCATTTGAAGTATATTATATTTATTAGAAGACCAGACATGCCCTGGCTGGTTGGCTCAGTGGATTGAGCGCGGGCTGCAAACCAGGCATCGCAGGTTCGATTCCCAGTCAGGGCACATGCCTAGGTTGCAGGCCATGTCCCCCAGCGACCGCACACTGATGTTTCTCTCTCTCTCTCTCTCCCCCTCCCTTCCCTCTCTAAAAAAATAAATAAATAAAATCTTAAAAAAAAAAAGAAGACCAGACACAATTTTAAAAGTAGCAGATATTGAGAAATGGTAGCATACTTATAAGTTTATTTTCATCATTTTCTTCATCAGCAGTAAACATATCTAGTAAACATTATTAATACTGAAGTATATCTAGTAAACATTATGATTTCAATAAAAAGAATACTTTTTACATTTTGTCAATGTTTAGGGGGTCTCTGGTAGGTTCACTAACATTAATTTTATAAAATTAAGTGGATTCAAAGGATGCACACATTTTTCCAGTTTTGAATTTTAAGCCTGAATGAATAAGCATTAATATAAGGGTCATTTAAAAAAGTTTTTATTATAGAAAGTTGCCAATCTGACATACCAAAAAAAAAAGAAAGAAAAAGAAACAAAGCTTAATGTGGTTAACAGATTGTATTTATTATTCTCTACAGTATTTAAAAATTAGAATATATTGTACCACTTTGTTAAAAATAATTCTTCACACAATTTTGGTAGGTTAGTGGCAAACACAGTTTACAAATAAAAGACACAGGCTTCAAACTAAAATCAGTTTGTGGTCTTAATAGAATTTACAGAAGCAAGTTAAGATTCAGTTTACATATCTGAAGCAGCTTCCACATGAAAGCATTTCCAGGGGATAGAAAACTGATAAGCTTAGATAAAGCACCAGCTGTCACCACATCACCACATCACCAGGCTAACACCGACTCCTCCTGGTCCCCATCACATACATGATGAAGCATGAGAGGAGAAAGAAACAAAACCCTGAAATGACAGTTGCTTAGAGCATCCCCCGAAGGCATCTTGGTAAGGTTAATACATTTCTGAGGAGCAAAAATAGTTAGATTATGATAGTTAAGGCTCAAGATCATGCGTTCATAATAAAACACAATTGCTAATATTTAAGTGGTATTAAATGTCACACAACATATTTGAAGCTTGTCATTTAAGTCAACAGTATACATAGTTTCTCATTGGATCTTTTAAGACTTTGTAGGCACATTTAAAACAATCTTCATACAAAAGGAATAAATTTTAGAATCTCAAACTACATACGAGGTTTGTCCAGAAAGTATCCACCCATTTAAATATTAAAAAATAGACAAATTTATTGAAGAAAATACAAGATACAAGAAACATTGTACATGGGACAATGACACCTCAGCCCCCTTCAAAGTAGGCACCTTGGGACCTCACACAATTCTCCCAGTCTCCATCAGCTGCGTGGCCATATTTTCCTGGATCTCATTGACAATCTGAAATCGCTTCTCTTTCAAAGGTGATTTTAATTTTAGGAAAAGCCAGAAAACACAGGGCACCAAATCTGGGCTATAGGGGGTCTGAGTCACCTGGGTGATTTGATGTTTTGCTAAAAAACTGCATGAGATGTGATGATAAGTACGCACATTGTTGTGATGAAGCTGCCAGTCACAGATGCCCACAGCTGCAGCCTTTTGAATCATCCAAATAGTTTCCACAGAGGAATGTTCAAGCTTAATGCAAAATTTGATGCAGATTCATTGCTCTACTCACTGAGTCATTTTGACTGCAATGGCCACATCATACACATGCTCACTCACTGGCATCTACCACCCCCACTGACTAGTACAGTGAAGTGGTCACTGTTCACACATGTACATTCCAGTCCACTCTCCTTGGCCACCAGATTATATCAATGGTGCACAAACTGTTCCCATTATATTAACAATGGTTGGACTTTTTCTGGACAGACCCTGTAGATGTGACTGCATTTTTATGAATGTGTCTAAAAACAACTTTGTGCCAATCTTTTATCAATAATTTCAATGGTGAAAATTAATGTTTAGGATTTCAAAGTTTTCCAGACATAAAACATTTTGGAAAGTAATTATGTGTGTAATGAGATAAAAACAAGAACTCAGAAAGACAAATGAGTAACTGAAAATTAAGTTGTACATATTAATGTTATAAAACCCCACCAACATACTTATACGTTCATCTCCTAAATCAGAGTTCTCAGAGCTTCAGTGATCATTTTCTTTCTCTATTTATAAAGAACCATAAAGTAGTTCACAGTGGCCATAGTTTCCCAACTAGTGATCAAGACACTGAAAATCCCTAGACACGATGGTAGCTCTCGATTCTTCTCATTCATATTATGATATACTTCGCCAGATCTTATATACTCAGGGTTACTTTATGGATAAATGGTAAAAACACATCAGTTTTATGATAAGGTATGATTTAAGACTACTAACATATTTTCTACTATATCATTTTAGTAAATATACTTTTTAAAAATGTGAATAAAGAAAGCATAAGTCATAACCAATTTTCCTTTTTTTCTTCTTGTTCTGCAAACACATGCAACTGAAGAGCTGACGTAGCTGAAACTAGCCAGAGACAGGAAGCCAGGAATCCAAGAGCCATGAGACAACTAATTCCCCATACCCAAAACAGAAGAAATGAAACAGAAACAGGGCTCCAGTCAATCTTTTTCAGATGTGGTTTGATTCAGCCCAAGGTCTCTGTGGCTGATCTCAAAGGCACTTTCTAAAAACAGCCCTTCCTCTTCCCCCAATTGGCATCTGTGTAAGAAAGTTCATGATTTAATGGCCTATAGCACTATACTGCTTTTTAAACACCATTCAACATTATGAAAGAGGGGACTTGGATCTCATCAAGTTGAAGAAGACATAAAATATACCAAGAAGACTCCTTTGCTACTAATCTCTACCCTCACCTCCCCATCCTCCAGAAGAATCACACACTGTGAAAATCCTATAGAAAAAACAAGCATTGGATTATCAAGTGGCACTGTAACCCACTTTCACTCACTGCAGTGATTTAAAGGAGTGTCTGATTACACTGAATGCAGAGAGGTAAAAAAGTAAATTTAACATGGAGTCTTGTGAAAGCTTAACTTCCATGAGTTGTAAACAACTGATTATTAAGTGAAATCTTTACTTTCTCTAATCTTTGCTTTTATTTCTGACTTCAACTTTTAACATTTTTGAGAGATGTAAAGAAAGTGAAAAGGTGGTTAGTGGAATTAGATATGGCTTTGAATAGTTGACTTCTGTTAAGCTTTATCAGAACAGGCATCTTCTTTGGCAGCTTTATCTTCCCCTTCGTCATCTATCATATGAATATCTAATGTATTTTTGTCATTTTGCCTCAAACGGTAACTTTTATAAGCACGCTGAATGATGGTTGCCGAGACTGCCTCTTGTTTTCTTTTCAGAGTAGTTGTGATTGGCTCATACGTGATCTTAAAAGGGCTGGCTAACATAAACCCGGACTCTATCTCTGAAAGCATCTTCTCCATGCTCACATCTCTACCCATAACTCTCTTTGTAAAAGCAAGTAAGATGTCAAGGCAATGAATTCTGTCCCCAACAGCCATCGGAAGATCCATGGCGACAAGCTGGCCCCTGTTTGGCTTTGCCATGAAAAGAGGAGGATCCAGAGCAGCTGCAAAGTCTGAAAGCTTGCTAGAATCTATGTACTGGGTCCTGTCAGGATCAAACCTTGTCCACACCTGAAAGAATTTCCTAAAATCATCTTCACTCAGTGTCCTGGCTTTTTTTTTAGAAGCAATATTTAAAAACTCCGTAACAAAAACAATGTACATGTTTACAATGATCAGCCATGATATGATGATATAACTGACAAAATAAATAATTCCAACAGAGGGGTTACCACAGTCTCCTCTAACCTGAGTCCCAGGGTTAATTTTTTCAGGATCACAGTCAGACCATTTACTGTTGAAAATGGCATTGAGCATCCCGTCCCAACCAGCAAATATTGTGACTTGGAAAAGACAGAGCATACTGCTGCCAAAGGTTTCAAAGTTGGACACATCGTTAATTCCAGCTTCCTTTTTAACATAGGCAAAGTTGTACATTCCAAAGATGGCATAGATGAACATGACCAAGAAGATGAGAAGACTGATGTTCAACAACGCTGGGAGGGAGAGGATCAAAGGAAGCAGCAGATCACGGAAGACCTTTGGCCCTTTCCCGGGGCGCAGGACGTGGATGATCCGAGAGAGAAGTATGAGTTGCACAAAGGGGGGAGGTACAAGGTAGTATCCTGCCAGAGGCAGAAACAGTTCTGGTGTGGGGAAAGATAGAGCAGACAGTACAATTAGATTCGGTGGTATTTAGAGGAATGTAAATTATTTTACATTTTATTTCTTTCTACGTGTTAAGATCATTTTACTCATACTCCTCATAGAGCATTTAGCACATATTTTAAGTTTGGGTTGACCAAATACTGTGCAGCAATGCCCAGAGTATCAGGCAAAATTTGGAAGAGAATTCTTTGTACCATCATCCCGTGAGTATTATGTATCAAGTACTTCTGAAATCACAGATGGCATGCATCTATAATATGACCGTAGTCGTTTTTTTCTACTTGCAGTTAAATCAAGAAATTTAGTTCAATGCAAGTTTTATTTGATACTTAATAAAGGTGTTGTGCAAATATGCAAAGAAGAATGATGTGAATTCTGCCCTCAAAGCCTTTCTAATCTATAGAGGTAGACATTTAAACTAATTATAATGCAAGGCAGAAAAACATGGTTGAGACATATAATTACAAAAAATGTTTGCTAAATTGAATTTATTGGGGTGACACTGGTTAACAAAATTATACAGGTTTCAGGTACACAATTCTACAACACATCATTTGTATTTCAATGACTCACAGATTTTTATTTAATTTACTTATTTCATAAATAATATTTGGGCCCTTAAGAGCTTTCAATGTGAATTGAATAAGTGAGTCTTCACCTAGAACTTTTTCCTGACAGTGGTGGGTAAATGAGGGAACTATGAAAGTGAGAAAGAAAGCTATAAAACAAGGTGAAATTATAATTACCATGTAAAGGGATGTTCTCTGAAGTACTGGAGAAAATGTGGTACCTTTTGAGTTCGAGAGGTGGGGGAGGGGAGAATCATATGAAGCTTCTAAATAAGATGGTATGTTTGCTGAATCTGGAAGGATTATGTCTCACATTTCTGTTGACCTTTGTTACTGTTAATGTCGGCATTCTCTCTGATGTTCTGGTGTGTCTATATACTCATCTCCACAGTGCTTTAATGACTTTCTACTCTGGCTCAAATTTTCGTTTCTCCTCAATCTTCTAAACGCTTCCATTTTGCAGGAGGTAACCCCTTTTAATTATAAGAATATTTCTCTACATCCTCCAGAGTGCAGACAGCTTATTCTGCCCCACTCCATATTTCTCAGGGTAGAAAGATGGAATAAGCAGGCATCTTTTATTTTCTTTCCAATGTGATTTCCAGTCACCTTTCCTTCCCATCATTTTTACACAGAAAAAGGATGGACACTTTGTGGGTCATGTCATTTAACAATGCCTTCCTTCTCTTACCACTCCCTGGCCCCATGATCTAGTCATTCCTCCTCATTTATATGCAACTTGAGTCTTTAGTACTTGGCTCCTGTTGCCCTTTCCCTCCCAGCTCCTACCAACATCAACAGCCCATTCAAGGCCAGTCTCTCAATCTTTGGCTTTCTTAATTGTAATAACCTCCGTCATTTATTACTTCAATCTTATACAGCGATGGCCACCTTCTAAACCCAGGCAGGAGACCTGCCTTCCGAGCTCTCAGATTCAAACAGCTTTCTCTCTGACTATATGTTTTCCTCTCCCCAGGCCTCTGTTTCAGACCCCACTTTAGTCTCATAGGGCTCTTTAATTCCACACTCTTCTGGTACCTTCCTGTTGCATCCTCTTAACTTTATGTACTTTCAGTCAAGCTTCTTATACTTGCCTGTTAATAGTTCCTCTGCTTTGACTACTAGGTGAATGAGTGAATTTTCCAGAAGCACACCTGGGCTGACAGTTTATCTGCATTTTTTACTGCTGACTACACCGAATAGCACTTGACAATAAACATTAAATGCTGTTCCTATTTTCATGGAGCTCACATTCCAGTATATGTCTTATAGGAGGCAGACAACAAAGAAATTTTTCTCTGCTAAAACACTTTTCTGCTAGATTATTTCTTTGCTACCTCCAATCCAATAAGTAACTGTTTAGATTTTTTGCTTCATCTGTGAAGTTTTATCTGCCTTCTAGTCACTGATTAGGTGTCCTCACTATGTGCTGCTGTAACAGCCCTTACATAATCTTATCCTATCCTTGATAGTACAGTAAAATGAACTGTTAGTTTTCTGTATCTCTTTATAAATTATAAAAATATGTCCATAAAGGAATTGTGCCTAACATGTTGATCAATGAATTCTTTGCATATAGTATAATATCTATGCATAAATAGGGTAATCAAATACATTGGTTAAATAAAAGACTGAGATCTCTAGAGTAAAACTGGTGACCCATTTTTTAAAGCCTTACACTCCACTGTTGTGAAAGTTGTAAACAGTTAGAGATTAGAGGAAAGGGAAAATCCTGTGAGCTAGAAAGGTCTTACCATGCTAAGATAAAGAGATACTTAGTGTCATCCTAGGAAACTAATGTAGGTTAATATGCTGAAAGCGTAATTATTTACCTGGTGGTCTGTGAAGTAAAACCTATGTATTAATTCAGACAGGATTTTTTAGTACCTCATAACTGTCAGGCATGTGTACATGTACGAATGCAAAAATTTAAAGCACTTCTGCTGGAAATAACAAGGGTCCCTACCTGTTTTGCTGATTAAGAGGCTAGGTCTCAGAGCTTGCCTGAATTAACATTTCTACAAATGAAAATCTGACTACACAAAATCTTACCTGTAACAGAGAACACAACCACCATAAAATCAAAAATGTTCCATCCGATAGTGAAATAGTTACAATGGAAAGAGATTAGCTTCAGCACACATTCTGCAGCGTACAGCACAACAAAAGTGAAGTTAATCCAGTAGAGGGCAGTGTCCATTTGTTCACTCTGTTCATCACTTTGTATCATAATGGTTATTGCTTGGAAGCAGATAAGAACCATAATGATAATATTAAAAACTCGACTTGTTACCAAGTCAAAGATGAATCTTCGTATCTTGTTCTATGGGTAAAGAAAAAGGTGTAGTAGTCTTATTAATAGGATACCTAAACACACACATAGGATTTAGATTTACAACTTTACTCTCAGCATAAATAGGAGAACAAATCAAGGCCTAAGTTTCTACCAAACTAGAATTATAGCACACAGTCAAAACAAACAAAAAGACCATCAAAGGTTTTGTCAAAAAACATATTTTTAAAAATTTTGTCAAAAGCGTTTGTTGTTGACAAGTTTAAAACAGATGTTTATTTAAAAGATGAATATATAAAGAGAACTTTTTTAAAGGCTTCAAAATAAATTGACATGGTTTCTTACTCCTGGGTGAGGCATTGTTTTTAGAGAATCCTCGCACACCAGTTTCTTCAGTGCATGGCATTGCTTTTTCTGCTTTTCAGTTATGAAGATATTTGCACCTCCTTGGTAAAGAAATGAAAGAAAATACATATTAATCACATTTAATCCAAATTTCACTGTATATTAAAATGCACTTTGGAAAGCTTGGCAATGATTGATTTAATCTTCTTAAAAAGTCTTAACTGCAATGGACTAAATCATAAACACATCTGACTTTCTGCAGAGAAATCCATATAAAACATATGTAGAACATATACTGGTGGCGATTGATATGCGATCATCTCTTGGTGCACTTTCCGGTGGGTAGTCAACCCTGTTTTAACTTTTCAGTCTGCTGAGGCCTACCTCTTGCAGACCGAGACAAAGGAGAAACGGGATATCTAGGAAGGTTTACCGTGTTCGACCATCCATTAACCTCTTTAATCCCATCTGATTAGAGGGGACTGGGAGTGGTTTGTTTACAAGATTTTCCACATGGCTAAACTTGATGACACAGCTAAAGTTGTAACTTCAAAATAAAACTACTCTTTGATTTGTTAGAAGGCTTGCCTGTGCCAATTAGGTCCCTGTGGTTAGAATAAGCAGACTTTGATGACATTTGAGGCCTTTGCAATTTGTAGAAGCCTGGAAGGAAATATTTGTGTGGAGATGGCACCAATGGGCTGTCTAATTCTGCCTCTGCATTTTCTCTTATTCACTTCAAACACCCTTATTTAGGTGACCCAGTCAGAATTTATGACTCTCTCTACTTCTAGCATAAAAAGCTACTCTTACTGAGAAAATATCTATGCTGGTTATGATTTTGAAGGCTTTGAAAATTTCAGAGAAGAAAAAGGTGTGAGTTATTTTTCTCGAACTTCACATATTTGTGCAAATGCACAATGATTTTTATTTTTTAGCATGTCATTATTTATGAACATACATACAGAAATAGAAAATTTTTACCTTTTAGACTAGTCTGTGTATATTTGAATATAGAAAACAATGTACAGGATGAATATTTTAGCAATATTTATCAATATACAGGAACATCACTTGTTTTTTAGCTAAGTACCAAATAAAAAAATGACATTAAGCTGAACCCAAAACCAATTTGAACCAGGATATTTTTGTAAATGTGTTTGATTTTCTCAGGCATTGAATGAAACAAAAACTATTTATACTTATCTTTATTTTATGCTTGTTGAAATTAGCAATAATAACACCAACCAGCATAGTCAGAGGAAGAAATAATCCAATGATAACAAAGTTAATAAAATAAATATACATGTAGATGTTTTCTTCAAAATTAGGCTGCGTATCTACCTAAAAATTAAGTTAAAAAATAAGCAAAATCAGGCATAACATAGAGGACTTACAGGGCAGTGAAAATACTCTATATGACATTGTAATGATGGGTCCATGTCATCACATGTTTGTCTAACCCATAGACTGTACCACACTGAGCGAACCCCAGGTAAACTATGACCTTTGGGTAATTATTATGTAGCAAGGTAGATTTCCTCCTGGTAAAAAATACACCATTCTAGTGAGTGATGTTAATAATGGGGAGGGTATGCATGAGTGGAGGAAGGCGATATATGGGAAATCCTGTACCTCTCTCTTAATGATGTTGTAAACCCAAAACTGCACTAAAAAATAAATTCTTTTTTTTAGGATTGTATTTATTTATTTTAGAGAGGGAAGGGAGGGAGAAAGAGAGAGAGAGAGAAACATCAATGTGCGGTTGCTGGGGGCTGTGGACTGCAACCCAGGCATGTGCCCTGACTGGGAATCGAACCTGCGATGCTTTGGTTCGCAGCCCGAGCTCAATCCACTGAGCTACGCCAGCCAGGGCTAAAAAATAAGTTCTTTAAAAATAAAAATAAATGAAAAGTGAAAAATAAGGAAAATATTGATACTAACTTTTTTAAATGAAAGGTTTATAAAACAATTTCTGACAAGAAAATCCAACAATGCTACTTGAGACAATGTTTCCTCTTTGCTCATTGGATTTCAAAGTTTATTATATTGCTTTAATGATTGTTATGAAGTGTGATAAGCTTTGAAATGGTCCTATTGGGGCTCACCCCATTTTATATAATCCTGAAAGGATTTCATTGCCCATGAAATACTCAATATAAACTGTATTTAATTTTTGCCTAGCATAAACATTTACTTTTACACTGTTAATTATTATTATTGTTAGTGCTCTGTTCTTGAATTACAAAAATGAATTTGCTTATGCTTTAACAATGGCTTTAAAATTATATTATACTTACTTGAGTAGAATCGACAGCTGAATTCATAATATCGATCCACCCATTAAATGTTGCCTGTAAAAATAGCATGTATTTAATGCTTATGGAAATCTTATGCTTCATAGCAAATAAAAAGTAAAACTCAGTCTGTTATTAATACAGTAAAACACCTGATTAGTAAGGCTGACCACACTTCAATATATTGTATAACTAAGATCTTTACCATTTTCATCATTACATTCATGTTTGTTAACAACTATTTAAAACTACTTAGTATAAATGTAGTTAATAAGAAATTTATTTTAAAATAGTATAAAAAGAAGGAAATATAGGTAGAGAGATAGAGAAATAGTAAATAAATACATGCTGCCTGAGTATCATAGTTACTTGTAACCACTATCTCTGTGCTTTTCTATGGGGAAGCTGAGACAGGAATGGTTCACCCCCTCATGTCTACCAGACGTCGGGTAACTGAGTAGCCATTCCTCAAAGCACTAAGCAGAAATAAAACAGCCGGACCAAAGATTGTGAGCCTATTACATGATCAGTGACGGAAACAGGTTTGGCTAGTAGCTGCCTTTTTCTGTCAGTCCTGCCTTCACCTCCACTGCCTTCTCCAGAAAGAGCAGAAATTCTTTCACTTTTCGTTTCTTTAAATGAACTTATTTGTTCATAATATGTATCTGCTAACAAATAATAGCTGAAATAATTTATAACCAGTTCTATTAATCTTCCACCTTTTCCCTTATGTTTACCCACAATATGGACGAACATATAATAGATAATAAAATCAAGAACATACTTACTACTTGAAGTAATGAAAGGAAACCATTTCCAACATTATCAAAGTTCAGTTTTGCATTCTCCCATGGCATGGATTCATTAAATAAAAGAGTTTCACATTGACTCTTATTACTGACTTCATGTATAGGAAACCTTTCTCCTGTTGTTGGGTCAATGCATTCATAGAACTTGCCAGCAAATAAGTGTACTCCCATGATGCTAAAGGCCAGCCAGACCATAAGGCAGACCAAGACCACATTCCAAGTGGGTGAAGTTGTTTTGATCAAAGCTCTCACAACCACCTGGCATATAAAAAGCAAACATGTAAACTTTAGGTAAGAAATGTGAAAGTATTTTGATTAAATTGGAAATACTAATTAATGTGATGTCATATTGAAATAACAAAAAAAGGCCATCTCTAAAGATTTAATAGGCCACATGGTGGTATTTGAATAACCTAAGTAACAAATTTCAATTAAAAATACACATTTAAAAATCCAGATATTCTCAAAATGTTTTAGTAAAAAAATCATTAAAAGAACAACAGAGCTGATTAGTATAAATACTAGCATAATGAAGTATTTCACTGATTGAACACGTTTATCAGATATTATGTGTGAAATGGGCAAGACAAGTGAACCTGTGTGTGTGTATAAAATTATCTAGACAGAATGTAAAATGAGAGCAAAACAGACATTATTTGGGAGGATTCTACCTTCAGGAGGAACATTCTATAAAGGAGAGAATAAAGCAGTGGCAGGGGAAATAAGAGAAGACCAAGAGATTATAGATCAATGAAGTCAAGAGACTGTTTCAAGAAACACGGAATAGAGAGCTAGACCTCATGACATCACAAAGCACCTCATGAACCACTCTGTCACTGGTGAGACACTCCAGAGTGGAAAGTTGGGAAGTGAATTCACCACCTAAACTTGAATGACAGCAATAGTGTATAATCACCATCTCCATTTCCTTAACACCCTTCACTCTTTAATATTGCACTCAAAATTTTATTCTCATCACTCCACTAATGCAGTTATGCAAATGTAAACCAGTTGTTATAGTCAACAGAATATTTTCAGTCTTTGCCATTTCTTTATCTTCCACTCAGCATTCACACTTTTGAGTCCCTTCCCCTCAATCACTTGATTTTCTCTTTTTTTTCTGAGGCACCATTGATTTTCTCTTATATGAGTCTAACCTTCCCTACCCTTAGCCATTACTGGATACATATACTTTAGTCTGTACTTACTTGTTTTTACGTTCTTTAATTTTCTGGCCTTGAATTAATATTTTGACTTTTAATTGTGTTTTCAATAAGACTTTTTTATTTCTAAAACTAAATTGCACCCAGACAATTTACTGATAGGGGCATTCCTTCCCCCTGTGCCCCCTCATGTATCTAAATTTATTAGGGGAAAATAACTCTGGTATTATTCCATAACTTTTTTTACAATGACAAGTTATTTTAGTTACATTCATTATTATTTCTGTGTGGGTGTGTTTCTCAGCTTCATGGGGGTATGATAGAGGAATAAAAATTGCATATATTTAAGGTATACAAAATCATGATTAGATATATCTATACATTATGAAATGATCACCACACTCAAGCTAATCAGCACATCCATTACCTCACATAGTTCTTCTTCTTCTTTCTTTTTGGTAATTGTGAAAAAACTTAAGATCTCCTCTCTCGGAAAATGTCAGGTATACAGCATGATATTATCAACCGCACATAGTCACCATGCTATGCATGACATTCCAGAGCTTATTTCTCATATAGATGAAAGTTTGTGCCTTTGACCAACACCTCCCTATCCGTAACCCCCACCCACCACATTTTGACTTAATAGGTCATGTGTAGTTTATAGCCCTAGAATATTCTATAAAGTTTTTCTATTACTAAACAGTATTTATGCTGGAAATGTGGTTGTCTTGTCATTTTAACCTCACTTTTACAGACCTCTCCAACCACATTTTACTTTCAGCTTATTTTCTTCCTTATTTTGGTTTAAAAGCAAACCCATGGGGATAATGCTACTTTATGGACCTCCATAACATTTTTAATAAAATATTTCCTAAGTTATAATGTAAATTACAATTATAAGTTAATCAGGATTAAATCCTATTATAATGAGTCACCCAGATTCACATAAATCACAAAAATATTATTATCAATCATGTTCTTACATATATATTAAAGTGTAATTAATATAGTTAATAAACCCAGTTACATATGTGTGTGTGTATATATATATATAAATACACATATATGATATAGAGGTGATAGGATTAAAATGTCTGCAATATGTTTTTGATAAAATTCACATTTTAAGTTTTTTTATATTTCTGTGTTGAATTTTTAATAATTACTCAAACTTTTATATAAAAACAAGTGGAAAAATTCAAGTGTTATGGTTTCTTAATGAATGACAGTTTAAATGTAGCGTATAGTGTATGAACTATAAAATAATACAGCTTAAACACATAATTTTCTTATTGGATCCTACCTACATTGCATATATGGTTTTCTGTAATATTACATTGAAAGGATAATGCTAAATAATATATGTAAATAAAAATGCAAAAACCCAAAAGTATAATTATGAAATAAAAGGTAAAATTATACTTTTCCTGCCATTCTGTATGCAATTGATCTTGGTATATCTACATAATTGTACTATGTGTGGAGGCCGTGGCCAAAGGCTGTTTTTTCTATTAGGTTGAGCCACAGTATATTTCCTTTGCAGGCTCAAAAGATTGAATATTGGCCATGTTATATGGTTCAACTTGCCAGTTTCTCTCACATCGCTCAGAAGAGGTTTTGGTATGACAGTGATGGAGAGACAACTGGTAAGAATTCACAATTCATGATGTGTGCCTTTTAAAAAGCAAATTTATTTTTAATTTTATTTAGTAAATAACTATTTAGTGTATACAATGTTCTTGTAATTTTAAAACTTAGCCAACTGATTGAAGTTTCAACTGCTGACAGTTAAATTTTTAATTTCAGATCATTTCATTAATACACATATCCATGTGGATTAGAATAGTTTCACTTTTGAAAATATTTTCTCTCTCTTATGGACATGGACAACAGTGTGGTGATTGCTAGGAGGAGAGGATATAAGGGAACTAAATGTTAGTGGAAAAATACAATAAAGATTAAAAAAGAAATATTTTCTCTCAACTATTGTATTTTTTGCTTATTTTTATTACTTTTCATATCTTATAAACAACAAAGACCTAAAATCCTAATAAGCCTAAGCATAGCTAATATTCCTTTTTTATCTTTAGCAGAATATAAGGTTTTTATATTAGTATTGTCAAAGATATAAATGAGAAAATCACAAAAGTTTACATCTGAAAATTTGATAATCCTACATTAAAATTATAGATTAGTTTACAAACCTTCCTCTTACCTTCATTCTTTCAAATTGAGATAGAACTCTAAGCGCCCGAAGGAATTTAATGGAAGTAAGTGGTTTTAGTTCTTCCCGAGATTTGCCTATCAAGCTAAGACAAAACACCTAGATAGAGGAAAACAAAAATTAATAGGATTTAATTTTAACTTTAACCAAAACAATCTATAAAATGAACTTTTCATTTATTACATAGAGATACACAGTCAAAGCCTACCAAGAATATGCAAAAGCTTTAGTATGTGCTTCAATATATCTTAACAATGACTTACATAGAAAAGCATAAGAAAATCATTTTGCATTAAGATCGCTTAAAAAAAGATAAAAACAATTTTCTGGTAATGAGAATACATGTTATTGAAATAAACAACATTTATATATTTGATACTGTCTATAATTAATGATTAATAATTATATCCATTTTTAGTTTGAAATTAAATAAAATCAGCTTCATGATTATTTTCAGTATAGTAATAGTATGCAATGTATTATTAAAACAAAATTTGGAATATACTCACATATGAATCTATATATAGATAGTAAGAATATAGATTTAGATATAGATAGAATTAGATTTTAGAGGAGAGGCATCAAGAAGGATATGAATATTGTTACATGCAAGTACAAGGTACAGAAAGATAGTAAGGTAATTTTTTAAAGTAAGTATATGCATAAAAATGATTTGAGGTTAATAAATGTTAATGGAAATTGAGCAAGGTGGTAGAGTTATGACTAACTTTTATTGTGCCTTCATATTTTCTGTATTTACAAGGCAACATGATAAAAAAAAAATTTATCTTATATTAAAGAGAAGGTCTTGAAGTAGCCTTTGAAGTAAGGGTATCATTTACCTAAGCATGGTGAACTATGGGCACAAGAACAAGGAAGGTGAGTTGCAGTTTGGCTTGGGTGTAGTAGTAGGTTAATCTGAAAGAGTTAATTTAGAAGACAGAGGTCAGATATTTTAAGTTATTATTTATAGACTGAGATGCTTCAATCATTGCTTATAGATTCAGGAGTCATTTGTTTATTCAGCTAAAGTATTGAATACCTACCATGTGACATAAATTAATCTAAGAATAGGAGATAAGGACAGAACCAATTTGAGGGGAAAATATCGCTTAATGGGGCTTATCTTTCACTGGGGGAAGAAAGCAATAAGCAAAATCAATCAGTAAATTATATACTGTTAGTAGGTGCTTTGGAGATGAAGAAATCAGAGGGAAGAAAAGAAAGTATTGGAGTGGTTACATTTTCAAATAAAGTAATGTGGAAAAATATAACTTTAAAGTTTCATTTAAGCAGACATGAAAGAGGTGAGCCAGCAAAACTTCCAGGTGGATGGAAGAGTAAGTGCAGAGGCACTAAAGGGACACAACCCTGGCATGTATGAGGTGCTTCAGGAAGGCCAGCTGGTGGCACATAGACCAAGAGGGGGAAAGGGAGAGTGGTGGGAGAGAAGACTGGATTATGTAGAGACTTGTAGGACTTCTATTGTGAGTGAGACATAGCATTTATTGGAGGGTTTCAAGAAGAGAAGTGACTTGAGCTGACTTACATTTTAAGACAGTAAAATATACATGGTTGCTATGTGAAAACAGAATGAAAATGTGCAGAGGTGGAAGCAAGAATAGCACTTTGGAATATATTACAGTGATCCAAATGAGCATTTTTGGTTGCTTAGATCAGTGTGATACTGGTACAGGTAATGATGACTAGTCTCATTTTGAATATATAATGTCAAAATTTTTAAATGTTTCAGGATGCTGATATTTTCAAGATATTGCATAATAAGTCTGTCTTGTTAGCAGTGGGTACATATTTGACTGTTGGGAACCACCCTAACTGGTTTCAGAAGCTATAACCCCCCATGGCTAAAGGGGAGTAAAAAGACCTTGGGACCATAAGTCGTTAAGGAGACAAAGCTTATCTTCCTTGTAGGAGTCCTGCCTCTGCCCTTTTACTTCACCTTGCTTGGCCTCCAGAGCATGACTGGTTAGCCAATGACAGGTAAGATTCCTCAAAGGAGGGATGACCTAAGACAGGAATGGTCACGAAGGGGCCCTCAGGGAAGAACTTTGGTGGCTATAGAAAAAGGGGATGATGGACCCTCGCCCCTCAGCTTTGACATAGCTTGAGTCCTCATTCTGTCTACAAGAAGTCTCCTAATATCTTGGCTGCCTTACTTCCCCTGCCTGACTTAAGCCTGAAACAATGCTGGAGGTGGGTGCACCCCTGTACTGGAAAGGGCGGGTTCCCTGGGGTGATCAGGCCTAAGAAAGAATGCATAAAATCCTATGAAACCCACTCTGCTAAAACCCTCGATTTAAATGATAAGGGGCCCAGCTTGAAATCAGTTTGTTTCCCCAAAGTTTTATGGCCCTTTAACTATCTGACCCTGACTCAAAATAAGCCCTCAGAGTTCTTTGAATGTTATCTATTGTGTGATCATTACTGCCTGACAGTGGTTGATGAGCTTTATGTATATACCCTGTATTCCTATGAAAATTAAATCCAGTAAAAGCCCATGAGGAACAAGCTCCTGGACCTCCTCCTTTGAGAGACTGGCCACCTTTCCTCCCCAAGCAGATCATGTCTTGGTAGACTTATTCTCATCTGTGGTGGTCTGGGGGGCCCTGTGGGTGGAGCCCTCCCACACTTGAGTATTAGAATAATCCAGGAAAGAGATAAGTGCAGAATTTTCAATTTTAGAATGAAAAGACAAGGGTAAATATTAAACATTACAAATGAACAAACATAGAATGTTGGTGATTAGAAGTGTACAAAGAGAGAACAAAAAGAAGATACAAGCAAATGGAATCATAAAAAAGTAAGAGTAAAAAAGAATCAGCAAATCAAATAGCTTAAATTATTTTTTAAATACGTACAATAACAACCATGAAGTCTAGCCTGTACCAGCCATTAGTGAAATAGGCTTTAAAACCATATGCCATCCACTTTAGAAGCATTTCCAGAATGAAGATGTAAGTGAAGATCATGTCAGCATATTCTAGTAAGATTTTAGTAGTCTTTCTTTGATCGATATATATATCTTCAAAAGCCTATGGGAAAATATTAAGGATTAGCGTACATGTAATTTCTAAAAAGCCTTTTGGCTCAGAGGGAAGTGGAATACCATCTCTAGTAAGCAGATGGTGGGCAAAGTCATAGGTTATAGTCTCAAGGGCTGGTTAACACTGCTTGTATTTATTCACATAATCCCTAAGTATCATTTTCTGATTCTGTGCCTGTAACAGACATTATTTGACACTACAATCACTTCTTATAGAGATTGAATTTAGTCTCATAATCATTGTAAACAGTGATCCAATTCAGTTAAACTTAATGTAAGAGGCAGAAACTTCAGTCACATCTGACGTGGCTCTTATTTCTAATTCCATGGAGCCAACTCACAGATATATAGCACTTGCTAATAACAGACTGGAGATTTTTTTAAAATTTTTTCAGATATCCATACAGTTATATAAGAAAACATCACAAAGCTTGTTTCACTATAGAAATAATCAAAGTACACCAGTGGAAACATATAAATATGAAGTAAAACTACAATAATTTCTCTAAAGATTCTTATCTTGCAACCATTAAAATGCTCTCTGCATCTATGAGTCTGTTTCTGTTCTGCTTGTTTTCTTTTTTGTTTCTGTTTCTTTTGTTTTTTAGATTCATTTGTTTATATGTATTTATTGTCATTTTATTATTCACATTTTTGATTTTCTTCTTTTTCTTAAAGAAGATTCTTTAATATTTCATGTAATACTAGTTTGGTGGTGATAAACTCCTTTAGCTTTTTTTTTTCTTGTCTGGAAAGCTCTTTATACGTCCTTTGACTCTAAATGATAGCTGTGCTGAGTAATCTTGTTTGTGGGGTCCCTGCTTTTTATCACTCTGAATATTTCTGGCCAGTCCCTTCCAGCCTGCAAAAACTCTGTGTTGAGAAACAGCTGACAGTCTTATGCCAGGTCCCTTGTGGGTAGCTGCTCTTTTCCTTCCTGCTTTTAACATTCTTTATCTTTAACCTTTGGTATTTTAACTATGATGTGTCTTGGTGTGAGCCTCTTTGGGTTCATCTTGTTTGGGATTCTCTGTGCTTCTTGGACTTGTATGTCTACCTCTTTCATGAGGTTAAAGTTTTCTGTCATTATTTTTTTAGATAGGCTTTCAATTTGTTTCTCTCTCTCCTCTCCTTCACATACCTCCATGATGCAAATGTTGGCACACTTTAAGTTGTCCCAAAGGTTTTTTACACTATCCTCATTTTCTTAATTTTTTCCCATTTTGCTGTTTTGATTAGGTATTTTCTACTTTTTTAATCTTCCATCTCTCTGATTTGATCCTCTGCTTCATCTACTCTATTCTCAATTCCTTGAAATATAGTCTTCATTTCAGTTAATGTAGTCCTCATTTCTGACTGGTTCTTTTTTATGTTTTCTAGTTCTGCTTTTGCTTTCTATCTCTTTCTTGAAGTTCTCACTAAATTCATCCACTCTTCTCCTAAGTTCACTGAGTTCAGCAGTGTTTTGAACTCTACATCCAGTAAATTGGGAGTCTCCATTCTGTTTAGTTCTTTTTCCTAATTTTTGTTCTATTCTTTCATTCGGGACATGTTTCTTTGTCTCCTCATTTTGGCAGCCTCCCTGTGTTTGATCTATGTATTAGATAGAGCTGCTATGTGCCCAGGCTTGGTAGAGTGGCTGTATATAGTAGGTGTCCTGCAGGTTCCAGGGGAACAGACTTGTTATTTGCTTGATCTGGGCACTCCAGCTGTGCCCCCCATTAGGTTGAATGCACCCTCCTATTGTAGTTGAATCTTGATTGCCGTTGGTACATCAATGGGAAGGATTTATTCTCAGGCCAATCAGCTGGAAGGATTACCTTCAACCAGTGTGCAGGATCAACTGCGTAGCAGCTGACTGTACAGAGCAGGATTTACTTCATTGAGGCTTTGGTACCTGGTGAGTCCACCCTTTGAGCGTGTTGTTTGTGGAAGTGGTTGGGTGGTGCTTTGATGTGGTCTGAAGTTGTCCACCAGGTGCACTGGCTCTGGGTCTTCCAGGGAGGTGCAGACCAAGGTCAGTACCACCTGTGTTGTGCCTGGGACCATGTGGAATGAGCTACAAAGCAATCTGCAGGTGGCTGCTACTTGTGCTGGGCTTGAAGGTGCCCAAAGAGGTCAACTGTGAACCAAGGCCAGTTGCTGCTAGTTCTGGGCCTGGGGACCAGTTAGTGAGAGGTACAGGGTTCATGGAGGCCAGATGCTGCTTGTTTGAGAGATTTTATGCAAATGTGAAGTGTGAACCAAGACAGGCCTTTCATATGAAAAAGCCACTGGAAACAGCTTGGATGCACCCAAAAGTTGGGTGGGGTAGAGTCTTGGGGAATCACCAGGGCAGGGCAAACAGTGATAGCCAGGTTGATGGAGACTCTGAGCAGGCAGTGCTCTGAAAAGGAACAATGGCCAATGCCAGCACTTCTATCTGGGAGAAAGTTGCCCCTCCAACTCACGTCCTGATGCATGGGAATTCAGTTCCTCCTCATATGTTCCTGGCACCTTAGAGCTGCTGCCTCAGTGCTGGAGCTCAGAGCAAGTGAGTGAAAAACCCATGCATGGGTCCTTGAAGAGGATGGGTCCTTTAAGAGGAACACCCTGAATTCCAGGAGCCTCTGTTCCACTCAGCCACAGTCGCTGCTGTTTTTACAGCCAGAAGTTACAAGGACTTCTGTTGCTAACACTGGAACCCTGGGCTGAGGGACTTGGTATGGGGCTGGGACTCTTGGCTCCTCAAGGGCAACCTCCACACCTGAGATATCTCTCCTGATTTTATCTGCCACATGTGGATGTGGGATCAGCCTGTTTGTTCCATGTCTCCTCCTGCCAGTCTCAATGTGGCTTCTTCTTTATATCCTTAGTGGTAGGACTTCTTGTTCAGCTGAACGATGGTTTTTCTGTAGTTTAGTTGTAATTTTGATGTGGTTGTAGAAGGATGTACCACATTTACCTATGCTGTCTCTTCTTGACTAGAAGCCTAAACTGCCTTTTACATAAAACTTGATTAAAATAAGAAGAATTAACTATCTTGTTAACATTCCTTTTTTCCCATTGTCATTCATATTTTTTTAATAACGCATGTCTTTCAAAACTAAAATCACAGACTATGAACTCTGGTGCTATAATAAGTATTCTGGGGAAAACTAATTTGGTATGGTGACTTTATAAATTGACAGACTTCTAACACACTTTTACCATAAAAATCTCACCTACTCTCACTTACCAGAGCAGCTGTGCTGAGCAAAGTGACAAGGCCAATGAAACACTTAAAAAAACTGTTTTCTACTATCTTGCAGCAGGTTTTCCTTATGTTTGGCCAAACTTTTCCTCTCTTAAATTCTCTACTGATTTGACCTGGTGAAGGTCTTTGATCATAACCTGTCAAGAATAAAACTGTTAAGAAGAAAAATCTTGGAAGTTCATGAAAAAAAATCCCAAAGTTTCTACCATACACTCTCAATTATTTATTTACAGAATCCAATATAGGTAGTCTCTAACTTAAAAACATTTGATTTTTACCCTTGCTGTACTAAACACACATAAAAATACATACATACAACATCTTCTGAATATCACATTTTGGTATAATGCCTGGAAGTTTTATTCTCTAAAGATTCACATGGCAAAACAAGCATTCCCATTTAGATTCACAAACATGTATGAAATATTAAAAGGTATAATATCAGTTAAGTCAGTTAAATTAATTTCAGTTATTAGATGGCATGGAAATAGGAATCTTGTTAGATTCTTTAAGGAGCAGCAATGGGTTATGGAGCACTTTGTGCATAGGGTATATGTGCATGGGATTTGGACTCCAGCTTTTGGTCAAGAGAGTTAGCATAAGGAAACCTAAGGATAATGGAATGATTAGCCTGTAAGAAAATGAGGAAATGAAGGTGGGTTGAGTTATTTTAGAAATTTATTTAATGTCAATTTATATGTCTTTGGTAAAAAAAAATAGGAAATACTTCTTTCTTTGTTTTGGACGATACAAGGTCTAAACTCAAGCTACTGGGAGCAGATTTTTATTTTGACTATAAGAATTTGAGCATTTAACAGTTTCCCTTTTGAAGATTTCCAGTGATTTCAAATATCTAGACCTTGTAGTCATTTGTTAATCTTTCTAGGAAATTAACTTTAATTATAAGTTATCAAGAGATGTATCTTACATATCTAGTGAGTCAACCAACTGAAGCCTTATATATTTGTTAATATTCATGTGGTATACAAAAATATATCACATACATGATTTTTTCTATTAAAATTATAAGATGTTTTCATATGAGTATTAAATGTTTACTCCATCCCAAGAGGCATAAAACTACATACACACATAACCTTTTTAAATAATAAGGTAAGTTTTATCATTATCTTCAGTGTACATATTAGGAAATTAGTCAGAGAGAGGGAAGTAAAAGTAAAAGACTGGGATTTGAACCCAAGCTGCCTGATTCCAGAGCCCACACTACTCTATTAGACATCCCTGAAATAGGCTCTTTTCCTTTTTTCCAAATGTTGGCTTTTTCTTGACATTTATTTTAATTTTCTATCAGGATTCATGTGGGCACTTGTGCATGTGTGTGCACATACACTGTGTATTCCTCAAGCAAATTAATAAGTTCTCTAAAATTAAAAGTATATCCAATAGTATTATTTAGTTTAAATGAAATTTAGTCTAATTTCAATGTAATAATCCAGGAAACTTTTCTCTTACTGTTTTTATGATGCTTTGGCTTTTCATGTTCATAGATCATTTCTTCTTCAGAGACAGCAATATCGACTGTACTGCATTCAGATGAGCTAGATGGCTTTACTTTCTGAAAAGAAAAGTCCCAACAAAAACGTGAATAAAGTTTCATTTACTCATTGTAGTTAAAGTTTACTTCACTTTTAGGAATAAGAAAAATTATACACACAAAGACCATTATTGGGCCAAGTTCATGATTGATCTTATAGTACGTACATATTTTAATGAGCTGATGGTTTTAAAAATTATTTTTAAAAATTAATTTAAGATAAAATAATTTCAGATTAAATTTAACAGTTAATAACATTGTCCTCCCAGATAATGTATAGGCTATCTCTAGTTTTCAAAAGTGTTTGAGTTCCAAAGCTTTCCTGAAGTTATTTATTAGGTCTTAGTATGCTATTTCAAGTAATGAGTAACATCAGAATAAATTACACCTTTATGTTAAAGATGGGTAGACCAGTATACTTAGTGTTTATTATAAATTCCATTCTAAACATTCTTATGTATGTCATCATAAGACAAGACTGATGTGATGTTATCTTGAAGTGAAATAAAGAAATGGTACAAGGATTAAGGTCAAGAATAGACATGAGAAAGCCCTATGGAAAGAAGTTAGTTGCAAAGATTGGCTCTGTTCTTGACTGAAGTTCAAGCCTGGCAAGGGTAAGGTAGTCAGGACTTTGTACTTGTGGTAACAATGCAAGTGACATGCTTGGCCTTGACTTGAAATGATTTTCTTAAAATGCTTTATTTTGCTTTACTTAAGGTGAATATAGACTATACCATTCTGTAAAATTACTGAAATCCTAAAGTTAATAGCATAATTTTAAAAAGTAAGTATTTAAAATATTTGGAAGCAAAACAATTATTTCTTAAAAATTAAGAAAAGCTTTAGGTAGATTATGTAAAAAATAAATTATAAATATTTTGTCCTAATTCTTTGTCTTATGTACAAGAAGTATCAATGAAATATAATTAGGAACTTTGTTTGCTTAAACCTTAATGATAATTGTCAGTAATATATTATAGTGCTCAATTTAAAAAAAATATATCCATGTGGTATTTTTCTTTCATCGACTGGCTTATTTCACTTAGCATAATATTCTTCAGGCCCATCCATGTTGTTGCAATGGGTAAGAGTTTCTTCTTTTTTACTGCTACATATTGACAAAATACCACATGATCTTAGTTACATGTGTAATCTAATGAACACAATAAACTAATGAATAAAATAGAAATAGAAGCAAAGACACATGTAACAGACTGACAGCTGGGAGGAGGGGGACTGAATGAAAGATGGTGAAGGGATTAGTCAAAGAACATTTACGCATGATCCCTGGACACAGATAACACTATGGAGATTGATGGAGGGAGGGGAAAGGGTAGAGCTAGGTGGAGGTGGAAAAAAGAGAAAAGAAGCAGGACCAACTGTAATAGCATAAACATTAAAAAATAAATAATTAAATAACACTATAAAAGCAGAATATTACTGTTAAGTAAATAAATTATTTTATTACTTCATTTATCTTAAATCTTTATTTCTGATGAACTAAAGGCTACAGCAATGTAGTTTTCAAAGCAGGCAATAAATAAATAAATATTATATAATATTTGGGCATTTAGTAATTGAAAATTTTATACCTTATATTTATATGTTTTTAGAGGTCTCAAACTGATTGCATATAAAATTCTTTATGTAATTTTTCCTCAATCTCTATTTATTATACATTATTTTAAATTTATAAATAAATCAATTAAGATTCAAAGTTATAAATAATTTATTGTAGTAGGTGATTCATGGCATGAGAATATGACCATGATCAGTTTTGACCTTGTGAAAGTTATAAAACCCAATGTAAAGTTTGATGTTATTTTTATAAAATTTATATAGTTAAATACTTATAATCAAAAAGGCTGAAAGTTTAAATACCAAAGATTTACAAGTATATAACTCTGGCCCCAGCTGGTATGGCTCAGTAGATTGAACGCTGGCCTACAAACCAAAAGGTTGCTGGTTCAATTCCCAGTCAGGGCACAGGCCTGGGTTGTAGGCCAGCTCCCCAGTGGGGGGTGGGTGAGAGGCAACCAACTGATGTTTCTCTCCCTTTCTATTTCCTTTCCTTTGTCTCTCTCTAGTAATGAATAAATAAAATCTTTAAAAAATAGTATATATCTCTAAATTATCAAATCACATGTGATATTTATAGTTTATTCTTTGGCTTTTGGTAGATTAAGATCCTAAATATTCATGGCCTATATAATCTGTAAAGTGTCTAATTAAATTAAGTATATAACTAAACATACAAATAAGTGAACAAATCTATGAGTAGTTAAGCAATCAACAGGACTAAATAATTATGCAGAAATAAATTACAACTTATGCAACAATATTTACAATCATATTTAATTCCTTCTTTCCTTTACATTTTTATAACCCAGACTTTCTAATGAGATTTGGAAAGGGGTTTCCCAGAACATCTTGACATGATATGCTGTGACAAATAGCAATTTTACCTAAAGATGGATGGTTGTCAAGTCAAAGTCTTAAGTGAAGATACAGAATTGGGCTGGAGAGGAATTTTCCCTGTTGTCTCATAATGATCTCAACTAAAGGAAATGAAATCAAGAATGGGTATGCTATTGAGTGAAAGTGTCTCCAAAACAAAGATAACTTCACTAAGAGCTGGAAAGACTTTGAAAAACTGAAACTTGACTTCTACTATAAGGCCAGTTTCACAAATTATTGCCCAGAGCAGCTGTCAAGCCAGAAAAGGTTTGGAAAACAAGATGGTGCCAGAGAATTTTGGGACCTGGAAAGAGATTCTTTGATCTTCCCTCCCAGTGTCTATGAGTGATCTCAGATGAGTCCCTAGTGCGGTCCAGTCCAAGAAGCCTACAGTGTGTTGTGATCTTTGTAGATGTAGTTTTCTGTTAAACTACATCTCCTACTAAGACAGTAAGCTGCTTGCAAATGAAGACACTAAAACTGTATATAGTAGGGTATATGTATATATGTGAACAGCAATATCTACCCTTCTTTGAATGTCTTCTTTTTTTGTTCAGAAGTTTATAAAACAGATCAAACTGTTGATTTCTCTCTATTCTTTTGGTCCAATTCAATTATTAATACATAAGTTATATGTTGCTGAAATAAACTGACAAGAATCTTAAAATTTTAGCAAGCAAGAAAGTATCTTAGCTGGACTAAGGTACTGGACTACTATTGTAGTCCAATCTCACCTTTTAAGGACACCTGAGAGTTTAATGATTTCTCCAGTAATACATATTGATTTTGAAAACAGTTTTTGTCAGTATGCCTTTCATCACCCCACATTGTCTGCTTATTAATTTATGATTATATATTTATATTATTTAATGTTTATGAAGTGCTTATTATATAGGGCATTGTATGTACTACTTAACTATTGTTCTTAATTTTTCTATCTTCCCTTAGAAATAGATATAATTTTATCCTCATCTGTAAGCTGAAGTTTAGAAAGTTTGAGAAACTTAATCAGGAGCATAAAATCAGAAGCAAGGAGGGCTATTGCTAAGATTGAGTAAGTAATCTAACTCTGGAACTTCAGTGCTGATTCACTTTCTTATCAACAATGCCATAAATCAATAATAAACAATCAGAATATTGAACATCTTACCTCTTTGCTGCTGCCATAACCAGACTTGTTCTGAATCTCCTTATTATCCAAATTTTCTACATCAGATTCTCCTGAAGCAATTGGTACAGTTTCAGAGACAGTAGGGCTGGAGATGAGTGACTGATTTGCATTCTCAGTCATCGTGTTTTTCTCTGTGCCACTGCTTCTTTCCTTGTCCTTGAGGAAAACTTGGGTGTTGCTCAAGTCAGAAAGGGTGTGGTCAGAAATATTCTCTTTAACATATATATCATTTTCACTGTCCACTGTGTCCTTGGGAACATTTTGTCTTTTACATAATATTTTAGAAAGCACATAATGTATTCCTTTCTTAATCCTTGCCATTGCACGCTGGAGATTTTTTGCTTCATCATTCTCTTCAATTGTTGTAGCATTGTATGAACTAAAAGAGGTCACCAATGCCAGAAACAGGTAAAGTATCTAAATGAAGAAGTAAATGAGGCAAATAAGGTGAAATGTATCTCATTTTTGTTTCATTTTAAACAATAAAAAATCCTTTAAAAAGGCTGAACTGAGATTTGAAAACAGTATATGAACTACCATACTATTTGGTTCTTAGTCATCTACAATAGGTCAGGGGCTGTGCTAGAGGTTTGCACAGCCAGAACTCATCTTAATGTCACAACATTCTATGAAATATTTGTTTCTATTTTATAGAGGAAAAAGGCAAGGTATACAGATGTCAAATATCAAAGATCATGCACATGAAACTCAAGTCTGTCATATTCCAAAGCTGGTTTTCTTTCACAGAGCCAAGCGGCCTCGCCCCAGGTGAGAAAATGAATTGCTGCTCCAGGTGGCTGATTTCACTTCAGTCCCATCCCAGGAAGAGGGCTAATGACATCTTCGTGGGTTCTGCAAACCCATAAGGAATCTCACCGAGAGAGAGCTATTCCTGGTTCTGAAGCCCGCATCTAATTTGTATTGAGTCCTATGAGCACAGGATTGGATAGGTTAATCGATTTTTTGTGGTAATATATTTGGTCAAACAAGAAATAGATGAGTGATAGAAGTATTACTAACACCTGCAAGTTATTCAAACTCAGGGAGAGTGTATATTTTGATCCTTACTATCACTGAGAAATATGATCAAAACATGTTCAGTTTTCAGAGAATCAGTTTTTTATCCTGTTTATAATTGTAGGGTATAGATGATATTTTTGGATTCTAGTGTTGAAGATTCATATTGATTATTCTCTTAGACTTAAAGTGATAATTTGAGCATTTTGCCTATTATGGAAGTTTCCTTTCCTCTCTTCAGATATTTGAGTTTAAGATTGTTAATTTTATGCTTTAAATATTACTTTTAGAGGGCAGTGTTCAAATGGGATGCATATAGGTTCAAATGACACACACACACACACACACACACACAAGCCCTTATTTAACATCGTCCACAGATCCTTGGAAACTGTGACTTTAAGGGAAACGAAATGTAACAAATCCAATTTCACCACAGGCTATTGGTATAATAAGAGCTAAGTTCCTATAGCAAATTTCTGGTCATAAGACATCACCAAATTTCCGAATAAAGACCCAAAACATTTCTAATATTAAACAATGAAATAAATGTGAGCTATACATACATTTAAAAAACATTAATAAAAATAAGACAATTATTTTCCAACTTGCTTATTCCACTTCAGGGTCATAGGTGGGTGGCCGAAATGACATGAAGTGAAATGATGTTATTGGAGGAACTGCTGTATATGTAACTCACAGAAGTTGTTCCTGCCTGTGTTTCTAACTTCTTCACACATTAGGATCTACTGTTAAAATAATTATACTGACAATCTAAGTGTACATAAGGTAAAATACGTATATAAAAATCTCCAAACACTCATTTGTTAAAACTTCTTTGAGAATACTGGGTCTATGTGAAGAGATGAATTTCTCAGGTACTCTGATAATTACTTTCTCATGCACACACCTGAGAAAATATGAACTGCCCACCACGTGGTGTTCAATTCTATGGACCACTTTTACTTTTTCTCTATAACTCTATCTTCATATACATGGAAATAGATAAATTTCAAATAAGACTCAGATGGAAAATCAAAATATTATTGCACATACTAATGTCAGCAAATATATAACCTTAATCTCAATCATATTTTGGTGTAGCAATAAAATGTAGAGTACAAGATGGCTCAAAATTGAAAATTTCTTACAGGTGAAATCATCTGAACAATCACGTGTTTTCTATACCCTACAATGGCAGTTTCGGAAGGCAAACTGGAAAAAAAAAAGGGAAACAAAAGCATAACTGGAAATACAATGATCAAATGCTAATACCCCAGAGATTTGTATAATTGTTCTCATTCTAGATTTTGTTTGACAACAAGGCTTACTTACAGATTATGTGAGCAGGGGCTCCATGACTGTTGGGGACCACCCTGCCTGGTCTCAGGAATCTGTAACTGCCTATAACTATGGCTAAGTAAGAGGCCTCTGAACCAGGAGACACTAAAGAGACATAATTTATTTCCCTGGCATGAACGCTGCCTCTTCTGTGCTGGCCTTCTGAGCTTGATCAATTAGCCAGTGACAGGTAAGATTTCCCAAGGAGGGAATCGCCTAAGACAGGCATGATCACGAGAAGGCCTCAGGGAAGAGACTCACGGGGCTGTGGAAATGACGGGGTGATCGACATCGACCCCTGCTCCCTCAGCTTTGCCAATGCCTGAGTGCTTGAGAAATCCAAGTCTCCCAGCTGCCTTTGTCTCCTCTGACCAACTCGGGCCTGTGAAAGTAACAGGGGCGGTGCAGTCCAGACCAGAGTCTGCGGACTCCTGGGGTAATCAGGCCTGGGACATAAAATATGAAAGACCCTGTGAGATCTGTTCTTTAATTAGAATATGAAGTCATGGGCAGGAAACAGAACTAAGCTTTAAGTCCTATAGTCTTTTTAAATGATAAAACCCAAAAATCTCTGGCTTAGGATCCCAGTAGGAAATCTGCCAGCACCTTTCAAAAGCTAACTACTTGTAATTTGCAAACTGTATTGGTATTCAAGAATAAAACCCTGCTTGTGCAGGGGGGTGGGGCGCTCTCTCCTATGGTGCTCTCCCCTAGGGAGGGTGGCCTGGCGCTTTTCCACTTGGGAGAGTAGCCACTCCATCCCTACTTCCTCACAGAAAAATGCCTATTTCTGTGTATGTTCATTTCTCGTGTTTTGACGAGCCATCCGCAGCGTTGCATGATCACTGCAGGCCGGTGATCTTGCGACCACATGACTCTTATAGAAACTACACTATTAACACCTCTATCATTTTCAAAGGACAGTAAGTTCTGGATATAAAAGAGAAAAGCCAAATACAATTTAAGGTAGTTGGTTGTTTCTTTCCCCTACTTTGTTTAGTTAAGTATTAGGCATGAATGACAAGTAAGGCAAGGGTGTTCAGTAAAGATGTCAGGCCTATAAGCCTCATCTGACCAGGAACCACATTTTCTCCTAAGTAGACTAGACCAGGGCAGTGTTAGGCACAATGTAAGTGACAAATAAATATTTGTTGGAAAATTAATTAATTAACTAGAGTAAATAAAGGAATAGATTCTGTGCCAGAATTTGGACAAGTAAAAATTATACTACCACAATTATATTTTTAAGAATTTGCAATTTAAGCTTTCTTATATTGTAGGCATACATACACACCTCCAAATGCATATGGCCCCCCCCACACATACATACATGCAGAAATACCTATATAATAGCAATTTTAAAAGGCTGAATATAAAGTTCGAAGTACTCTGGAACTGTGGTACAAATGAAGAACTTTTTATTTATTTATTTATTTATTTATTTATTTATTTATTTATTTATTTTTACACTGTCCTAGGATAGAATGGACCACCTCAGTAGCTTCTAAGGCCGATACATTTCTATCACCACAATTACTTTAGCAAACCTGGTTCAAATGAAGAACTTTTAAACAATGTAAAATGCTTCTGCTCTGTTCGATGTGCCCTGAATTAAAAGTAGCCTAGTCTCTTAAAGGATTAAAAAGGAAAAGAAGGACGTGTAATGATTAAAGCTGGAGATTTGACTACCTTTACTTTGAGGATTAATGAAGAAGGGGGAAACACATAAATAATATTGTATACAGGTTTACTTTCTTTCAGTCACAGTCCTATAATGAGATTCAAAACACATTTTTATTGCTTTTGTGTTAGGAGGTAAAAGGTGAAATAATGTATATAAAACAAAACATTCAAAAGTCTTCCCTCAAATTTGCTCTCTCCTTTACCTCAAAGATATCTACCTATTGTATGGGAATAGAGTAGCTCTCAGTTCTTCCACACTACATTATTAGTATGGAAGAGGAAGAAAATCAAGATTTACTTAAGTAATTATTTTTCTGATTAGTGTTCAAAAAATTTAAATGCATTAAGGCTCTTTTATTTCAATATTGCTTTGATTATATCCTAACTTATATTTGATTTGTAAATATGTAAGTATATATGGAATAACATACATTTTATGATTGAATTTTTATTTTTAAAAGCAACTAAATTTGACTTCAGGTGGTAAACACACAATACAACATACAGATAATATTATAAAACTATACATTTGAAATTTATATAATTTTATTAACTGATGTCACCCTGGTAAATTTAACAAAAAATAAATAAAAATCAACTGGATTTTACATTGTTTTCTATTTCTTTTCACATTTCTATCCCTCTTTGGTTTTTGTGACCTTAATCAAATACCACAATTTACGTGGTGACAACTACTTAAATTGCAGGCAAAACATCTGGAAGGTACCTTCTAAAATTCTGTAGATGTGCCAGATGTAATTTTCTAGTGACTAAAGAAAGTAAAAGACATTTATAAATATTTATAAAGTGCTAGCTGATCTTATTTAAATTGTAATATCCCTACGGCATGTATTATTGTTTTGTTGATGCTCCTGTTAGATATTGTCAGGGTTTAAGGGGTTGTATAATATGCACAAATTTGTTTAACTAGTAACTAATAGAACTGAAATTTGAAGCTATGTTTGCCTAGATCTGAACTCTGCATTTTTTTTCTATAACTCAACACTGTTGAAAAGGCACTTCAGATACTTGCTTTTGTATGTGAAGAGTTTTTAAAGGCTTCCACTTATGCCTCTGAATCACTACTGGAATTTTGCTGAGTAAATAAGATAAAATTAAATTTAAAAATTCTGAATACCTTCTTTTTATACTAAATCTGTAGTTTTTGGTGTGGAATTACAATGTTCTAGTGCAATGAGTTAGAACTATTTGGGAAAAAAACTACAACTTCCAAAATTCTCTCCTTGCATTTTCACCTTGCATTTACTTGATTGTCATTATCATAATGCCCCACAGCTGGATGACTACTGAGGCCCATAAAGCTTAAAAGATCTAGGAAGTCAAGCAATATGATGGCCAATCAATTAGCTGTGGGAGAAGTTGATGTAACTCTTTATCCTGAAATGCCTCTGCCCATAGACTTAAAGTTTCTGATCAGTAGGAATATGAAAAATGAGAAACAGGGTGGAATCCAAAACCAAAGAAAAGAAATGCAATTACATATTTACCTCAGCATTTTTGTTTCTTTGGTTTTGATTGTGTGTGTGTGTGGGTGGGGTTACTCACCTCGGCATCCATCAGTCATAGACCTTCCTTTGGGAATGGAAACACATTTCATTTGAAAAACCACCCTTATCCCATTATTTGGGTTTGTATGGACACCATCTCTACCTTTGAGAGAACTCTAAGTGGAATAACATAGTAATATATGTTAATATATTCCATACCCTGGGCAATAGAGATTGGTTCAGAAATGAGTATTTAACTCAGAACTAATGAGATAATAGGAGAAACTCACTGGGACTTCTAGGAAAGAAATAGGAATTTTGTCTTCTATTAAACTTGATATAATAGGAAGACATGAAGCTTTAGAGAAGCAGCCATCTTGCTAAAACAAAGGACACCAGCCAGTAAGAGGCAGAGAAAAAGGATGTGAGATGTTATACAAAAACCTGTTTCTAAAGATCTTGTTTGCACATATCTGTCAACTGAAGTGAAATCTCTGATGTTTGAGTTATATGTGCTGATGTATATGCTCATTTTTTTTTTTTTTTTTTAGTCAGAGTGCTGTTTATGTTGCTTGGAGTTGAATAGGTATGAATAGCTACAAAGACAGAGGATATCGAAGTATGTTTACTCATTGGGCACTGTTCTGGACTTTGCTGATATAGACAACTGTCTTGATCCCACCTTTCAAGGAGCAGTTTAAGAAGAAAGATAGATAGGTACGTCAACAATGAAGCACAGCAGTAATGTGATAAGTGTATGCCAGGGGCTATGACCAGGGTGAACACAAGCAACAAGGAAGGCTACCAGTACGATGGAGTCTAACGGGTGATTTTTTTTTTCAGACGTTGGGAAATGCTCTTAATCTCTATAGCTTATGTAAAAAGCAAATATTGAGTCCTGTTTTCTTTCCCTGTAAGAACAATTTTCTTTTATAAGCCATTCCTTTTCTTAGGAGAAGTAACAGCTACTTACTCAATTCATATAGCACCACTTCAATTATGGGAAATTTAAAAGTGAAAGCTTTCTCTCTTAGTCACTGCATAACAGTTTTATAGATCAGTGGATCTCAAACTTTGCTGCACGATTTAATTAAACTAGGATTCTCAAAAAATCCTGATGACCAGGCTATGCCCACGTTCCAATAAAATTAGAATATTTGGGAATGAGTCCCCAAAATTAGTATATTTTTATTGATACCCTAATGTGTATCCAAGTTTCATAACCGGTGTTATGTTTAAGTGCTTCTTAACATTTAAAGTGCATACCAATCACCTGGGGATGTTTTTAAACTGTAGATTCTGCTCCCATAGCTCTGGGATAGGGACTGAGGTCTGCACTGACAACTATCCCCCACATCATGCCAAGGCTACTTCGAGTAGTGAGGTCAGAAACCAGCGCCATCCAACAGAAGTACAATACACATTGCATACGCAAATTTTCAGTAACCACATTCAAAGCATAAACAAAAAGAGGTGAAATTATTCTGCTAACATTTTATTTCAATAAATCTATAAAAATACTATCCTTTTAACTGTAATTCAATATAAATTATTAATGAACTAATTTACCTTTTGTGGGGGGTAAGACTTCAAATTCAGCAGATGATTTTTTCACTTAGGGCACATGTGAAATTAGACCACTCATATCCCAAATGATCAATGGCCACATGTGGCTAGGTGCTACCATATTGAACAGCACAGTTACAGACCACTGGGTCCCACAAATTGACATCATGAAAACACTATAGTATACTACATCAGTTTGTCAAGGAAAATTTAAAAACATGGATTACTTACCAGTAAGTTTCCAACTAAAATGACCATCATGTAAAAAGGAATACAACTGAACTGGCCTGCTACGTTAAAGCAGTCCCACAAAGTCTCTATCCACTCTCCACAGAGAATCCGGAACACATTCAGGAAGGAGTGGAAGAAATCAATCATGTGCCAGCGTGGGGGCTGACAGTCTTCGTCTAAGTTGCAGAAATATTTCTGGTAACTGAAACCAAACAACTTCGTGCCGACCACGGCCGAAAAGAACACGAATGTGAACAGCAGCAGGATCAAGTCTTTCAAGGCCACCAATGAGTTATTAAGAGTCAGCATCAGAATCTTAAATGTCAGCCAGTATTTCCCCAACTTAAAAATTCGCAACTTGTAGAGCAATGTAAAAAACATGAATAAGAAACAAAATTTAAAAAAACTTGGTTACTATTTATTGTGATACACATTAAAAATTTTTTATCAGCATTGTATACATTCACATATATAGTCTTTAATGTAATGTTCAGTTTTGAGAATCGTTAAAAGTAACTACTGAAAATTCATTTTATGTGCAATTAGTACATCATACATATTCTATAAGGTTTTACATGAAATCCATATATGACATATGTCCTCTTCTATTGATCTGTCAATGCCTATTCAATAGTATACCAGTAAAATTGCTCTAGCTATATGTTTTAATACCTGGTAGGGTAACTATCCATTCTCTGTTTTGCTTTTTACAATATATCAGATATTTTTCCATATTATAACATATAGATAATATTGAATAAGAACTTGTCCCTTTTCACTGAATTCCACTGAAGGTTCTACTGTGCATTTCCCTTTGAAAGTAACACATTAAAGTCCAAACACAACATTCTAGTTTTAGTCTGAATATTTCCCACCTATTCACTAGTTTTTCTATTTCTATGGATATAGCACAGATTACCTTAATATTTTAGCCATGATATAAAATGAACTTAGTCATCTGAAACCCATACATCATTTTTGTATGTGCTATACCTTTCTTAACTTTCTGGACTCAAGAATAGGACTTTACATTTATCCATGTAAAACTTAATTATCTTCTATTCAGTCCATTAGTAGCCTTTCAGATATTTTGATCCTATCTTCGATTGCATTTTCTGTATTTCCCAGTCTTGTTTCATCCATGTATGGTGGTAACTACATCTTGTATCTATTTCTCTTATCTCCCTCATTAGAAAAGTTCATGTATGAGGATTTTAGACAGGTTGTTCTTGATTCCTGCTTCATTCTGTCAACTTGTTGTCAAAATCTGATGATATATTACTTATCAAAAGCTTAAGATTTACCTAAAAATCATTCTAACAACAGTATTTCCTTGCCTAGTTTTCTGATTCTTAACAACTACCCTTCACTGCAGACATATACTGATTCTGACTTAATAATTTTTATAACAACATTCTGCTGGCCTCATTGGTGTTATAAAAAGTTTTCCATCCTACATTTAGAAATACCTGATTCCAGTTTCTTAGTTACACATTAACATTCAGCTTCTGGGACTCTTCATTACCATGCTCCTCAAAACTGGCCCAATACTGCTGGCCCCGATTCCTAGAACTCACATCTCAAATGCTACATATATGGCTTATTTCCTTTAATGTTTCACTTAAATAACAGCATTGGAGACTCTTTCCTGGGGCAGTATTAACTTATGTCCCAATGGCATTATTATTACTATTCTTCCCATTTCACTTCTGAGGAAACTGAGATAAATTTTCATAAAATAAAATTTAGGTCTTGGATTCTACTTACCACCTGGAATGAATGAAAGAAAGACAATCCATAAGCACTTATTAAAAATATCTCTGCTAAACCATGGAACACGATTAGGCTGTCATAAATATTCCACCCGACTTGGAAATACCTATATGGATGCATAGCAATTACTTTAAAAATCATTTCTGTTGTGAAAATTCCAATGAAAACCTAAATGAAAACAAAACACATGGATGAGAATGTGATTTCAATAGCTCAATCAGAGCCCTCCTGCACAAAAACTGTAACTTTTCACTGTTACTACATTGCTCATAGTTCCTCTGTTAATATCTGATTAGTTTTGGAGTCTGTATTACAATAGACTCATACAGTTTATTTAAGAATCTAATATCAAACATTGTATACAAAATCTTCAATTATTTTTAAAAGGGAGCCTGGAAGAAAATAAAATTTGAGGGTAAAGATCTTTTCATTTTTGATAGTTCCTTTTGGTTTATGGAATATTTAAGATACTTAATTTTTCAATTTGTAAAAGAATAAAAGAAGTACATATACAACCCCTGCAAAAAAAGACAGAATAAGCCTTTGAAAACTGTCTTTTGAATACTATATTGGCAATAGTAACTAAATTATGGTTTTGGTATCAAGTAAATGTATAATTCAAAAATGGTAGCAGTTTGGCTATTTGTATGAGTACCAAGCAACCAAACAATAACAACATTAATAAAAGGAAAAAAAACATCAAGCACTATATATTTGCTTAAATGTGACTTGTTTTTAAATTCACAGAAATGTTTTGCCTCTTGCATTGTATGGGATGAAAAGGACAGGTGAATCCCAACACTTTGCTACAAATAAGCTCCACTCTAAGGCAAAGGCAGGTGGAGAAAGTAGACAGGGTCGGTGCAGTTGCAGTCAGGATTCATCAGGTGTCAGTGAAGAACCTGTGTCTGTTGTTTGACTCCTGCCCTACTCCGATCTACTGGGCTATGTTACCCAGAGAGGGTATACTTGGGAAGAGAGAGGAAGGAAATAATTTCCATTTAACCAGACTACCAAGCAGCTAGAGAGAAATCCTAAATTTAAATGGCAGAATTTTAAACTCTAAGTATAAACCTACTCAGTGATAAGAACATTTATAAAGAAGGCTTGGGGCGGTGAAGTGGGGAAGCATATGCAATGCATTTGTAATATATTAAAATTATAAAATAAAATAATGGGATGATGATGATGACTTAAAAAATTGAAATTGCAAGTGAAAATAATGTAGGGTAAGAGCCTTACCAGGTTTCCAGTGCTGAGTACATTGATGGTTTCTTCACTCATTGGGTAACATTCCAAGGCCAAAAAAAATATGTTTAGAATTATGCATATAGTTAGAAAAAGATCGGTAAATGGGTGTGTCACAATCACATGGAAAAACTCTTTCAATTTTAACCAGCAGGGAGAACAATTCCAGATCAGAATCATTTTAGCAAATTTATACCAACACAAGGGACATCTCTTCCGAGATTTTTTACATTCTGAAATGAAAGAAAAGTCAAGCCTAAGCAAGTCGTTTATTTAAATTTAACTAATAGAAAATTTTCACTTTGCATGCAAAAAGAGGTTTGAAACTAAACTTCTGATATGGAATTAGCAAAGAAATATTTTATGCTAATAAAAATCAGAGTAAAGCAAATTCCCTCTATTTTGTTCATGCTTGCTGAATTGGACAAATGAAAATGAAACAAACTGTATACTAGAAGCAAAACATAGGAGCATCTGCCAAAAAAGCACCCAAATAGGAATATAGTTGAGAGCATCACAATTTATGATTTCTAGATTGATGTTTTACAAAATACTGTCTTTCAATATCGGCCATGACAATAAGTTTCTTGTCAAATGTTACAAAAGCAGAGTCAATATAAAAGGACCTTAGCATATTGTTTTATATAGATTCATATTCCAAGCTTTATTTTTAGTTACAAATTGTCACTTCTATGTCATTTTCAATGTTAAAAAATTTCCTTGGCACTATTTAGTAACCCTTTCCAACACTTTAAAACACTATGTGTATGGAATTTTTATAAATTGTTCATCTTAATATTCTCATGTTGTTCTTAAATTTTAGCATACAATAAAGTTCTGAAGCAACTATACAATTTCTTTAAAAGTCAATCTTATGAATAGTGTCAGTCTCTTTCATAGTGTCTAAATAGTTTTTACTTTACCTTCTTCATGAGTGACAGTACCATCATCCAACATATCCAAAGAAGTGATCATAGAAGTTGGCGATTTTTTCTTCAGTTCCATTTCTGTGGTCTTGGTCTAAAAAAAATTTGATGAGTTTAATACTGGCTGTTTCTCTCTGTAGATCCAAGACTATAATTACAATAAGTTTTATAACCTTGAAAATACTGATTTTTTACCTCAGAAGCTTTTGTTTAACTTCTGGGAAATATGTAAAACTTGCAACTCAACAACATAATTTTATAATATGATGTCAATTATAAAAAGAGTAAATAAGAGAATGATAGTGGCATTACCCATATTTGACAAACAGTTTGATGTATAATTTAGGGTTATCGTAAAATATCAAATTAGCTAACATGCTATTGAATAACAATATTATTCTAACACTTACTTTTTTTTCCTTGAAAATACATTGAACCTCCTCCTAGAATCAATCTGAAATTACAACTAAATTGTACAGAAATCATCCTGAATAACCAACTGAAGACCAGCTGGAGATTAGTCTTATAACAAAGGACTAACGTAAGCAATCATATCACCATATCAAGATTGGTAGGAAATGTGGAGGCACAAGAGGGCTGGCTGAGCTCTCACAGGTGGCAGCCGAAGTTTCTGAGGGATATTTCAGTGGTCAGGTGTTCCCTCTGAGATGTGTGGTATTTAAACACCAAGCTGGGCCCTCCAGCCTATAGCAAAGGACCCGGAAGGGAACCCAGATAACATCCAGTTGTGAAAAGGAGCAAGGTTTCTGTCTGCCAGGAAGAGACAGCTGGAGAAGCAGAGAGCCTCTTAAAGGGCCAGTGCACAAAATTTGCAGCCCCTTACCCACCCTGGGCTCCAACGGGCAGAAGGAGAACAGAGTGGACTACAGATGATTGAGGTAGTTTGGGGCTGGTGGCTCTGGGGCGAGAACTGAAAGAGCAGCTTCCAATATCCTTGTGTTAAGTCATTCCACATACTGCAGAAACCACTTTTCTCAGGCAGAGCACTACTATCAAAGTAGCATCAACCTAGAAGGGAAGCAATAGCCCCACCCATGGGAATTGATCTGACCCAACCTGTGGTGCTTAAACTGATCTGCTGATTACAGCTGGAGACTACGCCACTGATTGGTTTAACAACTAAGGCATAAAGGGCAACCAATGAATGCATAAATAAGTGGAACAACTGATGTTTCTCTTTCTATTTCCCTCCCTCCCACCTTGCTACCCTCTCTTCTCTTAAAAAGCAAACAAATAACCCCCCCTCCAAAAAAAAACAGTTAAGGCAAGATATACAAAGAAGCAGCCAAAATGGGAAGACAAAGAAACAGACCCCAAATGAAAGAAAAAGAGAATTCTTCAGAATAACTAGATGAATCAGAGGGAAACAATTTATCAGATAGAGACTTTAGAGTAAAGATTATAAAGATACTCAACAGCATGAAAAAAGACATAGAAACCATGATAAAGGACCAATCAGAATTAAAGAATACAATATCTGAATCAAATAATACATTGGAAAGGATAAACAGTAGGTTTAAACAGTAGTAGATGAAGCAGAGGTTCAAATCAATGATCTAGAACACAAGGTAGAGAAAACACCCAAGCAGAGAAGCAAAAGGAAAAAAGAATTTTTTAAAAATGAAGAGAGTTTAAGAAATACTTTGGACAAAACAAAGGATAACAACATGCACATGATGGGAATACTAGATGGAACAGATAGAGAGCAAGTGATCAAGAACCTATTTGAAGAAATAATGGCCCAAAACTTCCCTAATCCAATGAAGGAAAAAGACACATGAGTCCAGGAAGCTCAGAGAATTCCAAAAACGTTGGACCCAAAGAGGCCTACACAGAGACACATCAAAATTAAAATGACAAGCCTTAAAGACAATGATAAAATCCTAAAAACAACAAAGGAAAAGCAGGTAGTTACATACAAGGGAGCACCAACTAGACTGTCATCTACTTTCTCAACAGAAACACTTCAGGCCAGAAGGGAATGGAATGAAATAGTCAAGATGATGAAAAGCAATGACCTACAACCAAGGCTATACTACACAGCAAGGCTATCATTTAAAATTGAAGGAGATATAAGGAGCTCCCTAGATAAGAAAAAGCTAAAGGAGTTTGTTAACACCAAAGCAGTTATTGCTACAAATGTTAGAGGGCTTGTTAGAAGGAGAAAGAGAATGAGGAGGAGAAGGAGGGCGAGAAGGAGAAGGAGAAGGAAAGAGAAAGGAGGAGGAGGAAGAGCAGGAGGAGGAAAGTGGTGGTGGAGAAGGAGGAGAAGAAGAAATATACTGCCTCTAAGAGACCCATCTCAGACTGAAAGATACACTCAGACTAAAAATAAAGGGTTGGAAAAGTTTTTCAGGAAAATGAAAAAGAAAAAAGGTGGAGTAGTAGTCCTTATATCTGACAAAATAGACTTTAAATGAAGGCTAAAGAGATAAAGAAGGACACTACATAGTGATAAAGGTAACAATCCAACAAAAAGATATAACTCTAGTTATATTTACACAACCAACATAGGAGCACCTAAATATGTAAAGCAAACCTTGAAGGATATAAAGGGAGAGACTAATAGAAATACAGTTACAGTTGGGGATTTTAACACCCCATTGACTTCAGTGGATAGACATTCCAGAGAGAAAATCAACAAGAGACAGCAGCCTTAAACAAAACACTAGATTAAATGAATTTAATTGATATCTTCAGAATATTTCACCCCAAAGCAGCAGAATATACATACTTTTCAAGGATACTTAGAACATTTTCTAAGATAGACCATGCATATGTTAGGATATAAAAAAAGTCTCAGTAAATTTAAGAAGACTGGAATCACATCAACCATCTTACCTGACTGCAATGCTATGAAACTAGAAATCAGACAGAAGGAGAAAACTGAAAGACATGGAAGCCAAATAGCATGTTATTAAACAATGGATGGGTTAACAATGAGATCAAGGAAGAGATCAAAGGATACCTTGAAATGAATGAAAATAAGGACACAATATTCCAAAATCCTGTGGGATACTGGGAAAACAATCCTAATAGGGAAATTCATAGCATTACAGGCCTATCTTAAAAAAATTCAAGAAAAAGCTCCAATAAACTAAGTCCAAAGTGAGTCGAAGAAAGGAAATAAATAAATAATGGTCATAGCAGAAATAAGTGAAATAGAGTCTAAAAAAAAAAACCAATACAAATGATCAATGAATCCAAGAGTTGATTGTTTGAAAGATAAACAAGATTGACAAGGCTTTAACCAGACTCTTCAAGACAAAAAGGGAAAGGACCTAAATAAATATAATCAGAAATGAAAGAGGAGAAATAACAATTGACACCAAAGAAATACAAAGAAATACGTAAAAAATATTATGAACAATAGGCCAACAATCTGGACAACCTGGATGAAATGGATAAATTTGCAGACACATGCAATCTTCCTAAAGTAAATTAGGGAGAATCAGAGACTCTGAATACACCGATTACACCTAGTGAAATGGAAGCAGTCATCAAAAACTCCCAACAAACAAAAGCCCTGGACCAGATGGCTTCACAGGTGAATTTTACCAAACATTGTGAGAACTAACACCTTTCCTTGTCAAACTATTTCATAAAATTCAAGAGGAGAGAAGGCTCCTAAGCATATTTTACAAGGCCAGGATTATCCTAATTCCAAAGCCAGATAAAGACAGTACAAAGAAAGAAAATTATAGGCCAATGTCCCTAGTGAACATAGACGCTAAAATCCTCAACAAAATATTCACAAACAATAAAGCAATGCATCAAAAATATCATACACCATGATCATGTGGGATTTATTACAGCAATGCAAGGTTGGTACAACATTCACAAATCAACTAATGTGAGTGGCCACATAAACAAAATGAAGGATAAAAACCATATGATCATGTCAATAAATGCAGAAAAAGCTTTTGATAAAATCCAGAAACCTATTTGTGATCAAAACTCTCAGCAAAGTGGGAACAGATAGAACATACCTAAATATATTAAAGGCTACATATGATAAACTCAGTGTCAACATCATACTCGATTGGCAAAAACCACAACTGTTCCCCTTAAGATTGGAAACAAGACAATGTCCACTTTTGCCTCTCTTATTCAACAGAGTACTCAGAGTCCTAGCCATAGCAATCAGACAAGAAGAAGAAAGAAAAGGTCTCCAAATTGGAAAGGAAGTAGTAAAATTGTCTTTTTTCCCAGATGACATGATACTATACATAGAAGACCCCAAAGATTCTACCAAGAAACTACCAGACCTGATCAAAGAATTCAGCAAAGTAGCAGGATATAAAATTAATACCCAGAAATCAGTTGCATTTTTATACGCCAATAACAGACTAACAGAAAGAGAAGTTAAGAAAACAATCCCATGCACCAATTGCTTCAAAAAGTTAAAAAATACTTAGAAATAAACCTAACCAAGGAGGTAAAAGACCTATACTTGGCAAATTTTAAGACACTGAAGAAAGATATACAAGAAGATACAAATAAGTGGAAACACATACTGTGTTCATGGATAGGAACAATTAACATCATTAAAATGTCCACATTACCCAAAGCAATCTATAGATTCAATGTAATTCCTATCAAGATTCCAATGATGTATTTCACAGAACTAGAACAAATGTTTCAAAAATTTATCTGGAGCCACAAAAGGCCCCACATAGCAAAAGTGATCCTAAGAAAGAAGAACAAAATTGGAGGAATCACACTACCTAATACCAAATTATACTACAAGGTGATAGTAATCAAAACAGCATGGTACTGCATAAAAACAGGCACATAGGTCGATGGAACAGAATAGAGAGCCCAAAATTAAACCAACACCTTTATAGTCAATTAACATTCAATAGAGGAAGCAAGCACATACACTGGGCTAAAGGAAGTTTATGCAGTAATTAGTGTTAGGAAAATTGGACAGATATGTACAGAAAAATGAAACTAGACTACTTTCTCACACACAAGAATAAATCAAAATGGATCAAAGACTTAGACGTTAGACTTGAAACCATAAAAATTCTAGAAGAAAACATAGGCAGCAAAATATCAGACATTGCTCATAGCAATATTTTATTGAATATATCTCCCCAAGCAAGGGAAACAAAAGTAATAATAAACAAATGGGACTACCTCAGACTAACAAGTTTTTTCACAACAAAGGAAGTCATCAACAAAATAAAAAGACAACACAGAATGTGAAAACATATTCATCGATACATCTGATAAGGTGTCAATATCCAAAATTTATAAAGTTCTTACAAAAGTCTACACCAAAAAAACAAACAACCCAATTTTTGAAAAGGACAAAGGTCTTGAATAGACACTTATCTAAAGAGGACATACAGATGACCAACAGACATATGAAAAGATGTTCAACACCACTAATTGTCAGAGAAATGCAAATTAAAGTCACAATGAGATACCATCTCACACCTGTCAGAATGCCTATCATCAATAAATCAACAAACAACAAGTGCTGGTGAGAATGTGGAGGAAGGGAACCCTTCTGCACTATTGATGGGAATGCAGATGGGTGCAGCCACTGTGGAAAGCAGTATGGAGATACCTTGAAAAATTAAAAATGGATCTACTCTTTGACCTAGCATCTCACTCCAGGGATTGTATCTGAAGGAACACAAAACATTAATTCGAAAGAACACAAGCACCCCTATGGTCATTGCAACATTATTTACAATCTCCAAGATATGGAAGCAGCCCAAGTGTCCATCAGTAGATGACTGGATAAAACAACTATGGGACATTTACTCAGTGGAATACTACTTTGCCATAAAAAGAAAGCTTTACTGTTTTTTGACAGATATATGGATATATCTAAATAACAATATGCTGAGTGAAATAATCCAGGCAGAGAAAAACAAATACCGTATGATTTCACTCATATATGGAATCTAATGAACAGAGTGAACTAACAAGGAAAACGGGCACAGACTTGCAGATGGAAAACAGATGACAGCTAGTGGAGGGTGGAGATGAGGGGGTGGAGGAATTGAGCAAAAAGGAAAAGTACTCATGGACATGGACGACAGTGTGGTGACTGCTGGATGAAGGGGGATATAAGGGGACTAAATGGTAATGGGAAAAAACACAATAAAGATTACGTGAAAAATTTGTCAGAATAAATGTTTTTTTCTGATTTTTCAATTATGGTTGACAATCAATATTATTTTATATTAGTTTTAGGTGTGCAGCCTAGTGGTTAGACATTTATATAATTTACAAAGTGATCCTCCTGGTAAATCCTGTACCCATCTGGTAACTTACATTGTTATTACAGTACTTTTGACTACATTTCCCATGCTGTTCTTTATATCCTGTGATTATTTTTTAACTACCGATTTTTATTTCTTAATCCTTTCACCTTTTCCTACCAGTCCCCTAGTTCCCCTTCCATCTGGAACCATCAGTTTGCTCGCTGTGTCTGAATCTGTTTTTGTTTTGTTTGCTCATTTGTTTTGTTCTTTAGATTTTACATATAAGTAAAATAGTATTTGTTGTATTAGTAGTATTTGTAGTATTAGCAGTATTTGTTTTTCTGTGTCTGGCAGAATAAGCTTTTAAAGAAAACATAATCCCAAGACCATTATCATAATCAGCAAGATTAGTAATTCCTTAATATTATCTGAGATTCAGACCTTGCTCAGTTTTCTTTTATTGCTCAGAAACATTCTATAGTATTTGACTTTTTCCAGTAAAAATACAAATAAGATCTGCATATTGTATTTAGTTGGCAGGTCTACTGATTATCTTGTGGTTTTAATTTATTTTTTCCTATGTGATTTACTTGTTGAAGATCTGGGTCTCTTATACTGTAGAATTTTTACATTTTTTATTTGCTAGGTCATGTCCATTTAGCGTTAATTTAATGTGTTCTCTCTACTGTGGTCTCTGGAAAAAGACAGATCTGGAGGCTTCTTAGACTTAGCTCAGATTTTTCAAAATTATATATTGTATGTGGTATTCTATGTTTCCTATTTCATAACACTGGGAAACACATCTCTGGTGGTCCTAGAGTTATAGTTTTGTGCATATGATAATTTTATAGTCTATTTCCTTACCAGATCATTAGCTTCATGAAAATATATGCTATATTTGTACTTATTAAAGTTTTTTAAATCTTCAGTGCTCAGTAAAATGCTTGAAGACTGACAATAATGTTTTATTTAACTTAGACAGATGAGTTATAGGAATGTCAGTTTGGTGAGCAAATAATTTGAAAATATTTATAATCATACAGTTGTATGTATCTGATTCTCTTCCTGAGGTTTTTCCAGTAACTAACAATTTTTAGAAAAGTTTCACTTGAGAATTGAGTAATTAATGGTATAATATTGTTTCAGCATTGGAACAATGAAGCAAAGTGGTGAACACTGGGTTCTCTTCCTCTGTGTTGGAAAATCAAATACCAACAAATATAGATCAAACTTTGCAACTAGAACTCAGTGAGGATGCATTTGAGAATTCATGAAGGCACTCGTGTCTAGTATAGAGATGATGCCCAGTAAACATTATATTATTATCATTATCATTATTATTATTTTAACTTTACTTAAAAAGGAATATAGTTAAAGACTTAAAATTTTATATGGATGAAGTATCCTCCATATGGACTGCTGGGCCTTTTTGTGTTTGTTTTCTTGTGTTCCGTATAATTAGCCATTGACATTGTTTAGTTGCTTCAGACATTCTAAGAAGTACCAAATGCTTAACGTGAATTATTTCATTTGAATCCAACAAGAACCTATGAGACAGATACTATTATGTATCGCAGATGGAGAAGCTGAAGTTTAGAAAAATTAAAAGACTTGGCAAATATCATATATTCATTAAGTGACTATAATGGGCTGATATCTATATTTACCTGACTGCAAAACTGTGCTTTTAAAAGCCAAAATAATCTATTGCTTTCCTACAATGTGAGAAATGAAACACCTAAATACTCTTCCCATAGTGTCAACATTGGAATTAGAATCTGACTGGCCTCCATTCAGATGGATCACCCAAAGTGTCTTCAGCGTGTTCCATTTTAAGTTCTTCCCTCTCCAGTGTTTTCTTATGAATACATTTTAAAAAAGAAAATACAATAAATCTTACAAAAATGTTTCTCCCTCTTACTTCCTGGAAAACCTTTGCATGACAAAATGTTCTAGTACTCTTCCAAGAAAAGAAATCCTTAACAATTGATACATTTTAATTAAAACCAGCATGGCTTTGTGTGATCCAGAGCAGCCAATGAATGCAGATATTGGGAAATTAGGAAATAATCCAAGTTCTTAAGCAGAGTTAACAGGGCACATATCCTGGGATAAGAGAAGCATTGTGCTCTTGGATACATTTGTGTGTAGCCCTTGACATTTGAAATGTCACTTCAAGACAAATTACACATTCACCATATCATTCAGGCCATAATCATTCAATCTCAAGGACCCCGAACTCATTTCTACAAACAGAAAGCTTTTGTAGTTTGTTTTTCTGAGACTTTCTCATGGGTGATATAATGGCTATACTCAATAGCCTCTTTTTATACGTGTTTTCCTCATATGGTCTGTAACTGCTTCTTGTCTCAATGGTATGCGTGTTATCAACCAGAGTCACAAGTATTTATCAATAAGCTGTCATTTGGAATGATCGAACCTCATGTTGTTCAGGCCCCACATTTTGGAAGAATGACTTTCTTAGAGCTTCTTTATTGATAATGACTTAATAAAAGGGTTTACATAAATAGGCCAGTTAATATTTTCCACCTTTTGATTCAGAAGGAAACTTTGGTATCCATGAACCTCTTAGCCAGTTTTACTACCCATTTCAATTAGTGCCAGAGTGTTTATTGAACCTTTACTTTTCCCCATATCTTCTATATGAGAGGATCCCTGCCATAGCACCTTTTTGGCATTTGTCAGCTCCCTCAATCTGTCCTTTTTCCATCTAATAGAGAGTGTAGTTCAGAAGTCTTTCCCCCAGTGTAAACAATCTTTATTAGCAGGTATCAAGAGTGCAAAGTAGTAACAAATCCAGAGGGGTCCAAAGAAGGCAGGACACAGCTCTCTACCCCCAACTGAGGGCTGCGACCAGACCAGTGGAGAAGGAGCACTTGACCATGACCACTTTGGAGCCAGCACCCTTCAAACAAGATCTCAGGGGAAAAGGGGCAACACCACTGGGCGGTGTACCGTCATAGGTTGCTTGGCTTCTGCTCACCGCATAGCTCAACAACTCCAGGTAGGGTGTTAACAGACTGGGCTAAAACTATCCCTCTCCAAATCAAGGAAGAGGTGTGAGACTGGCAGGTCCTGCAGAATATAAACAAGCTACTTCTGATTGTTTTTCAGCCTCTTGTTCTCCCTTTTAGCAAACTTGACAGCACAATAGAGATTTTAAAAGATAATTTCCTACAACTTCTTTAATTCAGCTTCTGTCAATTCTTTTAGATTCATAAATCAAACCTTTTGCTAGGGAGCAAAAAGTCTGAAAATACATTCAAACACAACACTAAAATAATTAAAAATTGGAGTAAACCCTGGTTAAGTTTTACTAATCATGGATTTAATAATTCCATGAATAAATAAGCCCCTATATCTCGACACACAGCGTTCTTTCTCTTGAAGGAGCTAGGAAGCCAATAAAGCAGTTTCTTTTCTCTCTTTACAACTTCAATATTGTACCTTAACATGTCTTTAGTACTTCATGATTTCTAAATTATGGAAGGCATTATTAGTTTGAGTTAAACAGCAAAATTTTCCAAAGTTAATTCTGAAGCTCTGTCTGAAGCAAGTTTGAATTAATAAACTATACCTGCCTTATGAGACGTCAAGTCAAAAAATATAATATATCCATAGTTTATCAGAAGTAGTAACACATGTTTTGGAACACACACACACACATACACACACACATATCTATATATTACATATACATATGAAATCTTTCATATATACATATATATATATATATATATATATATATATATATGAAATCTTTAAAGATATTGGCTATTCTTACCACAGTGCATTAAGGAAGGATTGTTATGTAGCAAAAGCAAATGATCTTACCAACATTTTGATCTTCCATCATGTACCATACACAGACATTGATCATCCAACAATATACTCCAAGACCTTGAGAAGATAACTCCAACTCTGTGATTTTAAGAAAGATTTTTAAAAATCATACCTCAGCTGCTTTGTCTTCTTGAAGTTCTTCTAAAGTATGCTGAAATTTTGGATCAGTCTTCTTAGCTTTTTCAGCAGTTGTCTGCTTTTCTTCTTCATAGAACATAGCTACTATGCCAAAGAACAAGCTTGCCATATAAAAGGCAAACCAAAAGCTTATTGCAATAAAGAATACCATGTAGACCTTTCCAGAAGCATAAAGGATCTTAGGAAAAATGGAAAATAAACAAAAAAGAAAAATGTTATTTGTCTTCTTGTAATCTCCTGTTTTAAAATAAAAAATGATTTTTTTATCACAATAATTCAGTTCTAAGTGGAATGAAATTAAAAAAGGTTTAACTAGTGGCTCTATGTGGAGAAATAAGCAAATAGCTCTTCAACTTTAGACATATCTATGGTATAAAATATATGGTACAAACCAAAAAAAGAATTAAGTAATTTAATTAATACATGATGAGCATTTGACTTTTACATCTTCATTAATAAACATAGTGAAAGAAAAAGGCCCTGGCTGGCGTAGCTCAGTGGATTGAGCGCGGGCTGCGAACCAGGCATCGCAGGTTCGATTCCCAGTCAGGGCACATGCCTAGGTTGCAGGCCATGTCCCCCAGCAACTGCACATTGATGTTTCTCTCTCTCTCTCCCCCTCTCCCTTCCCTCTATAAAAATAAATAAAAGATATAGTAGATTTAAAAAAAAAAAACATAGTGAAAGAAAAAGTTGTCTTTTCAATAAAGATGGATGATCTATATATGGAAAATTATTTTCTTTGCAGTAGAATCATTAAATATATGAAATTTAATAAAGTTAGAGGATTATCTTTAAACATTTTAAAGATTACTGTCCTCTAATAATTACTTTAGGGATCTGTCACAACAAGATGCAATACCAGGTACTCAAAATGGTGGGGAACAGAAATATTTCTGTTATCTGCTTTGGTAAAGAACTTTTAGATGGACCGCAGTGGAAAGTCATATGATTTATAGATAGAAGAATACAAAATTTTAGATTTCCAAACTGACCTAAGATCAGAAAATTCACAAAATTTAGAAAAATATAAGGAGATATTACAAATCAAAACTATACTCCACTGATATATCCTCCTCATTAATTATATCAAGAAAAAAGGGAATAGTTTAATTTTTAAGCATGCATTTGTATCAACAAATAAGAATTATTTACAGAAAATATTGTGTTGCTATAAAGAGTTAAGAATTTTTACAGACTAATAGGAAGTTTTAACGTTCAATCAGAGATAATTTCTTATTAATCTATAGTATACTGTCTTTAAAAATATTTTCATTAAACCTTATTATCCCAGTAGGATTTGGTTAAATATTTTTCCTACTGAAGTAGCTGTCACTTATACTATTCAGAAGTCAATAGTAGATTTTATGGAGTATATTGCAAGCCATGTACAATTATAAATACTTTGTGTTCATTATCTCATTAATTCTGTGCAGCACATTTCTGTGGTACTTACTATTATTTCCAAAATGTAGTAGAGAGATGAACATTAGATAGGCAAAGTGAATTATCAAAGACCTCACAACTATGGAAGATGCCTGAGTCTAAAACTTTTGCTCTTTTCACTATATGAAGCTGGTGAGTGATAAAATTATATACTCTAATTAGGATAAAAAAATGTACAAGTTCTAGTTCTATTATATTTTAGCATAAAACTATGGCTAATTTTAGCTCCATCTCATAGTTTTCTTATGAACATCAAATAAAACCATGAATGCAAAGATCTTAGGCCATGGAAAATATGCAGTAATATTAACTACTGTTAAACATAACTCTATTCCATGAGCCAGGAGACACTTTGTTTTGTTCATTTATGTACCCACAATATATCAAAGAGTACATGGATCAAATAAAAGTATCTGTTGAATGAATGGAGAATAATATTCTCCAAAACATAAGCTTGTTGTCTTTGGGAATAACTGCTGATTTTCCCTGGCCATAGTTAACTTAGTTTAGGTCAACATTCATAGAACAAATCCAGTCCAAATAAAAGAAAACTTTATGTACACTGATCAATAAAACTCAGAGTGTAGTAATGATACAGGAACTGCAAAGACTCCAATACCAGGGCATTCCCAGACTGATCTCTCAGTTCAATGGTAGTGGAAAAGAATTTACTTTAAATCATTGCTAACAAGAAATTAGCTAATATATTTTGAGGGTTATAAAAAAGGCAAGACATTTATTAATACATAAAATGACTTAATCCAAAATATTTATGGGTTTTTTGTTTATTAAAATTTCATTAAGCATTCCTGTATGTTGGATGTTGAGGACACAAAAATTAAAAGAAGAGGAAATACTTCTTCATGAGTAGTATATCCCTAGTGGAAGAAAGAACTGAATGAACAATTAAAATAACCACTATCAGAGGCAATTATAAGGTCAGTGGACTTCTGGTATAGGATGTGATATGGGCTATGGGAAAGCTCAAAGAAGAAATCGGCTTTGTGTTACGAATTTGAGGCATGAGACTTGAACACAGATAAAAACTTGAATTTAGGCAGAGTACAACATAGATTTTAAAAAAGAAATTACGGGGAAAGCTAATGTAGGAGACAGTAAATCTTTTTTACACAAATAAAGAAGAAAGTATGTATTGAGATATTGTTAGGAAATAAATCTGGAGAAGTATGCAGAGACCAGATCTTAAAGGCTGCTATGTACTATGCATACAGACTTGGAACTTCATCCTGTGGGACTCTGGAATCTATTAAAGGACTTTCAGCAGGAGGATAACAAATGATTATTTTAGAAATAAGAAGTTCCTAGTGTTGTGAAGGAGGCATTGAAATTTGTCAAAGCATCTGGGAAATAACATTATATATTCTAATCTTATAAAATTAAAAAATATAGTTTGCATAAAGAAGATAATGTCTCGTAATATTGTCATGTACTCCATCTCTGTTTTGTTTGCTTGATTTTTATTTAATAATATATCATGAACCTTTGTGCCAAAAACATTGCATTATCCTATCTTTATTAATGACCTACACACACACACACACACACACCATTTTTTATTTATCCAATCATAAAATCTGTGGGGGTGTTCTTTTTAAAGATTGTTCCTCAACTAGAAATACTTTTGAACTTTAAAGTAATTATTTTATCGAATATTCTTTTATATTAACTATGGTGCGGAAATAGCCTTGCATACTGTTGTGAAACATCTCTTAAAAGAAAAACTGAATCTTTGTTTTAAGAGATTCTGAGAAACTACAGCACACAAATAATCAGTTATGAAGACAGACTTTCAGAGCTTAGATTTCAAGTTTTATAACAATAAGCCTTCTGTTACAAGTGAAGCATGATTGAATATGAAAGAGAAATGAGAATAGAATTGAGAAGAAATAGCACATTCTAGGTATTCAATAAATAATTGTATAATACTTGGTAATCTCATAGGTTCAAATTTATGAGTAAAGAATTGATATCTAGAAATGTTCTTAACTTAGTTAATTAACTATCGCAGAACAGGACAGTGATCCCTGGCACATACATGTGTTGTAACTTTAGGGAGGTTACCCAACCACTCTGATCTTAGTATCTTCATATAAAAGGCACATGCACACACACACACACATACTGACCCTGTGGGATTGTTTTAAAGATTAAATGAGATATCATGCATAAGAGCACAGACTTCAGCACAGTGTTAGGATACAGGTCCTAGTTCTGTCTTCAAATTCTTCTCCACATAAATATATGATAAGCTTTGTTACATTTGACCATTATTTTAGGAGGGAGCAGCTTGCAGCATGGCACTGCTATGTGCACAGCAGATTCTCTCTGCTCTTACCTGGTGATACAGTGCTTCAGGAAAATCCTGTGTCATTAACCGGAATAGAGCTAACAAGGCCCAGCCGAAATTGTCAAAATTTGTGTAGCCATTATCAGGATTTTTGCCAGCTTTTACACACATATATCCTTCAGGACACTGACTAAAAAGACAAAGGAAAGAAAATGCTTATTCTTAGTTGACTTTCAGATTATGGCTAAACCATAAATATAGAAAACCTTCCCATAAATAATAAAGGGCTCCCATTTGCACAGGGATCAGTCTTCTCCCAAACATCCCAGTGAAAAATCTGCAAATTAGCCCTGGCCGGTGTGGCTCAGTTGGTAAGGCACAGGCCAGCAAATTGAAAGGTCACGGGTTGGGGCACATGCCTAGGTTTCTGGTTCAGTTCAGGTAGTGCTGGACACAAAAGGCAACTGATCAATGTTTTTCTCTCACATCAGTATTTCTCTCTGTCTCTTTCTCCCACCCTTCCCCTCTCTCTAAAAAAAGAGGGTGGGGAGCAAGCTGCAAATGAGTTAGATTTTGCGTTAACATAAGTAAAACGTTAAGCTAAAAGGAAAAAGGGCTAACAAATGGTCTTTGTCAAGCCTTTCTTAAAGGTTTCTTTATTTCCCAACATCAAAGTGAAAGTATAAGTGATGAAATACAACACTGATAAAAATAAAACTGCACTATGGTGGAACAATCAAATATTATTTCAGCTCCTTTCATGGAGTCTTCACACTTTTATCTACTGGGAGCTTGAGTGTTATGGAAAATTATTACAGCAGTGCCCAATAATCATGCTTCCCTCTCTCCACACACCTGCCTACCTCCCTCTCACATTATTTTGGCTTTGACCATGAACATGTTTTGGACATTTGTTAATGGTTATTAAACATGATACAAACAGAAATTTAAAAAGTAATTGTGAGTTGAGGCTTGCTAAATTTTTGACCCACATAATCTGAACAAATGAATTTTCATTCCTGTCTTAAGGCACTGACATTTTCTTTTTTTGGCACTGACTTTTGGGATCATTTACCCTGCAGCAAAGTATGATGACTGCAGGTAAAATATTGTGTGACTTGTTCTTCTGGCCTTGAAATATATCATTGTGGTTCTGATATCCATCACCAGGTATCTTCAATATGAGCTCAGAATGTTCACAAAAAGGGTTAGCTGGAGTTGTATAGAACAAACACAATGGGACGAGATCACAATTTGGCTTTGAGGATAGAGTATAAGCCCATCAGTAGCTGGGATAAAGAAGTTGAGCAAGCAACAAAATATTTACATCAACTGAATACGAGACCTGTCTGGAAAGAGTCCAGCCATTGTTAACATAACAAGAATGGTTCACGTGACATTGACATTGATGTAACCTGGCAGCTAAGAACAGTGGATTGGAATGAGCATGGGTGAACAGGTACAACTTCACTGTACTAGTTAGAGGGGGCAGCAGATGTCATTGAGTGAGCATGTGTACCGTGTGGTCATCACATTCAAAATGACTGAGCAAGTAGAGCAATGAATCTGCATCAAATTTTGCATTAAGCTTGAACATTCCTCCACGGAAACTATGTGGATGATTCAGAAGGCCACAGTTATGGAAAAACCATGATTGGCAGTTTCATCACCACAATATGCCTGCTCATGCATCATATTTTGTGCAGAGATTTTTGGCAAAACATCAAGTCACCTAGTGACTCAGTCCCTTGACAACCCACATTTTGTTCCCTGTGACTTCTGGCTTTTCCCAAAACTAAAATCACCTTTGAAAGGGAAGAAATTTCAGACCGTTGATTCAGGAAAATATGACAGGGCAACTGGTAGTGATTAGAACTGTGTGAGGTCCCAAGGTGCCTGCTTTGAAGGGACCTGAGGTGTCATTGTCCTATGTACAATGTTTCTTGTGTCTTATATCATCTTTGATAAATGGCTGGGTACCTTTTGGACAGATCCATAAGTAAACTATGTAACTGAGCCCTGACTGGTGTGGCTCAGATGTTATGCATTGTCCCGAAACCCAAAAGTTGCTGGTTCAATTCCTGGTCAGGGTAAATACCTGGCTTGGAGGCAGGTTGCCGGTTGTGGGTGTGTGAGAGACAACCATTTGATGTTTCTCTTGCATATCAATCTCTCCCTCTCTTTCTCCCTCCCTTCCCCCCTTTCTAAAAAATAACTGAAATCTTAAAAATAAATAAATAAACTACATAACTCATACTCCTCTCCCCATCATGTGCTTTTTGTCAATCCGGGCTCTACAGCCTAAGAGAGTTGAGCCTACAGAAAGGCATCAAGTCATCCCAGCTGACGAAAGTACCATAAGGAACTACGTAAGTCTCGGCACTGCAGAGAAGCACTCCACTTCTACTTCCTTATCTCTTCAGTTGAAATTATGGGATGAGAAGCTGTGAGAGTTGGGTTCTCACTGAAGAATTGCTTATAAATACTGTTTTTAAGAACAATAAACTTTTTATTAATGTAAATTTTAGTCACAAAAGACAGCCAGGGCATAAAATAAGCTAAATAACAGCATATATTTAATATTTCTTTCTTCAAAGGCTTCTGGCCAAAGAAAAGATCATATGTCTTTTTTGGTCATTACTAGCTCTGAAGCACACTAAAAACAAACAAACAAAAAATAAGGTTGTGTTTAAGTCCCAGCTCTGCTGTTTACTAACTTCTTGACCTTGAATAAGTCATTTAACTAGTTTGTCTATTGCTTTTTTTTTGTAAAATTAGTTTAATGCTATTCTAAACTATTCAGTTTTCAGCATGGTTTTGATGTTAAAATTTGATAATCTAATCAAATGGGAACCATAATAAAATGATTATTCAATAAATATTATTGATTGGTGATACCGACTCAATAGAAGACGACATTAACATCACTCACCTGGCATCTGTTCTGTTGCCACAAAGAAGTGCATCTCTTTCTCCTTCCAAATAATAAAAGTTTTCTGTTTCTGAAAATAGGAAAGAAATGATATTCTATATTTAATCTTGAATGAAGAGCCTATCTGGAATCCACTTAAATCTCTACAGTGAGAAGAAATGAGCAGACAGCCTGACTTTTTCTTTTAATCTAGGGAGCTGTCTTAGCATCTCATGTACAGACCAAAACACCTGCGGCAATCCATCTACCTCACTGACCTGACAGTGATAGAACTCGGAATAGGGAGAGGAGAATTCCTTTCAAAATTAGAGTTCAGGAAAATGAATATAATCTGTTAGGTATGACAGACTCCTGATGGAAACATTTCCAGGACTAATATGTTTGAAAGCAAGGAACTTTATTACCAGGATTTATTCCTGAAGCTTTTCCTGAGCAAAAGACCATATTTTTCTGTCTTTATGTTTAATTTCCACTCTCTTCATTGAGCATCCAATGCCAACTTTATGCTTGATGTCACCTAATTTCGACTACAACTCGTTTATCTGAATCATAGCCCATAGAATTTATCTAGGTATCCCTGCCTGGCAATTAAAATGTAAAATGTGTATTTATAAATATTGTTACCAGGGTTGGAAACATGCATGCTTGGGGACATTGGTTTTTAAGTTCTAAATTCAAATCACAGAAATCAATCCCATGAAAGGAGGACTGAGTGTGTGTGTGTGTGTGTGTATACATACAAACATGCATATGTATACAAAATTGTAGGTATACTATATACACAAAATTGAATTATTCCAATCTCAAATAATGTCACATTTGTCACCTAAAATAATTTTTAAAAATTAAAATCATAAATAACTAGAAACCATTGGTGAAACCCTTGAATGGCAGTTAAAAACCAAATAAAATTTGACATTAGTAAAACTGAGTACTCCCAGATACTTTTCTAAGTACAAGTACTATGATTGACAATTAGGTTAATAATATAATATTTTCAGTGATTCCTAACAAATATTTCAGGAAATAGACTGACAAATTTTAAAATGGTAATCTTTAAAAAGTGATTTCTTTGTAACAAACTTTAACACAGATAAAAAGAACCTGTTTTCTTAATAACTAGTGAAATAGCAAAAATTGTTTATTTAAAAGTAAATAGCATATTTTTTACAGTGTTAAATAAAATGTTTTGACATATGAGGCAAACGATTCTTACCTCGAATGTAACCTGGGGTTTCGGTTCGGTTGTGCGTGGTTTCAGTTGCGTTTTCGTGGGGCCAGCGGAGACATTTGTGCTTCAGCTTGCCCGTGAAGAGCCCCATCCCAATCACAGAAAATATGCTCAGAAAAAACAGAGTGAGGATAATGGCACCAGTCAGTTTCTTCACGCAATGGAGCAGGACCCCTACATAAGACTTCAGGCCTACAAAGAGACAGGTTTGCTCTTGATAAAATAAGGTATCTTAGTAAAGCAGCATTAGCAAAGTTCTCCCATGGTAAATACATACTACACTGAAATCAGTAGCTTCGTGTTTCATAATCTAATTTATCATTATTTAGATCTAGTAAATAAGATGAATAAAAATCCAAACTTTGAGGTTTTTGTATTATTGCTAATTTATTGCAACTAATGAAGTAATTCAGACACAATATATTTTAAAATTAGTCATTCAGTTGTTTCTCTTTAACTGCATAAAGGACAGGCTCTCTTGGCTATTGCTTTTCATACCAGTCACCACTGTTTGTAAGTATAAGGTACAGAGTTATTAATCAAAATGGGTTGCAAATGTTGTCGAAACAAAAAATAGCTTGCAATAGCAGTATTCTTTCACTAATTTTTAAAAATTTAATTTTGGAGCTGATTAAATAAAATGAAAAATTTTAATGATTATAAATTAAAATGACACAACTGTGATACATGTAGGCTGTATTTTTTTTTAAACAAAACCAGTATCCCCTTACTCCCATTCAAGTCCTCCCACCCCCCCTCCCTGCCTCCCACCCCCCCTCCCTGCCTCCCACC